>OY856186.1:368704500-369079379 GCA_963693315.1 Diogma glabrata
AAAACATAAAAAATAAAGATGACGGAAAAGTCCTAATTTTTTTCTTATACTATAGAATGAAATGTATAAAAAAATAATCGTGACAAAAAAAATTAAAATTAGTACTTTTTCGTCGAAATTTTCATCATTTGGTTTTACGAGTTTTGAAGAATTTTAAGTTTTATTTCAAAATATCATCAGAAATATAGGTTTTAGGAAAAAAATGACTTGGACCTTTTTTGTAGAGAATTAAATTTCCTACAAAAATGATTATGTGATTTTTTTTGGCATCTGCATATTTTATGAGATATTAATAATTTTATCAAAAAATAAACTTCGATGATTTTGCGGCACGTGTTCTTTTGACTTAAAAAAAAAAATTAGTGCCGTTGTGGTTTTTTGACCACAAAGAATTTTTCTAGGGGGCGTCTCGGAAAATTTAGTTTTTAACGACCAGTCTAATATATATATATATATATATATATCTATATGTATATATATATATATATATATATATATATATATATATATATATATATATATATATATATATATATATATATATATATGTATATATATATATATATATATATATATATATATATATATATATATATATATATATATATAGGTAGCAAAATCCGAAGTTCGACGTCCACGCCGTACTGCCTGGGTAATGCTGACAGAATTAGGTTGGTGTATTGGAGACAAGCAGAGTAAAAACTGCTAAGTCAATGACGCTACATCACGGCAAATTGGCGCCTTACGACCAATGTGACTCAAGCGTCTGTTCTCCATGTCAGGGGCGGCTTGGAGCGGGTGTCTGTCTTGAATCAAGCGGCTCGCTATATAAACGTGTAAAAAGGTTGTTTCTGGTGACCTTAATATGCAGAACGGACCCATTCACGACAATTTGGGTTGGGCCTAAGGTTAACACCCTAACCCCGGAAAAAACTAAATTGTTAAATTTGGTTATCAGAACGAGAATAACAGACCCGGACAAAAAAACATAATTTTACCTGGACGTGAAAAAGGACCAGACTACCGAATCGGAACGTGGAACGTGCGCAGCCTGAGCGCTCTTGATGCTCTTATAAGACTGGAAATAGAGGTCGAGAGGTATAGGATGGATATTATTGCTCTACAAGAAATTAGACAGCCGATACTCGGAAAACACGATTTGGATAGTCACTCTCTATACTGTAGTGGTCATCCTTCTCGAATAGAATTTGGAACTAGCTTTCTTGTTGGTGCACGCATACAAGAAGCCGTAATGAAATTCATCCCGGTCAGTGAGAGGATCTGCTACCTACGTGTACGTGGTACATATAACAATATTTCTCTTATTGCCGTGCATGCACCTACTGAAGCTAAGACCGTCGACGAGAAGGATAATTTCTAAATAGGACTGGAAGAGGTTATGAAACAAACACCCACACGCGACTTCATTATGGTTCTTGGTGACTTTAACGGGCAGGTTGGAAGAGATATCTCTTATGGAAATGTGGTGGGTCCCAAAAGCCTGCATTTGAATTCGAATGATAATGGTGAGAGAATGACTGAGTTTGCAATGATAATGGTGAGAGAATGACTGAGTTTATCAAATAATTTGAGAATTGCCAGTACTTTCTTTCCGCACCGATCGATTCATAAGCAGACATGGGTTTCACCGAATGGAAACACTCGAAATCAAATTGATCACGTTCTACTAACAGCACGTTTCTTTTCGAGAGTTCTGGATGTGCGATCCTCTAGAGGTGCATACATTGGAAGTAACCACTTTCTTGTATGTGCGACGATAAGCTTCCACTTCCCAAATCCAGGCATTCCGAAATTCAATCAACGGAAACGTTTTAACATCTCATCATTAAAGAATGCTGAAACAGAAATGAGATATCAAATCCATATTGCCGAATCGTTGGAGAAATCAGAAACCATTAATGGAGACGTCGATAAGTCATGGTATTTGCTCAAAGATGCTGTTTTAAGCGCTGCTGAGGGAATACTTGGACGACCACAGAACCACTCCCAGAAGCCATGGATGGATCAAACATGCCTTGACGCTATTCAATACAAAAGAGATTACTATCTGAAGAGTCTACAAGGACGCAACACCAGGTCCACGAAGGAGAACTATAAACTGGCAAGACAAGCCGCTACAAAGCTATGTAGACGAACGAAGAGAGAATGGTGGAAGAGACAGTGTGAGGAGATTGAAAGCTTCAATAAGGAACATCAATCGCGCAAAACTGCTTTCAACAGGTTAAAACCTTAAAGAAGGGCCCTCAAACTAGATCAACTGCTATTCAAAATGAAGATGGGGAGCTACAAGTAGACCTTAAAAATATTTTAGATACTTGGGTCGCTTATTTTGAGAATCTTCTCAACTTAAGTGACCAGCAACAAGTCGGGCGACGAGCAAAGCTTATTCGTGCGTCAAAGGTACATGTAGAAGAACCCACCAGAGAGGAATTCGATGCGGCGCTGTCAAAATTAAAATGCAATAAAGCACCTGGTATCGACGATATAACATCCGAAATGATTGTACATGGTGGTGAAACTCTATCCTTAAGATTGTTTGAACTTGTTCAAATGATATGGAGGACTGAAGCCATGCCACAGGACTGGAACACAGCTATGCTGATACCAATCCATAAAAAAGGTAATCGCCTACAATGTGCAAACTACAGAGGAATCGCACTCCTCTGCACAGCATGTAAGATCTTTTCCTACATTTTGCTATCCAAAATCAATCCTTTTGCTGAACAACTGTTTGGAGAATATCAGTGTGGTTTCTGGCGGGGCCGAGGTACCACCGGTGCACTTTTCTTGTTAAGGATGATTTTGGAAAAGTGTCGAGAGTTCAACATACCTGTGCACCAACTTTTCATTGATTTCAGGCAGGCCTACGACTCTCTCGAACGAGAGACTCTATGGTCTGCTCTGGTGTCAATGGGAATTCCTGGTAAACTGGTGTCACTATGCAAAATGACAGTACAAAACTCTCAATGCTGTGTACGAGTAGAGAACGAAATATCAAAGTTTTTTAAAGTCGACTCCGGTTTAAGACAAGGTGATGCTATCTCTCCTTTATCATTTAATTTAGACTTGGAATATGTGTGCCGTCAAAAAAAACTACCGACTAATAACAATATCTTGTCAATAAACTCAGTACAGATGATTGCTTACGCTGACGATGTTGTCATCCTCGGCCGAAGTGAAGCTGTTATGAGTGAGACTTTCAAGTCGCTTGAGAGTGGTGCTAGAAAAATTGGTCTGCAAATTAACTACAATAAAACCAAACATATAAATGTTTCAAGAGAGGCTGAGAAGAAAGATTTGGTGTGCGGCGATGAACGAATTGAGGGAGTTGAATCTTTTAAATATTTGGGATCAATGCTTGACTCAAACAACAGCGTACTTACAGATATTAAAGCTCGAATCGCTGCAGGTAATCGAGCTTTCTACTCAATAAAACCTCTCCTTGGATCACCATATGTATCAACTAACACCAAGCTCAAGTAAAACAAGACATTGATTAGACCAGTTGTGATGTATGGGTCGCAAACGTGGACCCTTACACAAAATGACGAATCGCATTTATCTGTATTTGAGCGTAAGATCCAACGCTACATTTTTGGTTAACTTAAGACAGACGATGGAGAGTATAGAACCCGGTATAACTTTGAGATCAGAGACCTTCTTGAGGGTCCTGATATAATAGGTTGTATCCGTTCTAATAGGATTGCTTGGTTTGGGCATGTTCTACGAGCCGATTCACAGTCTGGAATGATTAGAAAAATGTACGTTAGTACCCCAGGGAGTGGTGAACCGCGAGGTAAACCACGACTACAATGGAAGACTGACGTAATAAACGACCTTAAAAAAATCGGCTGCCATGGTAATTTTGTCGCTGTTGCGAATGACCGTGGTGAATATTTAAAGCTGATTAACCTGGCAACGCTCCTACATGGCGCATGAACGCCTTAAAAAAAAAAACATATATAATTTTTATAATATTTTAAAAAGTTCGCTAATATTAAAATATTTGGTATTTAACATAAACAAATTCTCTTAGTTTTTAACGCCATTTTTATAATTTTCCTTCAGAACAAAACAACAAAAAAAACTGATGCCCGACAGTCATATGCACAACGAATTTTATCTTTAAAACAAAAAATAACACATGTCCTAAACTTTTACAAGTTGTTAGATATAAAATAAGCTTCAATTTAGTCTAAAAAAAAAGGTGTAGCGCCATCTTTTCTTCAATTGCACCGTTTTTTTCTTGTGTTACACCGTTAAAAATTATTTCAAAAAATTAACAGTGTTCATTTTTAAAAACTTTGTTTTAATACCTATTCAACGACATATCATTTATGAATATCGACTCAGTACAATCGCTCGTCTAAATGCACTCACATCACAAAATAACAAAAAATTAAGGGCACCCTGTGAAGACCCCTGGTCGAAAAAAAATTCTAAGAGAACTTGCATTATTTATGAAAGACTACCTTTAAAAAAAATAATCAAAATTAAAAGGGGTCAAGTCAAAACGTTGTTGAGTCTTCGTGAAATTGCTCATAAATATATATATATATATATATATATATATATATATATATATATATATATATATATATATATATATATATATATATATATATATATATATATATATATATATATATACATACATATATATATATATATATATATATATATATATATATATATATATATATATATATATATATATATATATATATATATATATATATATTATATATATATATATATATATATATATATATATATATATATATATATATATAAATATATATATATATACATATATATATATATATATATATATATATATATATATATATAAATATATATATATATACATATATATATATATATATATATATATATATATATATATATATATATATATATATATATATATATATATATATATATATATATATATATATATTCTTTACATCATATCTGTATTTCAACAAATTATAACTTTTCTCATTTTAATGGCGTTTTAACAGAATAATATGGCACGTTTGGCTATAAAACTTAGTCGATTCAACTGAATTGAGAAATAAATGTTTGTTTTATCTGAAAGTAATAAATTATGTTTTTTCTATATATTAGCAACGTTCTTTGCTTTTTGGGGTATTATGTGCACTGGTAAGTAATTGTGTGCGAAAGAAAAAGAAATAATGGTTTTAAGTGAATCTAAATATTGGGTTTTGTTATTTGAGACTCCATTACTTTCAAAAGTAGATGGCTATACGTTTGTTGTATATATCAACATTAACCCTTAAAAGCAGTGATTGAATATTCAATTACTGCTCTCAAAGGTTAGTGATAATATATGTCAGGTTAACTGAAGGCTCAATAGTTCTTATGTTTGTTACTATGCTATTGTTTGAGCCGAACATTTATCCTAAATATTTTAATTATCTAACAACGTTATTTTGTGGATAGCAGCATATTGAATATTTTTTTCGTCCACTTTACGTTTATAAGCCTGAACTAAATTAACGACATATCTTCATGAGAAAGCTTTAATTATATTTAAATTCAAATTTATCATACAGTTGTAATAAAAAGTGTGAACGGCAGAATTTATGAAAAGAAAGAAATTCAAGGAAACCAAAACTGATGTCTAGGGTATGTATCTTGAAAAGACCAGAGGGAATTGAATTTAATAATTACAGTAGCCAATGGTTAGAAAGGGGTTAGAAACATTTTTGTTAGTCAAGTGGATATCCTGTTGCAGCGGCAAGGCACATCTTTAGTATTTTTGCTTTCAAATAGAAAAGATATATTTTGCAATAAAAAGATATGTGTCAGATACCAACAAAACAATTAAAAGAAAGTGAAGTTATAAAAGTTTGTTTTTTGTCTTTTTAAAGACACAGTAAAAATAAAATAAAATCAAAAATTTATTTATACTGTGAATGTAGTGAAAGTGAGATGCAAACTAAATTGCTCAAGAACGGCTATACCGATTTCATCCAAAATTATTTTGTTTGATAGGTGATTAATCAATCGTTTGAAAAAAAAATTAATTATACGTTTTTGTAATTATTTTGTAAAATTAAAATATTAAAAAAAAATTTTTGAAAACTAGGATTGAAGATCAATTTCAATTTTATTTATTTTTTTTTTTTGTAAAACAGTTCTATCCTTTCTCTAAAATATATCAAATTTACAAAGAGGCGTGTGTTCTTGAGATATTTAATTTTAAAGACTTTTGTTCCGACTAAAATTCGAATTTTTCTTCATTTTTTCGAACTTCACTGGTTAAAATTTTTTGTTGATAAAAATTGTTCGAAAAAATAATGAACAATTAGAATTTTAATCGGACTAAAATTCTTTAAAACTAAATATCTCATTAATACGAGTTAACCCCTCTTTGTAAATGTGGAATATTTTATAGTAAGAATAGAACTGTTTTCAGAAAAAAAAATTAATTAAATTCCAATTGATCTTCGACCCTAACGCCATCTTTAAAAAAGTCTTTTTAATATTTTTATTCAAAAATTAAATAATTTTTTAATTTAGTAATTAATTTTGTTTCAAACGATTAACTAATCATATATCAAAGAAAAAAGGTTTGCTGAAATCGGTATAGCCGTTCTTGAGCAATTTAATTTGAAAGTTACATCGGATTGGCAGAATTTTCATTTTTAGAAATATATTATATGGTAAGATAGTGAAAGTTGTCGGACGAACTCTCATTTCCAGATCACTGTTATCTTCAGTTCTCTTTAGTTATTAAACCAGATTTAAAGAACGGCAAAAAACATTTTGAGAGGATATCTTACGTTTATGTAAAATGAATTTCTTAAACATATTTGCCCACTAAACAAATCTAGGGTACAGCAACAACCGCTGAGGAGACAATGCTCCTCCTTCTCCAACCTGAAATAGGTACAAAAACTGCAAAGAACGGCTACCCTGCCCATACTAGGTTTTGCAAAACTGATAGCCACGCGTTGGCAGGCTATTGGAATATTGATAGGAGTTATCACTGGCAACAGGATCCTTGGAGAACACACAAAAAGAGTTGTGGTTTGTACCAATGACTTCTCCAGAAGCTTTTCAGATTCAAAACAGACACATTAAAAACTCTCACAGACCTAAGTAATTTTAAAACTAGGGAAATATTTAGCTTAATCAATGGTTCGACTGCATGAAGGCGACTCTGTGGTATCACAACAAAACTATTTTGTATAAGTGTGTCCTTGTGTAAATATTAAATGGACTACAACCTGACCTAACCTAAACATACCTCAACAAGGAGGTAACCATAGGTGGATAGATTGACACCTGAAATTACAGAACACAATTTTCTTTCTTCAAGTTTGTCTCCCTTATACTGTGACGAACAGAATTTTTTTTTCTTAATCGATGTTTGGTAGTTTATTGTAATATTCCATTGTTAACTATAACTACGAGTAACTAATTTGTTTCACTCCTATTTTCTACCCCCAACAACTCATCTCCAGACTGTAGTTAAAACTTTTGTGTTTAATTTGAAGTTGACCATTACTGAACACTACATTAATCAAAATCAGACGGAAACAGACAGGTCGGTAAAACTTATTCGTTTAACATTTTACATTCAACATTAAAATAACTTTAATTGAGTAACAAGAACTAAACCGAAACTGTTAATTATGGTTTCGTGACTTTTTTAATTTAAAAAAAAATTGTATTTTATTTTCAATATTTTATAATCCAATTTATTTTAACTTGGGGGTTGTAGTTTTTTGTTATTCCAAAGCTATAGTTTGATCTTGAACTAATTTTTCATTTCTATTTATATTAATTTTTTATAGTTTATATTTTATGTAACTATAACAAACTAGTTCAAAGCCTTGCTGTTTGTTGCAAAATTAAAAATATTTGTAAGGACAATAAATTTAAATTTAATGTTGAAATGAAAATTAAAGAAAATTAGTTATTTTTGTTCTTAAAGTTAGGTAACGGAAGGAAAACACGATTTAATACAGCAGAGTTAAATATCAGCAGCAGCAGCGATTTCAACAGAAGGAGGTATATATTAAGTTATTTTGTTTTTGTTGAATATTTATGTGGAAATTCAAGAATGGTCCCACGGTAGACTTTTAGTTTTTTACTCTAAGTTTTTTTGAATTTATTTTGTGACGATTGCGGTTTGATGCTTTGACCAATTTTCCATATGAAAAATAGCAGAAAAACAACTCTTATCTAAGATATATATTATTGTTTCTAGAGAAATCAAGAAAAAGGCTTTAAAACTGAATAAAGTTGCCTCAAATACCGGAGCAGAAGTAAGAGGTGAACTAGAGTCCACAAAACCAGAGGACATTGCGCAAAAAAGGCCAGAAAATTCATCTATTCAACTAAGGTGATGCAACATATTATCAGGCACTAGTTACTTGCATTAAAAACATGCAAGGCGTCCATTCTGGTAGGGGATTATCTTTAGTCAGACCTTGTTGAGTACAGAAAAAAAGTGACAGAACAGCGAAAACTATTGGATGAACATCAAAAAATGGAAGATCTTGGGCAGGTGAAATGAAAGACCTCCTTCTGATTTTAGGGATCGGCGAGAAGTCGAAAACCCCAATTTGGTAGCAGAAAATTTATGCAACCACTGATTTGACAAGTTCACTGCGCATTGGTCACGGAAAACGAAGGCAGTAGTTTCTGGTAGAAAGAAAGAGTATCTCCAAAGAATTATATCAGATTTTACCATCTATTAAAATGACATTTGGAACCATAATTACATCCGCTTTGGCGAAGAAAATTGTTATGAGAGATGCAGAAAAAGCAACAGTCGGATATCTCAGTAGTATCGCTGATACTCCAAAAAAGAACAGAGATTATTGGACAAAAGGACAGAGATAATAAAAATTCATAACAAATTTGAAACAATAATCCTAGTTTCACAAAAACAGGATGAAAGTCTTGACAAACAGCTAGAATAAGATAGTTTAAGTTACTAACGCAAACTCGTCTAGTGTGACTTCCAGATTTTCTCACTATAGACCAAGTGACTATACACATCACTAAGCCCTTCTTGTCAGATCAAAGAATTAATTACACTCACTTAGGAATTACACTTACCTCGGTTCGAAACACTAGGAACACAAAACGATACTTATTTGAGAGGAACCTTAGAGAAAGTTCACAGTTAGTAACAGTTAGAAGTACAGTTAAACACTAGAACAAGCTGTAGTAAAGGTTAAACTGGCAATCACCAAGGTGTATGAACTCAGCTGCCATATTAAAGTAAAAGAGCAAAGAGACGCGTTTTAGTGGAGCAAAGAATTTTCAGAATTAAGAACAAAGGTAAAGAGGCTCTTTAACAGACCAAAACAAATTGGAAACTGGAAAGCCTACGGTAGATTGCTTACCACCTATAATAACAAAATCAATCAAAATCACGCCTGTAGTGGATAGGTGGCATAAGACTCTGACAGAAGATGGTGCTAATGCGCTAAAAACTGAAATTGAAAGCTAGATATTTTTATCCTTAATCAGTGAATCGATGAATCAGTATCAGATTTGAATAACGAAGTTTCACATCTCTTTGGAGGCGGTGGAAGCTTGACCATATATTATTTTGCAACGATGATAAAACAAGTAATGCACAGCAACTAGCCGAAGTGCTTAGGAGCTGAAAAGTAAAGGTAGTGTAAAAAATGTCTGTGTTTCATTTAACATGAAGATCAACTATAAATTTAAAAATATATTTGTTCACCAATGGCAAGAATTAGTTATGGAGAACAAACCTCAGAAGAACTCTCTTAACCCAACGTTATCTAAATATCCATAGCCTTTAAAAACATAAACTTACTTACCCCATTCAAAAAATCAATTTATTACATTAACACGATTAAATCCGAATAACTTTCTTATTATAAATCGATTCCATTACAATATTTTAATTCCAAGTTCAACATGATTTTCATTTTAATTTTGTGAAAATGTTTTTAAAAAAAAAGTTATTTTATATTCTAATGCAATTACAAATTTGTGTTCAACACGCAACTTTTCCTATTCTATTCCGATTGCTTCGATAAATTACTCAACAAATTTGTTGATCAAATTCAAAACTATAAACTAGAAGGAGGAACTCCTTCCAAATAATATGTTTACATTTAAAGTAAATTCATGTAGCGTTAATAATCCATTTTCAAAAACTTGTTAATTCAAATTGAACTTGATTTCCTTATAATTTCCCTGGGAAATTTTTATCATGAAAATCAGGTGGTAAAATGATTTGTATAATTAAAAGTTTATCAATTCAACTGTCACTTTATTTCACTATCAAACACTTTCACTCATTTTCTCACGACTTATCGATAACAACTGTTTTTTTTATACATAATCGAGAACACTATCGTAATACACTTTGCAAGACCGTAAGAGTCTTTAGTTTCAATAGAAAAAGACTAACAACAAACAAACAAAAAAATTTCCAAATAAAATAATTTAATGTAAATAATATTTTTAGGTTTTTTATTCATTTTATCTAAACTTACATCATGAACAAAAACATCATCTTCGTTGTTTTTATTTCTATATCTCTAGCTAGTTTAGAAATTCCAGAAAATTAATAGAACTAAAATTATTTAATACTCTTGATATTTAAAAAGCAATTACATTAAGTGGGTCAACAACAAAAAAATATAAACATATATTTGGAAATATTAATAAAATAATAGAAATATATTTGACTAAATAGTTTTGAGGTTAAGGGGCTTTCAATGATTGTTTGGTGGTGGTTAGTAATCTGCAATTTTGGATATGATTAGAGATATGAGATGTGTGACTTAAAGGCATTAAGAGATATAAAAAGAAACAATCGGATGTAAATGTCAGTTTTCGAATGCTTTGAATTTGACCAACCAGGTGGATTGCAGCCGTTGGATTACAAAATCCTTGTTCCGATGCTTACTAGCGATGCGATTGAAATCAGGGTCGGTCTCACATATGTAATAGCGCCATTTAGGAAAATTTTGCAAGAAACAATTTGACTTAAAATTTTTCGTAAATTACGAGTAAATTTTTCGATTTCCAAAACTAAACATTTTAAAAATCTTGGTCGCCATAGTAGATACGCGACAACGGATATCTAATAATACATTCTTTGAACTTTAATTTCCGTTTACAGAACAAGACATGTAATGTGAAAACTTCGTTTTTTAACCTTGAGCGCCGTCTAGCGCTCGTATCAATACAACTTCCATCACGCGACAAGAATAATTTGAGAGTGTGTGCATATTGAAAAAAAACGTGTTCCAGACCAAGTTGTGATAACTTGACAATTTTTGATTTTCCTGAAACTTGGCATATAAGTAGTATAGACAAAATAAAAATTGCACTTTATTTTACAATTTTTTAAAAGTGCATAGTTTGACCCCAAGATGCATGAAAAATGAAAATTCTGCCAATCCAATGTAACCAATCCAATGTTTGATAGATGATTAGTTAGTTATTTGAAAAAAAATTAATTAATTGTTTTTGTAATTAATTTTTAAATATAAATATTCAAAAAACTTTTTTAAAGATGGCGCTATGGTCGAAGATCAATTGGAATTTAAATGATCTTTTTTCAAAATTAGTTCTATCCTTACTCTAAAATATTTCAAATTTACAAAGAGGCGTTAATTTGTGTTCTTGAGATATTTAATTTTAAAGATTTTAGTCCAAAAGAACTAAGATGGAAACAAATGCAGCGCCACAAACTTGACAACAATACTCCATACAGAGACGAACATAGGTCTTATAAATGTGGAGTAATTGATACTGAGCGAAATATTTTTTACATCTCTTGAGAAGTCTGAGTTTTAAGTCATTGGAATTATTAACTTCCAATAAACGAATGTTTCTGCATTCGTCTATTTGTTCGTCAAACATACTAATTGTAATATCTTTGAGAAACTCGGTCTTTGATCTGGAAATAATCAATAGTTGTGTTTTGGTGGAACTAAAATCGATCAAATTTTTGTTACACGAAACAATGACTTTTACTAGGTCCTCTTTACAATATTACAATCTCGTTACAATATTACAATACAATATACGAAAAGTAAAATAATCGGCAACTCATTTCCAATAAAGAGGGATATCAAAAAAACTTTGTATTAATTTCTTGAGTTTTCTTTGTATTTACCTAAAATATACGAGAAGTTAATCAGAATTTTATTTAAGGAATTCCTTTTGCGAAATGAAAATTAGTTTTTATTAGACTGCGGTGATGTAAAGTTATAATTTAAATTTGGCTGAAATGTGATTATGTTAAATTTAATTTAGTTGTGAATATAGTTTTAAACGTTATGTTAGTGAAATTTTGTAGATTGTTTGGTATGCTGTGTTTATACTAAAAATTTCTACAAGCAACCGATGGAGCTATTGAAGAAATTAACTACTCTGGACTTAGGAATATTGTTTGCTGTATTGTTTTCCTGTTGTTGTGATACAATAGCGGTCTCGAAATGACTTAATAAAACCTGGTATTTATACTTACAAATCAGTGATCAAATCCAGATAGAGATTTGGAAAATATGTGTATTAAATTGAAAGCACTTGGTCAATCGTAGACATTTATCCTCTCAAATTATATTTGAATTGCAGTAAACCAAAAATAATTATGTATTTTAAAAATATTTTCAACAAAAATAATGACTCAAAAATGCATTGGCAGAACATAAATAAATTAACGGGGCATGTTAATAGTAGATTCTTGTATGAGTTCAGAATGATGGCAATTCTTCACGAGGATGAAGTTTCCCGAAACCAGCGAAGCGAGTGGAGGGAATCATCCGAGTGAAGAATTGCCATCATCCTATGCGAATACAAGATGCTATTTTATCCACGACTGCAAAATATTTCGATTAATTTCTAGTTTCCCTGTTGAAGCTTTTATCACCATATTGAAATATGTAAATCATAGATAGCATAGAAAAGCGAAACTTAAATTTATTATTTTATATTTTATATATGTATTGTTCTCGTTATAACCTTTTGATAATACTATACTAACAAATAAACTATAGAACTGTGGTAGAATGTATCGATTGCGTTACATTCTAAACGAGTAAGAGAATGTTTAAAATTACAATGGAAGACATACACATGGAAAGTATATATTCCTTAGCAGTCGAGTAATTTGATGCTCATAAGCTCAAATCTGAGAAAAAAACAAGTAATCTTTTACCGTTTTTCCGGAAAATGGAAAAGTTTAATGTTCGTGTCATCGAACGCTGGCGCTGAGTCTTTATAATCACATACCAAAAAATTCATATTTAAAATAAATTTAATGATTTAGTTTAGATTGAATTTAGAAACAGTGACATTTTTTAAAACAATCAGCATGATAATATCTTACTAATGGATCGCGAACTTGATTCCTTGCCGCACAGACGAAATGTTGCTGATTTGACAATTTTCTACAAATACATTATAGATGAACGAACTTCCTCTGAGATTAAATCAATTTTACCTTTTTACCTTCGCGGGTTTTCCTCGATACCTTTAATCCTCAAAAATTTAAGTTAGCGTTCATAAGTTTCTTAAAGAAACTTAATTTATTTAAACAAAATTATAATACCTAGTTGGCATAGTCGACCAGTCTAGATACCTTAAAAACAGGCAAAAATAGAAAAAATTAGTAACAGGATGAAAACTATTGGATATATAAGAAAATATTGCGCAAATGATGGGAAACATAAATTTAATGTCATCCGAGCTACGGGAGTGAAATGGGTGAATTTTTAGGGATAGAAAATGGTTTTTCATAATTTTCAGCGAAACAAGACCTTCTATCAAAAAAAGTTTAAAGTAAAAGTTGTAGGTAATAAAAAGCTCTATAACTTTTATGTCTGATATTTTTTCACATAACTTAAAATTTGCCGTGAAAGTAGAAAAAGACTTTTTCGTTTTTAATTTTTATCTCACACAAAAAATTTTTTTTGTTCACACCATTCGGTAGAAACTTACCTTATTATATCCCTAATAGGCTGTAATTTTTTTAAAATCAACTATTTATTTTTCGGTTTAATTTTGATTTTAGGACGAAAAAGTGACTTCATTTTCACACGAAAATTCTCCATCATCATTCTCCTTTGGAAACAGTCCTTTCAAAAAAAAACATTAATCATTATATAGTTAATTTTACTTCGGTCTGAAAGACATTCATGAGCTCAAAGTGAAATTCTTAACCGCACTTTTTTTAGCATTTCTCAACGTTTTAGGACCTACTGATCCTAAAAAAGTATAAAAAAAATGTATATCTGTCTACCTATCTGCCGTCAGAACCGACGAAATCTAGAAAAACGGATTTAAAAATTTTGTTTCTAAAAATAGGTTTACTCAGTGGGAAGAGTTGAAAGGACGCTGTGTTCGATAACTGCACCGAAAGTGTGTCAAAAAAATCGTCAAGTGTGTCACAACAAGGAAATTTACATATTTTTGCTTATAAAACTTTCATTTTAAGTGATTACGAGTAGGAACATTGAATTTGGAGAAATCTTGATGGTCGGGATTGGTATGTGAGACCAAAATCTAGATTATTACATTATAAGTTTGTCAAAAAAATGTTGTCAAGTGTGTCAAAAAAAAAATTTTTTTTATATTTTTACCCAATTTTTTCGAAAAAAATATAATTAATTATTTGTTTGAACTGAAATTTTATTATTATTATTGAGAATAATGGCACTATAAGTTTGTCAAAAAAATGTTGTCAAGTGTGTCAAAAGAAAGATTTTTATTTACTTTTTTTACCCAATTTTTTGGAAAAAAATAAAATTAATTATTTGTATGACATGAAAATTTATTATTACTATAGAGATTTATGGCATTATAAGTTCGTCAAAAAAATAATGTCAAGCGTGTCAAAAAATGATTTCATTTAATTTTTTAGTCATTTTCTTGGAAAAAAAAATGCAGCTGTTTTTATGACATAAATGTAATTGAAAATGAAATTGGACATGTAAATTTTTGAATTTGTTATAGTTTTTGAAATATTTTTGGAATTTTGAAGAAGTTTCAATTTTTGATTTTGTAAGAATTTTCGGAATATTTTTAGAATTTTGAAAAATTTTAAATTTTTGATTTTATTATAATTTTTATAATTTTGGAAAAAGTTACAAATTTTTGATTTTGTTATAATTTTTGCAGTATTTTTAGAATTTTTGAAAAAAAGTTTTAATCTGTGATTTTGTAATAATTTTTGAAATATATTTAGAATTTTGTTTGAAAAAAGTTTGAATTTTTTATTTTACAATATTCTTGGAAGTTTAAAAGTAATGTGATTTTGTGAATTGTGATTTTCAAATATTTTCTCTAAACGCTAAATGGAGATTGGAGAGGTTTTTGAGTAGTTTGCTGATTGTATAATCTTTTCACTAAATTATGTTAATATATAATCTATTATAATTTCCCAACAACGTATTGACGTTTCGTGTTAGTTTTGTAATACATATCTAAACAGATATAAAAAATACATGTACTTTAACAAAGAGTTATGTTTGATATACATCGCTGCCCAAAACTAAAAACCATGTCCTCATAAAAGTTTTTTGCCGAAAACTATATCAAAATCCTTAACCCAGACTGAAGTCTTGATAGTTCAGAAGTCAAAGTTTAACACAGACATTTATCCTCTCAAATTATATTTGAATTGCAGTAAACCAAAAATAATTATGTATTTTAAAAATATTTTCAACAAAAATAATGACTCAAAAATGCATTGGCAGAACATAAATAAATTAACGGGGCATGTTAATAGTAGATTCTTGTATGAGTTCAGAATGATGGCAATTCTTCACGAGGATGAAGTTTCCCGAAACCAGCGAAGCGAGTGGAGGGAATCATCCGAGTGAAGAATTGCCATCATCCTATGCGAATACAAGATGCTATTTTATCCACGACTGCAAAATATTTCGATTAATTTCTAGTTTCCCTGTTGAAGCTTTTATCACCATATTGAAATATGTAAATCATAGATAGCATAGAAAAGCGAAACTTAAATTTATTATTTTATATTTTATATATGTATTGTTCTCGTTATAACCTTTTGATAATACTATACTAACAAATAAACTATAGAACTGTGGTAGAATGTATCGATTGCGTTACATTCTAAACGAGTAAGAGAATGTTTAAAATTACAATGGAAGACATACACATGGAAAGTATATATTCCTTAGCAGTCGAGTAATTTGATGCTCATAAGCTCAAATCTGAGAAAAAAACAAGTAATCTTTTACCGTTTTTCCGGAAAATGGAAAAGTTTAATGTTCGTGTCATCGAACGCTGGCGCTGAGTCTTTATAATCACATACCAAAAAATTCATATTTAAAATAAATTTAATGATTTAGTTTAGATTGAATTTAGAAACAGTGACATTTTTTAAAACAATCAGCATGATAATATCTTACTAATGGATCGCGAACTTGATTCCTTGCCGCACAGACGAAATGTTGCTGATTTGACAATTTTCTACAAATACATTATAGATGAACGAACTTCCTCTGAGATTAAATCAATTTTACCTTTTTACCTTCGCGGGTTTTCCTCGATACCTTTAATCCTCAAAAATTTAAGTTAGCGTTCATAAGTTTCTTAAAGAAACTTAATTTATTTAAACAAAATTATAATACCTAGTTGGCATAGTCGACCAGTCTAGATACCTTAAAAACAGGCAAAAATAGAAAAAATTAGTAACAGGATGAAAACTATTGGATATATAAGAAAATATTGCGCAAATGATGGGAAACATAAATTTAATGTCATCCGAGCTACGGGAGTGAAATGGGTGAATTTTTAGGGATAGAAAATGGTTTTTCATAATTTTCAGCGAAACAAGACCTTCTATCAAAAAAAGTTTAAAGTAAAAGTTGTAGGTAATAAAAAGCTCTATAACTTTTATGTCTGATATTTTTTCACATAACTTAAAATTTGCCGTGAAAGTAGAAAAAGACTTTTTCGTTTTTAATTTTTATCTCACACAAAAAATTTTTTTTGTTCACACCATTCGGTAGAAACTTACCTTATTATATCCCTAATAGGCTGTAATTTTTTTAAAATCAACTATTTATTTTTCGGTTTAATTTTGATTTTAGGACGAAAAAGTGACTTCATTTTCACACGAAAATTCTCCATCATCATTCTCCTTTGGAAACAGTCCTTTCAAAAAAAAACATTAATCATTATATAGTTAATTTTACTTCGGTCTGAAAGACATTCATGAGCTCAAAGTGAAATTCTTAACCGCACTTTTTTTAGCATTTCTCAACGTTTTAGGACCTACTGATCCTAAAAAAGTATAAAAAAAATGTATATCTGTCTACCTATCTGCCGTCAGAACCGACGAAATCTAGAAAAACGGATTTAAAAATTTTGTTTCTAAAAATAGGTTTACTCAGTGGGAAGAGTTGAAAGGACGCTGTGTTCGATAACTGCACCGAAAGTGTGTCAAAAAAATCGTCAAGTGTGTCACAACAAGGAAATTTACATATTTTTGCTTATAAAACTTTCATTTTAAGTGATTACGAGTAGGAACATTGAATTTGGAGAAATCTTGATGGTCGGGATTGGTATGTGAGACCAAAATCTAGATTATTACATTATAAGTTTGTCAAAAAAATGTTGTCAAGTGTGTCAAAAAAAAAATTTTTTTTATATTTTTACCCAATTTTTTCGAAAAAAATATAATTAATTATTTGTTTGAACTGAAATTTTATTATTATTATTGAGAATAATGGCACTATAAGTTTGTCAAAAAAATGTTGTCAAGTGTGTCAAAAGAAAGATTTTTATTTACTTTTTTTACCCAATTTTTTGGAAAAAAATAAAATTAATTATTTGTATGACATGAAAATTTATTATTACTATAGAGATTTATGGCATTATAAGTTCGTCAAAAAAATAATGTCAAGCGTGTCAAAAAATGATTTCATTTAATTTTTTAGTCATTTTCTTGGAAAAAAAAATGCAGCTGTTTTTATGACATAAATGTAATTGAAAATGAAATTGGACATGTAAATTTTTGAATTTGTTATAGTTTTTGAAATATTTTTGGAATTTTGAAGAAGTTTCAATTTTTGATTTTGTAAGAATTTTCGGAATATTTTTAGAATTTTGAAAAATTTTAAATTTTTGATTTTATTATAATTTTTATAATTTTGGAAAAAGTTACAAATTTTTGATTTTGTTATAATTTTTGCAGTATTTTTAGAATTTTTGAAAAAAAGTTTTAATCTGTGATTTTGTAATAATTTTTGAAATATATTTAGAATTTTGTTTGAAAAAAGTTTGAATTTTTTATTTTACAATATTCTTGGAAGTTTAAAAGTAATGTGATTTTGTGAATTGTGATTTTCAAATATTTTCTCTAAACGCTAAATGGAGATTGGAGAGGTTTTTGAGTAGTTTGCTGATTGTATAATCTTTTCACTAAATTATGTTAATATATAATCTATTATAATTTCCCAACAACGTATTGACGTTTCGTGTTAGTTTTGTAATACATATCTAAACAGATATAAAAAATACATGTACTTTAACAAAGAGTTATGTTTGATATACATCGCTGCCCAAAACTAAAAACCATGTCCTCATAAAAGTTTTTTGCCGAAAACTATATCAAAATCCTTAACCCAGACTGAAGTCTTGATAGTTCAGAAGTCAAAGTTTAACACACAAGAGTCCCTGTATTATACGCCCTCCAAAAACCCATAAGCCTGGTAACCTACTGAGATCTATTGCGTCCAATGTTAACGCACCAACCTCGGAAATTTCAAAATGGCTAATAAAACAATTTAAACTTATAAAACCTCCAGTTGGCTTTGACATTCAAAATTCAATAGAATTAACAAAAATGCTAAAATATGTCAAACTAAAGCGAAATGAAGTAATGGTCTCCTTCAACATCGTCTCCCTGTACCCAAGTATTCCTAAAGCACAGTCTATCTTTTATCTTGAAACATGGTTGCTCAAAGAAAATATACCAATTCCATTAGTATCCTTATACATAAAACTGTGCCGATTATGTATAGACCAAAACTATGTCAAATTTCGAGACAAGTTCTATTACTGTCATAAAAGAGTAGCAATGGGCAATCCAATATCCAGTTTCATAGCTAACCTATATATGTGCTAATTTGAAAAAGAGTTAAGCCTCTCTAACAAATTTCCACGTATATGGCACAAATATGTCGATGACATATTCTGCGTTGTCCATAACAGAAAAATCAAAGACGCTCTCACCTTTTTAAATTCTAGAGGACCCGAAATCCAGTTGAAGAAAAAGACAACCAAATTTCATTCTTAGAAGTCACCCTTTACCGTAAATTAGACAACAGCATAGGATTCAAAATATACAAGAAACCAACAGCTATAATGAGACTCATTACTTGAAACTCCAGCCATAGCAAACAACACAAAAGAGCAGCATTCAATAGCATGATATATAAACTGATAAACATACCAATAGAAGAAATAGATTACCAGATCGAGTTACCAACTATCTACAAAATAGCAGATGAAAACGGTTATACAAAAATATGGACAGACCAGATTCTCCACAAAATGGTTAAAAAGAAACATCGTTCTAATAGTCTAAGAGCCAGTGACCGGCAGATTTACGGTATTTTAGCAAACTCCATGGAGTATGGAGGTGTGAACTATACCTAGTATCAATATGCATATTGATGCTAGGTATAGTTTTTCACCTGCCATAGTTGAAATGGGTATTCACTATCCCCGCTGTTGGTTCCTTTGGGCGTGTCCGCAAGTCAAAAAACGTAAAAATTGGCCTCAAAAACGTGATTTCAGCATGTCTGCCGTTTTAATATCTTAAAGTATACAATCTTTTTTTAGTAAAAAATCCAATGGCAGACACCTACTCCGGTTCCGAGTATTTTTTTTTTAATTTCAAAGTTTTAAAATTTCATGAAAATTTACTTTATTTCAGCAAAGTTAAAATTTGTATATGTTATTTTCATTATTATTATACTTATATACTTTAAGAAACACACAGGTCGGTTCCAACATGCGGGCAGACGCTATAAGGTTTTCTTTGTCTGGATGGGAATGAAAGCGAATCAGTAGTCATACGTATTGTGAATAATTTTTATGAATATTATAATTCAATAGTCTGTTAAGTAATAAAAATATAATTTCTTCTAAAGAAATAAACAAAATTTTTTAATTTTTAAAATCATACAGATTTGGTTATATGTATATTTATTTTAACAAACAAATTAAAATAGGAATACAGACAGAAGTTGACGGCTATTGCATTGATTGCGGCCACGAGTGTCTAATTGTCTGAGATGGAGATGAAGACGTTTCTATAATTTTTTATGTTGTATGATAGAAATTTTTTTTCAACGCTGTAAATGTCTTGTAACAAGTACGACGATAGCCACTTACTAAATGTTCACGTGGTAAAATAACATCACTATATTTTAAATTATGAAATTTTTGTAAACGCAAAATAGTCTGACATTTTTTAAAAGTTTTCTTCTGAAAAAATATGTACATTTTCATCTGCATTTAAATTTCAAAATGCACAGATTAATTCATTTGCCACGGTTTAAGATTTTAAGTGCATTTAAAAAAAATCACAAATTTAAATACAAAATAAATTACACATGCTTCTATTAAAAATTTGAGAACGAATGGTATGGAGCAGAAAACCGTTACAACAGTCCAGGTATACAGTAAATTCACGAAATAATAAATATTCATTACTATGAAACTCCGCAAATGTGAATACTTTTTTCTTCCCTTGATTCTAAAGTATGAACGAAAAAATAAAGCTTGAAATTTTGTTTACATTTCAGAGCTATGAAGACAATTTCTTAAAAATTTCGTCGGAATTCAATCAGAAAGAAAGACATCATTCAAGAAAGGTTCAAAATGTATAGTCATTGTGTATGTTCAATAAAGCTTCTCCATCATATGATTATAAAAACTAAAAAATGTTGTTTATTTCTTTAGAAGAAATTATATTTTTATTACTTAACAGACTATTAAATTATAACATTCATAAAAATTATTCACAACACGTATGACTACTAATTCGCTTTCATTCCCATTCAGACAAAGAAATCCTTATAGCGTCTGCCCTCATGCTGGAACCACACTGTGTGTGTTTCTTAAAATATATAAGTATAATAATAATGGAAATAACATATACAAATTTTAGCTTTGCTGAAATAAAGTAAATTTTCATGAAATTTTAAAACTTTGAAATTTAAAAAAAACACTCGGAACCGGAGTAGGTGTCTGCCATTGGATTTTTTACTAAAAAAGGATTGTAAACTTTAAGATATTAAAACGGCAGATATGCTGAAATCACGTTTTTGAAGTCAATTTTTACGTTTTTTGACTTGCGGACACGCCCAAAGGAACCATCGGCGGGGATAGTGAATACCAATTTCAACTACGGCAGGTGAAAAACTATACCTAGCATCAATATGGAGTTTGCTAAAATACCGTAAGTCTGCCGGTCACTGGCTCTCAGTCTATAACATCACAACTTTAAAAGCATCCGCAGAAAACAACAAAGAAAAGAGTCGTGTTGACATATGTACTATGCCTTATCGAAGCTATGTCCAGCATTTTTCACAAAAAAGGATTTGATGTAATAGCAAAATCTACCAGCAAAATAAGTAGTTTGACCTCATCTACAAAAGACAGAGAAGAAAAAACACATAAATCAGGCATTTACTCCATAACATACAACACCCAAGATTTTGGAGCGGTATGTATTGGTATGAAAAAAAGGTCAATAGGCACTAAATTCAAAGAACATGAGAGAGCACAGCAAGTATTAGAGTAACTAGAGTATTAGTAAAAGAATGCACAGATAACCGCCTTAGAAATAATAGAATCCATAGAGATACAATCAAACAATAATCTAATGAATGCTGATTTCGGTCCTCTTCATTGTTTCAACTTTGCAAATAATAATAATCAATAAATAAACCTTAAAAATCGTACCTTATGTTCAAAAACCATAACTTTATTACCTTTCAGTTGGCTTTTTGTTTGATTGTACATCTTATGATTTAGTTTAATAGTAAAAATAACAAATCACTTAATATTTTTTGAAAATGTATACCTAAATCTTAATATCATAAAATACTTTAATTCCAAAATCATTACATAATCTAATCTTGAAGACCTTTCAACAAACCCTCAAGTTTATATAATTAACAATGAATGCACAAAATGTTTGTTACACTTATTTTTTCAATATTTAAACCTCCTCCCCTTTTCTAACACAAATTGTGACCACTTTTTAATGATTTCAATAAGAATAGGTATTTACTCTTAACCTTCGCGTGAACGGAAATTTTTAGCTACTCATATGAACAGTATCTACCCCGGTAGATATTACATAAATCATAATATCTACAAACGTAACTGTGTATTTATTTTACTTTTGTGTAAGCATACAATAAAAGCATATATTTAAAAATAAAGTTACTTGTTTTTCACATTGACCAGTAAAAATTTTCATATAAGAAAAAAGGAAAAAAATATCTACCCGGGTAGATATTTGTTTTCTTACGTAATATCAACTTACATAATATCAACAACCGTGTAATAATATCAAACGTGCATTAATATCATAATATCATTTTGCTTTTGTGTAAGCATACAATAAAAGCATATATTTAAAAATAAAGTTAATTGTTTTTAACATTGCCCAGTAAAAATATTCATTTTTACCAAATATTATAACTAAAAAATATTCATATAAAACCCAAGGTAAAAATATCTAGCCGGGTAGATATTGTTTTCTTGCGTAAAAAAAACCATAAAAATCCAAAGAAAAGTGTTAAAAGGAAGTCCAAAATATTTTTTTCTCAAATTTTGCGAAATCAATTTAAAAATTAGTCACATAGCTGAACAGGCATGATGATTGGTTAAAAACTCATAAAGTTATTGAATTTCAAAAACCGTGATATCTACCCGGGTAGATACTGTTCACGCGAAGGTTAAGTATTAATAATTGCTAGATTGATGATTTTAAAAAGTTTGTTATAATATCTATATCTATTATAAATATCTATCTATCTATCTATAAAATAATAGCCATGAGTCTATCCCTCTATACGGTCGTAACGCTTATATTGCAATATGGGTAGCGCGTTCGACTAATGATCTATAGGTTGTGAGTTCAAATCCTGGCGTAGTACATTTTTTATTGTTTTTTTTTATATAAAATAACATTAAAATTATTCATACATACATAAAAATCATAAAAATTTTGTTTTACGATAATGCAAATTGATTGAGTTTTTATAGCTATTGCATTTTATTGCACTGTCATTGCCCGTTTCGTTAAAATTATTATCATTTCGATATTAACAAGAAAATTAAATTTTTTTTTGACAGGAAGTGCTAAAAATCATATAACAGTGGTTTCCGATAATTATTTTCCATAATGTGATTCCTATGAAATAAAATAAGGAAAAACTAAAATTACTATTTGAGTATAATATGCTTAGATAACAGCTTCATCATAAAAGATCGTGTGATGTTATTACGAAGATTTTTGTTTAGTTATTTGTAGTTTTAATAAAAATTAGAATGCATTCAGGGGATTTTTTTTAAAGTTACATATATTTATAATTTTTGTTGATGTTTTAATTAAATCTTTTTTATTTTCTATTAGTAATAAGATATTATGTGGGCGAGATGGAGAAGTGGATAAGTCAACAACATCACTTACAAGGAAGTTAAGCAACACTGGGAAGGGTGCGAACTTAAACGGGTGACCGCTTGGGAACCTCACCAGAAAAAATATGGAAATACGATTGAATCACATTGAAGCAGGAATATCTCGCCCACGGTATGCCAGTATACCTTATCCAGCAGCCCTGGAAACTGGCTAGGATTCGATGGCCCAATCACCCGTTAATCCGAAAGGTGAATCCGAAATTCAAAATGATTAAAGAAACGCATACTAGAAAGATACAAAGCAAAACAAACCGGAATAATAAAATATCGACCCTTAGCTATCGTACCCGGACACGAGTGGGAAACTGGAATGTCAGAACTCTGATAGAAACATCGCGGTTAGCACAAGTTGAGAAAGTAATGAAAGAATATAACATCGAGATACTAGGACTCAGTGAAGTAAGATGGAAAAACAGCGGAGAGTTAACAACAAGTGAAGGAAACTATATGATGTTCTCTGGTAAATCCAACACACATGAACAAGGCGTAGCAATATTAACAACACCTAACGCAAAGAAAGCACTTCTCGAATGGAAACCAATCAGTAGCAGAATAATAACAGCAAGATTCCAATCGAAAATTAGAAACACAACGATCATACAGTGCTATGCACCTACCGAAGAAGCTGATGATGCGACAAAAGATGAATTCTACGAACAGCTCCAAGCAACGCTGGCTAGTGCACACCGAAATGACATCAAAATAATACAAGGGGATTTCAATGCCAAAATTGGAACCGACAACACCGGAATGGAATCAGTCATGGGCAAAAATGCACTAGAATCAACACGTAACAATAATGGAGAAAGGCTCATCGATTGTTGTGTCACAAATCAACTATTCATAGGAGGCAGCAAGTTCCCACACAAGAATATACACAAATACACTTGGACATCACCAAATGGAAGAACCAAGAATCAAATTGATCACGTACTGGTGAATAAGAAGTTTCTATCCTCACTACAAGACGTCAGAGCAACACAGCGACCATCAACTGGTAATTGCAACATTCAAAATTAAACCAGCCGCTGTAAAACAAAACAACAAGTCATGTCAGAGGAAATTTAACATCAATAGATTGAGCGACAAAAATACAAATAACATCTTCAAAGAATCGCTCCAGCTCAATCTACCAAACAACGAAACAACCAGCATTGATGAAAAATGGGAACAAGTTAAAGAAGCTTACGTCAAAACTGCTACAGATGTGCTAGGCTACCAAGACAAATCACGGAAACCATGGATTAGCGATGATACATGGAAGAAAATTGAAGAGCGTCGACAGCTCAAGTTGCAGTTGTGTCACCAGAACACAACCGAGATCCGCAACAAATATGAAAGTACAGCAAAACAAGTTAAAAAGATGGCAAGGAATGATCGCAGAAAATATACAGAAAGCATTCTCAAGACTGCGGAAACAGCAGCAGCTAATAGAAATATGCGCACACTACACAAATGCGTGAGAAAGGTCACCAACAAATATACAAACACTCCACCAATAAAGGATGAATCTGGTCAAACCCTCACAACTCATGAACAACAGCTAAATAGATGGAAAGAATACTTCGAAGACAACTGCCACCAACAAGAAAATAACTTGCAGTCTCCGGATGACAACTATAACGAAACTATTAGCACCCATCCACCAACGGAACGGGAAGTTAGAGATGCCATACAGAAACTCAAGAACAACAAATCTGCTGGTACAGATAATATATCAGCAGAATTACTCAAAGCAGATGTAAACACAACAGCAGAAGCTCTAACACCACTATTAGCTGATGTATGGAACGAAGGTAAAATACCAACCAAATGGAAAGAAGGTTTAACCATAACAATCCCAAAGAAAGGTGATCTAAGAGAATGCAAAAATTGGAGAGGTATATCTCTGCTCAACACAATAATGAAAATACTAGCAATGATCATTCTCGAAAGAATATCTCCATCAATTAACATGAAACTAAGAAATGAACAAGCCGGCTTTAGACCAGGAAGAAGCTGTACCGATCATATCAACACAATCCGTATCATCATTGAGCAATCAAATGAATGGAATTCACCATTGTATCTCCTCTTCGTGGACTTCGAACGCGCCTTCGACTCAATCAACAGGAGCGCGATATGGCAGACACTTTGTGAAATGGGCATCCCGAAGAAAATAGTTGATCTAATCAAAGAAATGTACCGGGATGCTGCAAACAGAATACAATACAAAGGACAGCAAAGTGATGAATACTACAACCACCGAGGAGTGAGACAAGGCTGTGTACTATCCCCGCTACTATTCCTAATAGTACTAGATAGTATCATGAGAAAGCTCGATGATGCAAGTCCAAATGGAATCCAATGGAATACAACAAGACGGCTAAATGATCTAGACTACGCAGATGACATCTGTCTACTTACACACACACATACGGACATGCAGCAGAAAATACAGAAGCTATCAACCCTTGCACATGAAGTCGGTCTCAACATTAATATCAGAAAAACAAAGGCTATGAGATTGAACACCAAAACGATAACACCAATCACCATCAACAATACACAAGTGGACGAAGTTGACAAATTTGTGTACCTTGGTTGTACTGTAGCAAAAACAGGCGGGACTGAAGAAGATATCAGTCAGCGTATCAACAAAGCCAGAAATACGTTCAATATGCTTCACAAGATCTGGAATGAATCCTGTCAAGAAAGACAAAGCTACGAATGTTCAATGCATGTGTCAAGTCAGTACTGCTGTATGGGTGTGAAACGTGGAAACAAACAAGAAAGATCACAAATAAACTACAGGTGTTTGTGAACAAATGCCTGAGAAGACTGATCAAATGCTTCTGGCCAAACACCATCAGTAACCAGGAGCTTCTACGGCAGACAGAGCAGCTAGACATTGAGACCGAGATAAAACAAAGAAAATGGAGATGGATAGGACATACACTGAGAAAATCAGTCGAAGATATAACAAGGATGTCCCTAGAGTGGAATCCACAAGGAAAAAGGAGAGTTGGAAGACCACCCATGACGTGGAAGAAAACGGTGCTAGCTGAAGCAAAACAAATCGGCAAGACATGGGGTGAACTGAAAGCGATTGCCCCGAACAGAGTCAGATGGTCCAGTCTAGTAGACGCCCTATGCTCCTAAATGGAGATAAAGGAAAAAAAAAAAAAAAAAAAAAAAAAAAAATAAGATATTATATGATATGTATTATGAAAAATAATTAGAATTTCGAAAGTATCATAGAACATTGTTTAAAGGAATAATATATACATGTTGGTAAGGTTGGTCAATGGTTTTTAAAATAAGTTTATTAAAACATAAAAGAGGAAACAAATTGATGAAAGTACATAATTAAAGGTCTATTTCCTCACTTTTTGACACAACATTTCGTAGAATACTTTCTTCAACTATATTATACAATATAACTGAAGATCAGCAAGATAATAAACAATGAGTATTGGACAATTTTTCTGTTCCGGTGTTCACCGCAAAAGCGCTATATGAGAAAAAAATCACAAAATTTTCAAAGGATTTTCCAATAATTTTATAAATTGTCATATATAATATCACGAGTCGTCAAATAATAGTCGATTATTTTTCATAATCATTATTACGCATGTCATTTTAGGTCCCAAGTGCGCGTAGCGCACGAGGGTAATTTTTAACCTCAAATGACATGAGTGGTAATGTTGAAAAATAATCGACTAATAATTTGGTGACGAGTTGTATTTTGCAGACAATTTAACAAACAAAAATAGTAACATTATTTCATACAACATAATCCTTTCTTGTCATTTTTTCTTCTAACAAAATTAAATATTATTTCATCTTAGTAGGCACATAAATGTTATAAATTTGTAATTTATTTTTGACAAATAAACATAAACATGCAATCATTTATGAATGAAAACGGACATTTTTATTATTTGCAAATTGCATTTTTACATAATTTTGTGTTATTGAATAGTTTGTAGAAAAAATTTTACCTAGACACTAATAATTATCTTTTAAACAAAATTATAAATAAAAAAAATTATCTTATTAAGAAAAAAAATTATCTCAATATCTCTAGTTTTAAATTAATATAATAAGTAGGCCGAAAATAGTCACTATAATTCGCTGTTCCTTCCCACCAGAGGAAAATAATCGATATAATTCGTTTTGATTTGTTTAAAAAAAGTAAATGAAGCGTTTTTATTGGAGCTTATCGAAACTTTATTTAGTGAGTTGAATTGTCACTATTATAAAATCACTGGAAATAACACTGAACACAATAAATGTAAAATACTCTAGTAATTATTTTCATTCATTTTATAAAAATTAGCACAACTAAAAATAATAGATTTTGCTTTTCGTTTCGTTTTAAATTATTTAATTGTTTTTAATTTATAATAATTTAATACAATAGTTGGTTGTTGTAAATAAACGGAAATGCAAATGGCGAAATGAGAAATTGAATATGACATATTAGTGAACACGATTTCTTATGTCTCTCTTCATACAATTTTAGAACATAACTTCTCTCTATATTTATATATACTCTAAGCATTTAGTAGATATATATCCAATTCAATCCAATCCTATCGATATTGTCGATATAATTTTAACTCATTATCGCTAATATTCTCTATCGATAATTTAATCCCTATTGACTGTCTTTCAACATAAAGCATTTACAAGAAAATTTCTTCTGCGTTAACACCTAAAATAATTATGGTCGATAAATAAATAAAACGTCAAATTAGCCGTTAAAGAAAAAAAAAACAAACTGCAAAGTAATTTTTTTAATTTATTTTTTTTTGTATAAAAACTACAATCCCTTGCCAAATATAAGTTTGTGCTTTCGGCGGAAATAAATTCTAATGCAAACAGGTAAATGGTAATTTTATTTTTGGGTTGAAAATTTTCATTTTTATTTGTTGATGAAAATCAACAAATATAAAAATTTGGAAATCAACAAAAACAGGAAATTGCATTGGATTTATTCAAACATTTCATTTAAATTGATAGCTATTGGGGATATGGAATAATAGGTTGGATATGTTGTAATATTAATTTTTGATTAGTGGTGACATTTATGATCAATTTTAATCCTTTGATTGTGATATTTCGACGTGGTTTGTTGTAAGGCCAACATATTTGTAATCTTACACATTGGAAATTGAAAATTTTTGCTGAACTTTTTGGTTTTTTGTTTGACGCCGTTGCAGATTCATTTGAATTAATTTCATTTATTTACACAAATTTGAAAAGAATTGACAGTAAAATACTTGATAAAACATTTTTTGCTTTACGTCATAAACAAGTTGCCGTAATATGCACATTTAAAGCAATTTAGTTGATTATTTAACACAGCAATGCACAAGCGCACACAAGGTGTTGGTGCATGGGGGTTTCACAACTACAGTAGTGATCTCGACGGGATTACGTAATTCTGTTATGTAAAACTTTGATCTACACACAATTTTATAGGTACACACAAAAAAATTTTATGGTTAAATTGATCAAAAAGAACCATATTTTTAGAGAACCATATACTATGGTGATATTTAACTATGTTTTATGGTTGCTATTATATATAGGAACCATACTATGGTGATAGATAACCAAATTTTATGGTTGTTATTATAGATACAGAACCATACTATGATTATAATTGACCACATTTTATGGTTCTCCAAAATATGATCAATTTAACCATAAAATTTTTTTGTGTGTAAATGATTTTTTTAAGTAAACAGTCAAAAAATGTGTCAACTGTTACAAAAAGGAGCATAAAAGAACGGTGAAATAGTATCAAAATTGACATTTGACATTGACAAACAATTGATATCTACATTAATTTTACGACAGAATAAGGAGTGATTGCATTTAAAAACGCCAAACAATTCAATGCTTTGAATGCTTTCGTTTTCAGAGGCATTCTCTGGTGTAAATAAAGGCGTATAGAGAATCTTTTGTCAAATACCGAGATGGGAAATCCAAATGTTGGAAACCTAAATATTGGCCGGTTCATCAGATCTGGTATATTGAATGAACTACGAATTTTAACGTAGTTTTGGTTGCCACAGGAAAAATTGGAATAACCGAATTGATCAGGCTTGCTGATAAAATTTTGAAAAACATCTTATCTTCTTTAAATATCCAAAGGTAACAATGATACAGTTATCCTAATTACCAGTGGGGTAGCTAATAACGCTTGCACATTCTTAACAAAAATTACACACATGGGAAAGGAAATTAGTGAGCTTAGAATATTATTATCCAGTTAATATTCTAAGAGGTGGTTTGAAGCCATATTTTTGGTATCCCTATAAATTCGGAAAAACGCTAAACACTGACAATTGTACCAAAAATATGTAAATTCTACTGATCCAGGAGCAGTCAGTGCAATTAGTAGCATTCTCCGAAAGGTTCTTCCCGCAGCTAATTGTTCTGAAACAAAAACGTTTTGGAATAAACTTTTAAATGCTAATTTCGAACTCTTGTCGTAATGTTACACACTTCATTTTTATCACGTTCTATCATTGGAGCAAATTTGGTCTGTTGGTGGACCTCGGCAAAATACCGCAGTTATCTGATCGCGAGACATCAGTACCAGTAAACACCATATCAATATACCCACCGTTAAAAGTAGTGTAGTAGAAAAAAATTAATGTAGCGAAATTTTAAAAGATTTGCTAACATTAACACAAAAGCAAGTTATAACATAACGGTTTTACACAATGTAGTTAATTACATTACAAAAAATGTTGGAATACTGTTTGCAAGGCTTTACGTCGTCTCGATTCAAAAAAGCATACAAAAGTCAAATAAGTATTCGTTAGTATGGTTTTTTTGGTATTTGCAGACCGTCATCTTTGCAAACCTTTTCTCCTCTGTATATGGTCCCCAAAATAAATGATAATGTTTGGAGCATCTCAGCCATTCACTGTATTTTTGAAGATAGATTTATACCTTAGAAACCAAAAAAAAATTGAAAAATTGCTATTGTTAAAGGGTTTAGGAAATTTTAATCAAAACATTGATCTCCTTACATATTTTTTGACACGGTTGGATGGAGAAATCGATCATTTATTGTAACGTTTCTCCCTAAATCATAATTCTTTTTTTAACTCGAAAGATTAGCTCGGATTATTTGATTTTGGATGACGATCCTATAAAGCAAAAAATAGTTGAGAAATAAACAAAACAATAGATAAAAAGACTTACAATAAATCCCTCGGCTTACGAACTTTACTAAATTAGACTCACTAAAAAGAAACTCAATCAATAGACTAGATAGCTTGTAAGATAATATTTCAATAAAAATGAAATATAATTAATTTTTTCGAACTCTTTTTACCATTCTATGGTAATTAATAATGAATGGTTCGTGTTAACACCCTTTCACTCACCAATTCGTTACTTCAAAATTAATATAAAAAGACAGGATTTGAAAAATGACTACTAATTGGTATCTTTTATTAATTGAATATGTTTGTATCCATTTTTCGATTTTATGTTTTTTATTGTATATTTCAATTTACTGTAATCATCGATTTACGATTAATTTAACCAAATACACTTAGTTTGGTAGGAGTATAGGTCTAGGCTAGAAAACAGATCCCAAATGTACCAATCTATTTAAACATCTGTAGCGCACTAAATTTGTTAATTGTATTTCTGAAACTTTAAAACTATTTTCAGGCACAACATAAATTTTGACAAGCTGTTAATTAAAACACAATGCACAAATCTTGATTAGTGTTTATAATATTTATTATATTCCTTAAACAAAATTTTAAACATGCACAACCGTAAATATAATTCTAACAAAATAACATTTGAGCTCTACATCACCTTTCCTACAAACTTATATCTTGTCTTCGTTCCATTAAAATTATGAAAATTAATTTATAAAATTTGAATATAACTTTTCTAAATGCATATCGTCACGATCCAACGTCTTTAGCAATATTATAAATCTTAATAAAAATTTAAATTAAAACTATACAATAGTTTGTTGAAATTGTTTTTGTAGTTCCTGTATACGAGAATTTGTTGCTATAACTTCTATTGTGTAATAACTATAAATTAAATAAATTAATAGTAAATGAAAAATGATGTATCTACATTGTTGGGAAATAAATAAAGAAAATTTATTTCACAAAGAAAAAGTTTTGGGTTGGATTTATTTTTTTGGTTGGCTTGAAAAACTTGTAAATATATATAGGTAAGCATTAAAGTAAAACAAAAGAGGTACATAGTAAAATGCTAACGTAATAATTAACGAAATTACTGTTATTACTAACTATTTCAGATGAAGAGGATATATAATTTTTTGTTTTTCCTTAATAATGATAGTGTATTCAATGACTGAATTATATATTTCAGTTTTTCATCAAATCAAAAGTGAAAAGAAATATGGCATCTCGTCTACGTTGAAGATGGTAAGCAGCAAAAACAGATATAAACATGGTAAGTAGAATTTTTTCAAAAGTTATTTCAACAACACTAGATGAATTTACCTAAAACTAGCTAGCAAATATTATACAAAATTGACCGTTCAGTGGCAGTAATAAATGATACGGTTTTTAATTCTGTTGATAATTTTCATATTTCTTAGGCAAGCATTATTTTTCAAAAATGACCTGAATATTTTGGTGCAACAATTTTCGTAGTTATAATAATTTTCTACAATTGCCTGTTTATTTTGGTGCAACATATCGTTATTTACATAAATTCATTCAACATTCATCATGTTTTAGTTGAGATGAGAGATGATCCTAAAGTAGGTGAAATCTGCAATTCGTACTAAACCTAAACCACCAACTGCAGTGAAACTTTAGAGATACTTTTAAGGAACGGCTTATTTGGTTTAACGTACGTGAGCAAGGAAGTGAAAACAGAAAAATTCTTGATTCACAACACAACAAACAGAACGAGGTAGACAATGAAATCGTTTGGATCGTTCAAATCTCTTCATAAAATAATCTGAATACCTTTTCGTACATTCCTTAGTGGCCTCAGCTATGGTCTCCGCCAGGAAATAAAACAAACGAAGCCAAACCATACAGGCCAATAAATTTCGAAACTTTTTTCTAAAAACGATGAAAAACGTACTGAATTACCTCATTTGCATACATGATTTCAGCAAAATATTCTCGACTCAATGGAAGCCTGTCAACATAGGCCCTGCATTCACAAGTATGGGCAAAGGAGGGGCTTTTAATAAAATTCACTTTTACGTTTTCATTGAAAATACTACTACAAAAAATCAGGGGACAGGGTACTGTCATCGTTGCTAATGTTGATATTTGGAGATGATGATATTTGTTCCTGAAATAGCAGTAGTGGTGAAAGATAAACACGCCTGTACTGTCAGTTACCAAAACTTGACAACATTAGTCCAGTCTTTAAAAATCACATCAACATTGGAGATTCTTGCTCTCTCCATTTCACTTACATCATGCACTAACATCAAGCACACTGGATTTTTAGGTTTCTCAATATGGACTGGTCTACGCCCTAGAAGTACTCGAAACCCAGACCAGAACCATTACAACAATTTCGACAAAATGTACAACTCCATCACTCCATTTTTTGGGTAAGGAAGTGATTGTCACTAGCCTCACTGCTTCAAACGACTGGAGACCTAGAACAACTAGTCAATATCTATATTCCACCAGTAAGCAGCTATGATACAGGTTATGAACCATCCATGAGATATTTATTTCATACTAAAGACTGTCTAACTCTCAGAGATGTGAATGCTCACTGGTGAATCTTTGGTATCCAGGTACTAAAAATTAGAATATTATTCCAAAACAAATTACTTTTAAGTTTACCCTGGAGCATACAAAAACAAATAGTTTTAAGTTTATATTATAAACAAATTACTTTTAAGTTTAGCCTTGTACACACAAAAAAATAGTTTTAAGTTTATATTATCCTAATAAAATACAAAAAAACACCTTTAAAATATTTGAACTTATGTAAATATTAACCATATTTTAAGGAATAATTTTGGAATTCCCAATAATAATTTTATTTTTGTTTTGTTCTTTATTGTTAGTTTTATTGCCTATTTCCTTTAATATTCATTTTTTTTACACAGTTTTTTAAAACAATTTTAGATTATATATTTTTAAGATTTTGATATGTATTAGTAGACAATAGAAAAATTAAAAAAAGAAAAATTTGAAAATAAAAAATTCCATTCCATTTTTACCATCTAAAGAAGCAGGTTGAGTTTTATTTAAAAAACCATAATTTTGGGAAAAATCACCAAGCCATCACCAAAACATACCACCATCAAAAAATTTAAGTAATACAGTCCACTTTTTAAATTACCAACCACTCACCATGATATATGGCAGTCACACTTGAACACTGATTCACGAGGTGAAAACATTGCTGATCAATATGACGGCTCTAATTTTGAAATCATTAACATAATACAACCAATCAATTGCAGAATAGAGAACAAAAATTGTATTACGATCAGATCACGTGCCGATCATAATCACCTTAATCCGTTTCATAAACCAAATAAAGTCCGAAAAGAAGACATATATTAATTTTAACAAAGCAGACTGGGAAAGTTTTACAACTTTTACTGAAATTGAATTCAGTACCACTTGATCCCTTTTCTGGGGAATAAAATTCAGCAACAATGTCAATAAAGCTAGAGCTCGCTACATCCTGTCTAATAGAATTTAAAAACTCAAACCAAAATATGACAAGGCAGATCCATCAGACTCCAGAATTCTAAATCTGAATAAGAGAATTAACAAGTTGATAACGGAGCATAAAAGAAATAAATGAAGAGAATTAGCAAGCAAATCAAACCTGGACACAAGTCTTTGGAAGGTCATCAAGGGCCTAACTCTTCCTCGACATTCTCAAAATAACTGCAAGGTCTCCTTCGATCCTATCCCAACTAAAAACCACAGGAAATGCGCAAACAAATTTAACGTATATACAGTTCAGTCATACCTCAAGTTGCTGACACTCACTGGAAGAAGTAACATACAACACAAAACGCAGCCTTGCAAACCGCAACCGGATGTCATTTGATGGACCACAAAGATCACCTGCACGAGGACTGTAACAAATTGCCAGTCCGTGGACATAATAAAATGCTTACCAAACAATATCTATTGGCCTGTCTCAAAGAGCAACATCCTTGTGACATCTTCTCAACAATTGAACCATCTAGAGACATAAGGAGGATAGCAGATGATTTCTGCATGAGGTTAGAGATAACCAAGATAACCATTAATGAAGTTACTTATAGAACAGGCTTAAAAACACTCCATACTAAAGATGTTGCAAACCTAGATTAGGAGCTTCCAATTTTGAACAACGAACCAAGCTCGGGCCCGTTTTGGTGAGTCAAGCCTTTGCTAGTTAATTTCGGTTTCAGTCTGGGCCAGTTGTAAATGCCTAGATAGAACCAAGATTCAGTTTATTCTATTACGCGTTAATCACCAGCCTAATGCATTGTAAACATGTGCAAGCCTTATTATGTTTATCTTTATTTTTATATATGTTACTCTTTCCACAGATTTAAAGGAGGTTGGGGAAAAAGAATTGGTTTGGTAGACTTTCCCTACTTCTTATTTGCCAGACTTAACCAAGCCTTATTTGCCAGACTTAGCCCAGCAGATCATTCCTAAGTTGGTTCAAGCTTAAACCGTTTGAAAATGTTAAGTCGGGCCCAAAACTCCAAAAGCTATGGCACTGGTTTGGCCCACGTTTACACCACTTATAGCTTTTTCTTACCCGGGACTTTATTAGGAATTACGCCCTAAATCGAGTTCTAAATAGAAAACCACTAAAAGTCGCTGCAGAAGAGATCCAACTACTCCGTAGCACCAGATCCATCCTAGCTCAACTAAGATCCAGTTTGTCACGCATCCTAAACAACTACACTAGTTTAGTTGATCCCACGAAACCTAACCATGGAGTCGGAAGACTTGCGTCGTACCCGTCACTACAACAACAATCACACTTGAGTTCTTACACTTTTCACAGACTGCGTTCTTTGAAAAATTTAAACCTGTGACACTAACCGAATATGTAAATATCCTTCCCTCAAAAGTGGTCAATTGTGTGGTTAAGAGCTACTTATGGTCACTACCACATTATGCCAGCATCTGGTACATGAAACTATTGGCTCTGAGCTTGACGCGGTTTTACTCACAAATATAATAAAGGAATTATGAGTCATACTTTTGTGGAAATCGGGCCACACAAAGATACAAGGCAATACAGTAATAGAAACTCAGAGGCAGAAATAAAGAAAATAGCACTTAAAATGCATCTGGCTACAAACAATAGTCATATCAATTTAAATCATTTGCAACAGCAACCGCCACAACGAACAGCATCAACATAATATTAATATAATATGTTCTGGATATATAGAGATCCATCAAATAGTTCAACTAATGGCTAACCGATGTTATAGATTTTGCGTAGTTCTAATTATAAAAACATTAAAGAAAACTATAGTATTCATTCCTACAGACATAGATTATATTTTACCAACAGAAAATATAAACAAAATGTTTTACTGGAAGTGACGAACTGGAAGTTGGTTTGCAAAACTGTTGCAAATCATACTCTAAGCATATTTACCAAGTTTTATCAAAATCCAATATAAGGAACAATTGTTACTGAAGTTTCAAATAAACAGGTGCTCTGGTGGCCGTACAACCACTTATTCCAATATCTTGCAAGAACTAATCAATTTTTTAAAATTATACCGGAAGTGAAAAACTGAAAGTTGGGATGCAGAAATATTGTATACCATACTAAATGCTTAAGTACCAATAGGAAACTAACAGGAAACAATCGGAGGACTGCGCACCTAGCGAGGTTTTTGGTTCCAGCAAGCTTCAGTCATGTGAGTCCGAGAAACAATTTCTCCCAGTTTAGTGCAAATAGCCAGATATGCAAGCAAATGAGACGGTGTAAACGGAATGATCAAGCAAGGACAAAACCTGATTTTTTGCCGTTCCAAGTTGGTCTAAAATATCATAAATGTGTGGTAAGGGGAATTTAGCACTATTAACTTTTTTGTTGATATTCCTTAAGTCTACCACAAGACGACTTTTTTTGCTACCTGACGATTTTTTGGGAACCAGCAGTATTGGACTATTGTATTCAGAGATATATGGTTCTACTATACCATCTTTTAGCATTTTATCAACTTGCTGTTTGATTTCCTCCTTTTGTGAATATGGGATTCGATAAGACTTTGTATATACTGGGTAATCATCTTTTAAATGTTTAGTCTTCCTGTAGAAGTTGTTTACCGAGAGTTTTTCCCTTTCACTTGAAAAAATGTCTATGTAATTTGATATCAACTCTTTAATATTACTGTTAATATCAGGGTCTAAGTTGTTATTTTTTTCGAATATTTTTGACATAATTTCTCCTTCCTTAATGATGTTTTCTGAAACATCTTCATCATTATTGGTTCCTACTTGTAATATATTAAAATTGTCTAACGATTTAATTTTTATTGAGAACTGAGGAATTTTCATTCCAAAATCGTTAGTGTTCAATATTTGTACATATGGACTATCTTTATTTATAACTGACCTAAAGATAAATACACCGGCTGCTTATTCACCTTCTATCACTACCATATCGCTTTCTATATTCCTATCAGATAATGTTCTGACAACTTCGCATCTATAGGTGGAATATAAACAGTTTCAAAATCAGGTCCCGAAAGTATTGGGATTTTTAAAGAATGAGGTTCCTCATTTATTTCTAGTGTTAAGTTTTCAAAACTTATATTACAGTTAAATTGTAAAAAAAAATCTTTTCCTATTATACCTTCCGTAGGTATTGGAAATTCAACCGGTATTACTTGAAATTTATGCTTAATTGCGAAATTTTTAACAAAGAGTTCTAACTCTACGGAACCTAAGGTTTTTATTTCTTCGTTTGTTATTCCTTTTAATTTAATTACATTATTTTTGTTTTACATATTAACTTTTTCGAATGATCATTATATTTTATTAGCGATACATCCACTCATGTATCTAGCAAAAAACTTAATTTTTCTTTCAAATTTGTGCTTAAACTTAAATTTATAAAAATACAATAACTAAGATTTAGATTTAGAATCCTTAGTCGTGCACTATAGAGTTACTAGTTTTCCTTCTCTAATTTCTCATACTCAATACTCCTTACGTGAGTATCTTTATTGCCACGATAATTGTTTTTATTTTGTTCTCTATATTTATTTCTATTATTATTAAGATTAGTACAATTATTACATTTTGTAATGGAATTATTGTATTTATTTGCAGAAGCATTATAATTTGACGCGTACCTTTTGTTGTTACTGTTGCCGCCCCTATTGAAATTTTTATTGTAATATCCTCTTCTGGAATGGTTATACTCTAGCCATGGTTGTTGTCTGAATGCTAAAACGTGTGCTTCCTTCTCGTTCTGAATTCCTTGGAAGCGATGAAGTAATTGCTCCTTACTGTCGAAATCATTCGCCATTGCACTTTGCATTAATAGGTTACCTGCAAAATTTGATTTGATATCTTTCTCGTTTAGAAATGATTGCTTTAGTTTTTCCGTTGTTTCTGTGAGCTCTTTGAAATATTTTTCTCCACTAGTAAGTTTTATGCCTTCTAGCATTGTTGTTATTTGCCACGAAGACTGACTTCTGCATTTAGTTCTAAGATTCTCTATAATTGAATTTAGTGTGCTGCAATTCTCCAATGTTGCTTCTCTCGCTTTGCCCATTAATTTTGATTTGATTAAATTTACCGATAAATTTTGGTTATCGGTGTGGTTAATTGCAGACTTCAGTATCTCCAATTTATCCAATATTGTATTTATCTGTAGTGGATCGCCATTATAGTCATCTTTTACGATCTAGGTGACCATATCTATTACCTCTGTTGATTTTAGGGCTGCTATTCTAATAAGTTTCGCGGTAGGTTTTTGCTTCTTCGTAATTTGCTAGTTGCTCCCGTAGCTGATCTTTAAGTTCAGCTATTCTTTCATTATTCATAAGAGAGCAAAAAAAAATAAACTAAAAAGAAACGTATAAAATTAGCTTTAATTAAAGTTTTATTAATATTTTGTTTTTAAACATTCAATGTTGAGATGTATCTTCGTTTCAGGCCTTTTCTGTGCCTGTCGTATAATTTTAATAAAATTTCCAATATTTTGATCGCAAATATTATGCTCAATAGTATTGTTCTTTCTGCGTTCTGTATGTGGAAGCGTTGATCCTCTTTTATTATCACATTATTATTAACTTATCCTGTTGAGGTTTGCTCTGTTTGTTTCGAGTTAGTTGTACACATTTTAAAAAAAAAATTTTGATTTTGTTATTTTTTTAAAAAAAATTATGCAATTATATTTATCATTAATTTAAGCAATTATATTTGTCATCAATTATATTTATTATCAATTTAAATATATTATTAAACAGTTTAGTTTGAACTAAAAAAAAATTAAATTAAATTAAAAATTATTATTTCAAAATAATATGATCACTACATTACTTCCTACAATCCTTATGATCACTCAGTGTCGTAGCGACATACGGGCTTAATCGGGCTTAAACCCCCCATTGAAATTTTAAAGTTTCTGTAATCTAGAAGAATTGCTCCAATATTCTAATATTACGATTTTTTTCCCTGGTATCTTACGAATGAATTGAACAGTTGCTTTCTTTTCGTTCCACAGAACCCCACCCCCCACTATGTTGACATAGTGATAGCACACATATTCAAAAATTTGACTGCCAGCTGCATGCCACGATGCGTACTATAAGTGGTACTATCAGATCCACCCCTTTACCTTGGCCCCTGTGTTAAGCAATATCGCTCTACCTGCACTCAGACACTCGCATGCTCTCATGCGTGAACATAAAAAGGTGACCAACAACATCACGTTACCCTTGCACGAATATTACGGTGACCACACTCGTTGTTGATTGAAGTCAAGAAAGCCTCCACATAAAACTTCCAGCAACCTGCTGGCAACTAATTTTAATATCTTGAATGCCTGGGACACCTCTTTGCATCATTACAACCCAACGGACCTTTCTATTACTAACCCGACTTCTACACAACCTGTTTCGATTCGCCACACCATACCTGGACTACACTAAACCGAATAAGAACGAATCATGGACGTTGTGCTGATTGTTTCTACAAGTGGGGCATTTTAGAGTCCTCTGAGTTTGACTGCGGCGCTCCACAACAAACCATAAAACACATTGCAATTGTGTGTCCCATTCGACGATACAATGGCGACATCTCAGACATCCATTTGGCAACTCACGATGTAGTAGCATGGATAGACTCACTCGATGTAAACATCTAATGTTCAAATGTACTGCCCAATGTTCAAATATTTTACTTTTTAATTTTTACCTAAAAGACGCGCAATCAAATCGATTGTAAGCTCATTTAATGTGTATCCATGTTTTGTTTTAGGTAGATTTTATAGAAGAGTCTACCTATTTTAAGTTTAATTTTTAATGTGTCACAAAAAAAACCATACGCTAAATAAAAAAAAAAGTCAGGTCAAGTGCGAATATAACTCGCTCGCCGAGGGTTCCGTGTATATAATATTATGAAAAAACAGTATTTGCTAACATAGTTTTCCGTTGGGTTGAATTTTACCCATAACTGTTTATGGTGGCAACATTTTTTAGTTTAATTCGTTTATTAGTCAAACATAAATACAGTTTTTCTCGAAATCATTGAAATTTAATAGAATGCGTATACCGATAACAAACGATTACAATTCTTGGACCATAAAGATTGCTAGATTGCAATGGTCAGCCCGAATAATGTTTTTTTATACCGAGTTCATCTGGCTAGCCATAATCTATTTAAGACTATTTTACAACCTTAACATTATAAAATATTGAATTAGTTACTAAATTATACATTTGCTGCAAAGTAACAAAATTAAGCCTCATCAATGGATTCAAAATTCTACGAGAATAGTTCTTCACAAAAACACGATTTTAAATCGAAAATGGTGACTTTGAAAATTTCGGAAAAAACGGTTTTACACTAGAAACAAAATAACCTTTCATATGACATCCCACTTGTCAAGGTCAAAAATAATTTTTTTTCGAAATTTTTTCTCTACTTCCTCTAAGGAACATTTGAAATAATGAGCTAACCGCTATAGTTTGCGTTCAATCTTTACCACATTACCTATAACCGTGAATTTTTTCAATTTTTCGCTTCTGTAATGTTCGATGATAAAGGGGGGGACAGGAACAAATTTTCACCGTTTTAAAAATAAGTCGAAAACCGTGTTTTCGAAAATTACAAAAAAATTATTTTGAACAACAGAAATAATCACCTTTCAAATGAGACCCCACTTGTCCAGGTCAAAAATATTTTTTTTTCCAAAATTTCTACTCACAACCCCCTCCAAAGAACAATTGAAATTATGACGACCAACAAAAATTTTTCATTTTTTTTTTGCTAAGTTCCTACAACCGTGAACTCGTTTTACATTTTTCTTTTGTAATATTCCAAGATAAGTGGGGGGGGGGGACAAAACTAAAATTTCACTATTTCTAAAATAAATCAAAAACTGAGCTTTCGAAAATTATAAAAATAGTATATTAAGAAACTAGTTTCATAATCGACGATTTTATCGCACGCAATCTGTTTAGAAAACGACCCGCGCAGCGGGGAGTTTTCTAAAGGATAAGTGCGATAAAACGTCTAATGAAACCAGTTTTTTATACTATTTTTTCTATTTTGCATTTTTTGTCTTGAAATTTTAAAAAATGTGCATTTTATTAAAAAATAGTCAATTTGAAATTTTGTTATTATTACTATTTATTTTATTAAAATTTTATTAAAAAATAGTCAATTTGAAATTTTGTTATTATTACTATTTATTTTAATTAATTAAAATATTTAACACTAATTTAGATATTCTTATTAATTTTATTTAAATAATTATTCGTTTTAATGTTCACTGACGTTTGTACGACCAATGTGACCACCTTGAAAGACAAAACTTTGCGTATCGTAATGAAGGCCATTTCGATACGCATTTGGGTATCGAAATGACTTTATTTTAGACACAAAGTAGAAAAAATTGTTTTAGACTAGAAAAAAAATAACCTTTCATATGATACCCCACTTGCAAAATTCTTACAATCTTGAATTTTTTCAATTTATTGCCTTTTTAATGTTCAAAGTTAAGGTGGGAGACAAAAAAATAAACACACCTTTTTGGAAATAAGATAAAAACTAAGCAGTCGATAATTCATTGAAATGTCTTTTTGAAATATTTGTATTTTTTTTGATTTTTTTTAAACTAAACTCGATCCCTTAAAAAAAACTTGTGTTTTACTATCTCCTTATCAATGTCCATAAAATATTGATATTAACCAATATTCATAATTTTTTTGTTGTCAGTAGACGTTGACAAATACATTATATAACTAATTTCAAGTTGATAGCACTTATAGTTTTTGAGAAAATCGATTACGTAGAAATTCGGACGGACACCGAAGTCTCAACAATAGGGTACCGTTTTTACTTTTTCAAAGTATACGGAACCCTGAAAAATAATGATACAATAATTTGGAAAAAATAACAAATATTATGTCAAAGGTAATTTGTTCCACATATTTTTATTTCAAAATTTATGCAAATTTATAATTTTAATTTAGAATAAACATTTTTTTTTAAATATTTTGCTTGCGGCGAATAAAAAATAGTATATGTTGCACGGACGTAAGCTATTTTGGACTTAATGTGGATGCAAATCTCGGCTAGTACCTCGATTTGCTCCACATACGTCCAAAATCTTTAGCTTTACGTCCTTGCATCATAATGTACTACTCTTTTATTTATGCCCACTGGTCTACTGTTTTGTCTACTATTCTTTCTTTATGAGTACATCTACCTATTCCTGTACATCGTGAAATAGGAATTGATAAATAAATTACAGCAATTTTTTCATAACTAGAATTCCGTGCCGCGGGAAATAACAATTTCGGAAATCGGACAATAGATAGGATCGAACAAAACAAAGTGTCATGGAAGTTGTTCTAAATACAAAACAAAATCAATTGTGTTAGAATAGTTAAAATGATATCTAACGCCTTGATATTTTAAGGAATTTTATTAATCAGGAAAATCCTTTTTCATCCCTTCCTAGACACAGGTTTGAGGCGAATCAATATGTAAAGTGTCATTCAGTTTCAAATAAGTTTAAATTTCAAAATCACTAGCACAAAAATTTCTATTTAAAAATAACCAAAGTTATCATTTTTTAAAGTTAATTAAAAATTATTCGAAATTTGCTTATTTAAAGTTGATTAAAAATTATTCGATATTTGTTAATTGAACGGCTGAGTAGGAAAAGGATAATGGGCCCGATTCAGTAAAATCTTTTATCTTTCTTTTATTTTTTGTACGAAATTTTATTTTCCTGTTATAAAATTTCATACGTAAACGAAAAAAAGAAATTTTCGATAATAGTAGATTCTTTTATGAGCTTAGAATGAAGGCAATTCTTCACGAGGATAAAGTTCGGAACCATCCGAGTGAAGAATTGCCTTCATCCTAAGCGAATACAAGATGCTATTTTATCCACGACTTTAAAAATATTTGAAATAATATAAAGTTTTCATTTATAACTTTATATCGCCATATTGAAATTAATTTATCATAGAAAACAAGAAAAACAAAACGTTTGTTGTTTATTTTAGATTTATATATGTATTGTTCTTGTTTAAACTTGTTTATATTACTATACCAACAAATTAAGTTTTTAATTTGTTAGAGGAATTTTTTATAAATAAAGTGGAATGAAATAAATAAAAGAGAATTTTATATATAAATTGGAATGAGTACAATTACAATAAAAGATATACGCATGGAAAGTATATATTCTTTAGTAGTCGTGGATAAAAGATTTTACTGAATCGGGCCCATTATTCCAAAAAATGGAATATTATTCTTTATACGCTCATTAAACGAATTCGACATTCAACTACAAAATAGCTATCTCAGTTTACTTTTCGTATTTTTGGAATATTATCCTTTTTCTACTAAGCCGTTCAATTAAAAAAATATGGAGGGGCTTAAACCTCACAGCTCTGAGATATCAAGACTTCGGTCTGGGTTAAGGATTTGATATAGTTTTCGGCAAAACCTTTTATGAGGACATGGTTTTTAGTTTTGGGCAGCGATGTATATCAAACATAACTCTTTGTTAGTACCTGTATTTTTTTATCTCCGTTTAGAAGTTTATTACAAAACTTTTTTTTTTTTTTTTTTTTTTTTTTTATTAATTAGTTAGACATGTTTAGCACACTAAATATGAAATATTCATTATTTAGACTCTTTGAATATCCGAAGATACCATGTCAACTATAAAGGAAGGAGATGAGGAAAATGGAAGGAGATGAGAAAAATGGAAGGAATGAGGATATAGGAATAACTATACTGATTCTTTTAAATGACGATGGACATTTTCTTTAAACATCTGAGGAGAATATTCATCGGGAAATACGGAGCCGGGCATTGAGTTCCATAATTTGACCACTCTATTAAAATAATCGTTCTGGAAGGACATAGTTCTACAACGAGGTATTTGGACAGCAAATGGGTGAGATAACTCTGAAGTTCTTGTTCGTCGATTAAATTGCGCACACAATGGAAGGATATTTTGAATTTCCTTAGAGGAGAATTCACTAAAGTTATATTTATAGTAGATTGACAATTCAGCCACATTTCTTCTGTGCTGGAGTGAATCAAGCTGATCCGTTAGTTCGGTATTACCAATCAACCGTATTGCTTTTCTCTGTACAGAGTCTAGACATTTTATTGTTGACTGACAAGCACCTCCCCAAACATGACAGCAGTACTCCATACATGGACGAATAAATGACTTGAAGATTAGCAAAATTTGCTCGGGATTGAAATACTTTTTACATCGACTCAAGAATCCTAATTTTTGCATTGCAGATTTAGCGAGGTTGAACACATGTTTATTCCATTTCAGGTTACTTTGAATATCCACTCCAAGAAGTCTAACTGATTCAACCTCACGCAATTCCTCATGGTTTATCTTAATAGGGAAATTTTTATGTCGTTCTATTCGTGAAAGACGACATAGTTTTGTTTTGGTTGGATTAAATGAAACAAGATTACGATCACCCCATTCCATTATACGAGCCAGGTCGTTGTTGATAGAATCAATTAGCAGCTCTCTATCAGTGGTAACTGCAGTATGAGATCGAAATTTAGGAGATGCATGTGATGCATGCAATGTGCTGTCATCAGCAAAACTATGGATTGGGTGCACTGTGGAATTAAGTAAGTCATTAATGTATAGAAGAAACAAGGTTGGTGAGAGTGCAGAACCTTGGGGAACCCCAGCATTGGTTGTGAAAATATTGGATGTGATACCATCTAAATTAACATGAAATTGGCGACCTGTAAGAAAACTATGAATCCATGAGACAGTAAGATGGTCTATGCCATAAGATTTTAATTTAGCTATGAGATTTTTATGCAACACTTTATCAAATGCTTTAGAAATGTCAAGTGAAATACTGAATGTTTCACCATGGTTTTCCAGCGATTTGTTCCAGAGATGGGATACGTAGGCTAACAGATCACCTGTTGCATGACTTCTACGAAAACCATACTGCTTATCATCTATAATTCGCGACATTTCCAAATAATCTATTAGATTGTAGTTAACATATTTTTCAAATATTTTAGCCAAAACCGACAGAATTGCAATTGGTCTATAATTGTTAGGGTCTGTCTTACTGCCTTTCTTTGATATGGGTTGAACGCTGGCCAGCTTCCAAGAATCGGGAAATATTCCGGTTTTATAAGATAAATAGAAAATTTTTGTTAAAATAGGAGCTAGTTGTCTAGCAAAGTTTTTAAGAATGAGGGGTGGGATACCATCGGGACCAGCGGATTTGTTGATATTGATAGAAAGAAGCATTTTCCGTACAATATTGCAACGAAAAATGATTGGTTTCATTTTCGTTTCAACCGGGGAAATGATTGTAGGAGAATGGAGAGGTTCAACTATGTTAGAGTTTTCTGCGAAAATACGACCCAAAAGATTTACCTTCTCTTTTGAGTCGCTCACGGGAATGTCATTCAGAACTAAGGTTGGAATAGAGGATCGAGTAAAGTTGCTTTGGACTGATTTAACTGCTTGAAAAAAACTACGTGAGCCAGATGGGTGCTTGGCGAATTTCTTTGCTTTCTTCTGGATAAACGCATCTTTGTCCAAGTCTATTTTGTATTTACTAATATTTCTGGCTTTCTTATAGGCGCTATGGGTTTCAGGTGTTTTATTTGAGTTATACGTCTTAAATGCTTTGCGTTTATTCCTCACTGCCTCATCAACATCCCGCGTGAACCAAGGCTCAGTTTTAGGAGTGATTAATCGATTTGGAATAAACCGCCGCATTCCGTCTTTTATAATTTCAGAAATTCTTATTGCCGATGTGCTAGGATCTTGATCAACACAACAAATAGTTTTCCATGGTGTTTGATCATAAAAGTTTCTCAATCCCTCCCAATCAGCGCGATTATAATTCCAGACGCGACGAGGATTTGCTTTAATTGGCGTCGGTGATGTAAATTCTACTATTGCTGATATTAGTAAATGGTCCGATGTTCCCAGGGGTTGTTAAACTTTTGTCTTCGTAGTATCTGGTTCGTTTGTCAAGAACAGATCCAGCAAATTATTGTTATGATGTGAATTGTCTGCGATTCTGGTGGGACACTCTATCATTTGCGTCAAACCGTGATAATCTGCGAATATCAGTTCAGCTTGTCTTCCTACATCGTCAGTGCGCGATGAAAACTTAAGCCATTCTTTATTATGAATATTAAAGTCTCCAAGAATGACCAGTCTTGCTTTGGGATAGTCCGTGGTAATCTTTTCTAGATTAGCCGAAATTTGATCGAAAAAAGTACATCCAGGGGGGGAATTCGGAGATCTGTATAATCCTATTATAAACATAGTTTCATCAACACCTGAGATCTTCAGTGCTATAGAATTATGGTGCTTAGAGTTCAACTCGTAGGCCTTAATTCTCATACATGAAAGTGAATTTCGAACAAATGCACAGACACCATGCTTGTTATAAAAGGAATGTTCCAATTCGTAACTAGGCATCCGGTATTTATCAAGATCCAATTTCGATGATTTACCACTGACAATTGTTTCCGTAAGAAATAATATGTCAGGTTTATTTTTTTCGATGTGGTGATGAACCTCGTTTAGGTTCGAATTTAGTCCTCTTATGTTTGTGAAATCAATTCTAAGCTGTTGGTTCACTTTGCGGCCATTTTGTTGAGACTGAGACTTACCTCTTGACATTGTAGGTGCAGTGACAGAAATTCGACCAGGTCTAAATTTCAACACTACACAATACAAGAAAATCTGGGTACCTCCGTCACAACAGTACGACACTAGATCGCAGCTGTAGCACGATAACTAAGAAACAACCGGGGGTAAAGACACTAAATAATAAGGATTTTACTAAGTGTATAAACTAATGTATTTATCTATCTGATTATACTTTATACTTAAGGAATAAAAAAAAAATGTTTGAGGGAGAATATTTATGGATTTCCAGAAACAATCAAACAAGATAAAGAGCACTCTTGCAATAGAAACTAAATATATAATTTAATGCTATTTTACCTTTAGTGATCAAAAGGGGTGGGTATTAAAAATAATTAAACAATTAAGATACTGTACTATTACGGCAGCAGGCAAAAAAAAAACAATACATTTGCAGTGATGAAAATTGACCATAGATTTAGTTTTTATCAATGGTTGGGTTTAAGAAATTACTTTAAAACAAGTGGCGAGAGATAGCATTAAATTACAAAATTAGAATATGTAACAAATATATATATATATAGTAAAATAAAATGTATACAACCTGCCAATTTTTAAAATCGGTTAATTATTTTTAACTTTTAACACTTAAAAAAAAAAAACTTTCTCTGGGGGCGTGTCTTGTTGGTGAAAGAGGATTGAATTTGAGAATCTTTTTTTTTTTAAACGGAGATGGGAATATTACTTTCTTTCTTTTATTTTACACACATATATCACTAATAAGTTAAATGTTTTCTTTGTTGATAAATTGAGAATATTAATTTTTCCCTTAAATCTTTTTTTGGTAATCACTTATTTTTTCAGTTATAATATTACTTCACTTCACTTCTCTTAATTTTTTTTTTGTTTTAATTGATAGACCTGTCATAAATGACATCCGTTCTGTTTGAAAGTAGAAAGTGAATTAACTAACACGAAACATCAATACTTTGCCGGAAAATTATAACAGATCGTAAATTAACATAATTTAGTGAAAAGATGATACAATCAGCAAACTACTCAAAAACCTCTCCATTTAGTGTTTCGAGAAAATATTACAAAATCACAAATTCATATTTTCAAAATTCCAAAAATATTGTAAAAATCAAATAAAATCAAACTTTTTTCAAAATTCTAAAAATATTCCAAAAATTATTACAAAATCACAGATTAAAACTTTTTTCAAAAATTCTAAAAATATTGCAAAAAATTATAACAAAATCAAAAACACAAACTTTTTTCAAAATCCCAAAATTATTTCAAAAATTGTAATAAAATCAAATATTTAAACTTTTTCTAAATTGTAATAATAGTCCAAAAACTCTTACAAATTCAAAAATTCAAACTTTTTCCGAAATTCTAAAATTATTGCAAAAATTAAAACAATATCAAAAATTGAAACTTTTTTCAAAATTCCAAAAATTATAATAAAATCAAAAATTTTAAATTTTTCAAAATTCTAAACATATTCCAAAAATTCTTAGAAAATCAAAAATTGAAACTTTTTTCAAAATTCTAAAAATATATATTCATAAAATTCACATATTCAGAATTTCTATTTTTTTTTTCAAAATTCAAAAAATATTGCAAAAATTATAACAAAATCAAAAATTAAAACTTTTTCCACATAAAATTTTTTCAAAAATTATTACAAAATCAAAAATACAAACTTTTTTCAAAATTCCAAAAAACATTTCAAAAACTAATAAATTAAAAAATTTCCATGTCCAATTTCATTTTCAATTACATTTACGTCATAAAAACAGCTACATTTTTTTTTTCCAAAAAAATGGCTCAAAAAATAAATGAAATCATTTTTTGACACACTTGACAACATTTTTTTTAAAAACTTATAATGCCATAATTCTCTATAATAATAATAAATTTTCATGTCATACAAGTTATTTATTTTATTTTTTTTCCAAAAAATTAGGTAAAAAAGTAAATAAAAATCTTTCTTTTGACACACTTGACAACATTTTTTGACAAACTTATAATGCCATAATTCTCAATAATAATAAAATTTCATTTCACACAAATTATTAATTTTATTTTTTCCAAAAAATTGGGTAAAAAATAAATAAAAATCTTTCTTTTGACACACTTGACAACACTGTTTTGACAAACTTATAATGCAATAATCTAGATTTTGGTCTCACATACCAATCCCGACCATCAAGATTTCTCCAAATTCAATGTTCCTACTCGAAATCACTTAAAATGAACGTTTTTTAAGCCAAAAATATGAAAATTTGCTGTTTTTGATACTCTTAATGATTTGACACACTTCCGGTACAGCTATCGAACACATCGTCCTTTCGGACCTGTCCCTTGAGTATACCTAGTTTTAGAAAAAATAAATTTTTGAAATCCCTCCAGCGGTTTTCCCGACAGCGTAGGTAATGACGGCCGGCCGACCGACAGACAGACATACATTTTTGAAGTAAAACTTCTTTAGGCGCGTTATGAGAATTTTGCAACGGAAGTATAAAAAACGAATATAATATTCGGCAAATATACGATACAATTCGATTATGACACACATATTTTAAATATTCACTAGTTTTTGGTGCGTTATAGAAATAGTTCATATTTTTCGATGCTTAAAAATTTAACAGAAATTCAATTAAAAAAACGTAATTTTGAATTAAATTTAATGATTTTCAATCCGAATTTTTGGAGCATTTTAATTTAATTTAATATCAGTTTTCAAAATATCATATGTCTGCTCCACTTTTGTTTACAATGGTTGCTTAGACTCGTAAATTAATAAAAATGGCAGCATATTTGGCTTTTGGGCAGAGAAATAAGTTGTCGCAAATCTTGGTAAATGGCATATATAATGAAATATAAGATGACAAAAAGCACCGTTTTGAAATTTGAGCAAAATCAAATAACTGGTTTAGGAATGGAAGCATGTTTGGTGGATCTTTTTGGTTTGTATGGTCAAGTCGTTCATTTGTAAATTTGTTATTATATTTTTTATTCACTTATGCAGTCTCGTACTAAATGTTATATGAGTTGGATGTGTCGATTGTAGATAGTGGTCATGGTGTGGTCATGGTGGCCATGGTGGTCATGGTGGCCATGGTAGTCATGGTGGTAATAGTGGTCATGGAGGTTATGGTGGTCATAGTGGTAATAGTGATCACGGCGTTCACGGTGGTCATGGTGTTCATGGTGGTCATGGTAGTCATGGTGGTCATGGTGGTCATGGTGGTCATGAGGGTCATGGTGGTCATGGTGGTCATAGTTATCATGGTGGGTCATGGTGGTCATGGTAGTCATAGTGGTCATTGTGATTATGGTGGGTCACGGTGGTCATGGTGGTCACGGTGGTCATGGTAGTCATGGTGGTTATGGTGTCCACGGTGGTCATGATGATCATGGTGTTCACGGTGGTCATGATGGTCATGTTGGTCATGGCGCTCATGGTGGTCATGGTGATCAAGGTGGTCATGGGTAGTCATGGTGGATATGGTGGTCACGGTGGTAATGGTGGTTATGGTGTTCACGGTGTTCATGATGGTCATGATGGTGAAGGTGGTGTCACGGTGGTCATGGTGTTTAGAGTTTGCCTCCCGGGCTTTACCGGGCGGGAAAAAATATTTGTGTTGATTAAATTTTTAAATTTTAAGATTAAATAGAAAAATGAGTGCGGTGTAATCTTTGCACGCGGTTGAAATAAATTTCTTTGGCTACTGTGGCATGTATTAATAAAAAGATGTAATATAAAATAAGTATGTCATATTGCAATTTAGAGTTGCATTTCTTGATAGTATAATTTACTGTGTAATGAAAGCAATATTTACATAATGTATTACAAAGTCAATTCAATTATTAGCATAATTGAAATATGAAATTAGAGGTTTACGACAAATTTGCTAAATTTATTGAACAATGCATCAATTGTTGTACCAATTGTTAAATTAAGTGGCCATGTATTCATCGTGAAATTTAATTTGTAATACGTTGTAAGACGCCACTGTGATTACTACATTCCTTTGGTAACCCATACAAAACCCATGTGTATTGCACAACATTCCTAAATGTTAGGATATTAAAAACAAAATGCATAATCGATAAAACCGATTATTTCAAATAAAATTTAAGTTTTAAGCGGAGCCTTATGGTCACTCAACTTTGTTTATTTTTACTAATGAATGCCAATAAATTTTGAAATAACCACGATTAATTTTCCACGTTTTTTTTTTCTCACAACAAAAAATGTTAAAGATAAAACGAATTTATGTTTTGTAAACATTAATTAACTAGAAGTCGTAGTATTGCGTGTAATAAACTTATCAAAAGAACCAAATCGAAAAATTCCTTATCAAATTTTTTTCCGAAAGAAAAGAACAATGTCTAAGATTTTTTATTCAAAATCTTGATTTATGATTGTTAAACTTGAAATCGAAATTTTTGAGCTTTACTTAAAGCCGGGCATTCAGATACAACGGAAACAGAAACAGAAAACCGAATTTCATACAAATTTGACAGATAAAATTCGGTTTCTGTAAAATTTGTATGAAATTCGGTTTCGGTTTCTGTTTCCGTTGTATGTGGTTTCAAGCCTTTACAAAGTGTTTATGTATAAAATAATTCTTAGAAATCTGATTGCAGTAACTTAACAATAAATTCTTAAAAAAATTAATAAAGTCGTCGTTGCTTTTGATGCAAAATATTAATTTAAATAATTTTGTTTAACAAAACATATTTTTCTCGATTTTATTTTCTTTAAATTTATCTTCAAAATTAAAATTCTATGTCGAAATGGATTCCCTTGAATATGAAGTAGATAAAGTTCAAATGGATAATTTTTTGTCGTCAACAATAAATGTACGAGATTTAATAAAACAATACGAAAAAAGTAATAATATGACACCAATAAGTTCAAAATCTTCGATACGAACTAATTTCATTTATGAGATTGGTGATATTCTAGAAAAAAGAAATAATAAAAATCCAATAATAACTAGAAAAACAGTGAAACCGGACATTGATTTATTGAATTCCAAGGAAATGATACAGTCAAATGTAGGAAAAATATATAAAAGTCAAACGAAAGTTATTCCATATGGTAATCGAATCCGTATTATAACGGATATAATAACCAGTGATTTAGATGAAGAAGATCATTGGAGTGGAAGGAAAATTGAAACTGATGTTCCTCAAATTAAAATTCTTGAGAATTTAATTTAAAATTTTATTGCAAATTTTTTTGTTAGAGTTTCCATATTATGTATTTTACTTTTAATTGTTTAATTTATTGTTTATGTATTAAAATTTTAATTCTCATATTCCAATTTTTTAACGGAAAAATAGGTCAACTGTATTCATCATGAAGTACCTTAATCTGGAAATTCAATGTGTTTTACGCTACGCTTTAGGATCCTTTGCCAGTCGGAAAATAATCAAATGAATTCCTTTGCTTTAAATATCCTTGCTGAAATATCCTTTGTCTGATCTTACTCCATAGTGCTCGAAATTAAGCATATAAATTTAATAAATTGATTACTCATCCACCTCCCTATAAAACAAATCATACAGCAATTACGTTTTATTGATTTTATTTATAGTAAAAATTTATAGCAGCCATCAATTAAAATTTTATCATTTCAATTTTAATACTGCCTTGCTGTATAAATTGACTCAAATATTAAAATGCAATTATTTCAATTTCAATATCTGCTGTGTTTGTGTTTTGTATGGGACATTGAATTTATATTTTATTCTATTTATCGATTTTGTGATAAACTTGATGAGTTTAATATGGATTATTTTTATTATTATTTTGTTGTAACCATAAAATTTATTGAGTATTATTGAGTTGTAGAGAAATACGTCCAAGGAAAACTAAAGCATCATATTTTTGTTATGAATTCCATGTTTCTATCGTCATATATTGTAACAGAGGAAAAATGAAAATCTTTTATATTATCATCAACAAAAATAGGAAAATAGAGGAAATATGTTTTTTTTTTGTTTGTGGAATACTTCTGACTTGGCTTGTATTATATACCTACATCCTTATATAATTCAGTGTTGGCCACAGATTCAATTGACGCTTTCTCCTTGTCTTGAAGTTGCTTTAAAACGATGATACTTTATATTCCAACTATAAGCATTTTTTAAACGCGTACTAAATTTAGTTGAATGCTTAAAAAAAAGAATGTGGGATTATAAAAAAAACTTGTAAGCCCATATTAGCAGCATTTGCCACAACACTCCCCTCCTAGTGCTCTCGCAGATGGGACGATAAGAAAAAGAGAAAAAGGGAGATTCCATGATGTAGCATTAATAAAACAAAGGGAAGTTTAGTAGTTCGACCTGCTCAGGTAGTTGCAGAAAACAGTATTGAACAGTTTTGTACTAGCAGACGATTGAGGTTGAGTCGAGATATCTTCAGATTCTGACCTAAAACAAGGTTTTAATTTAACGATTGAAACTCACATGTGTTGACCTTTGCGATCAATGACAAAATTTTTTTTATCAAGACTGGAATGATTGGGAGTGACCTTCATATGGAGACTGAAAAGAATTATGATTCAAGAACGAAAACGGAAACTTTTTCGGAAGAGTGCCTTGATGCTTTAATTAGCTAGGAAACAAGGTAAATAAATAAAAATATATAAATAAAATAGATAATGTTCTGCTGATGGAGGATTAAAGGTAAAATTCATGTCCAGTCTATCCAGATTTGAGTGTTCAATGCCAACGTTCAATGAGACCGTTACACTTAGGTAACTAGTAGTGCGTTTGCGATCGAAACCTGTAATCATAGAAAACTAACTAAAAATATTGGATTCATATTGGGAGCCCTGATCAGTGACGATAGGTGAGGTTCTCTGAAACGGGTGTTCTACTTAGAGTTTATTTCTGAGGCTACCGTTTCAGCAGTGATATCCGAATTGGAAATTTCCTCGGAACAGCGAGAATAGCGGTTAATATCTGACACAATATTTTTTGTCCTCAGAAGTAGGAAGTGCACCAATTATATTCCAACGTATCTCGGAAAATCTTTGTGATTATGTGTGCCTAGAAAATTTTGCCTTTTGGTAAGCTAGAGGGCTTTGTACTATTTGTTTGACGATCTTTTTAATGGATGGTCATTTTATCCGCAAGAAGTTTATAGAACTTTTAACTCTTGTATGGTATAAATAAGTTAGGCTATTGAAAACGGATTGACGAAATTGCTTTGGTATATATGGGCAAGCGTTTCCAGAAAATGTATCGCATAAAATTGTCTTAGAAGGAGCTTCTCAAAAAGTTAATGAAAAAGAGCGAAATTGAAGTTTGAAGCTAGTGTCCATTAATTTTTTTAGTTCGCAGTCGCTGAGCTGAGCTACTGAATTAATACTAAATTAATTAATGTAATTGATAGTTGATCGATAAGAGAAAGTGTATCTACAATTACGATTTCCATTCCAGAGATGTGTTGAATATCAGTCGTGAATTAACTGATAAAACCTTAATGCCAGAATTGGAGAGGAGTTCTTTTGGCAGGATTTTGCGACAAAACGTAGATAAGAGGCCTATGATCGGTGAAGAAAGAGTAGATTCTACCTTCAAGGAAGATAACTGAAGTGTTTAATAGCAGCGTAAGCTGCTAGAAGTTCGCGATCATAAGCTCTACATATCTGTTGCGCACTCGATTAGTATTACAGAGAAGAAGAAAAGAGTTGTCCACCATTTGTTGATTTTTGTTGATCTACAATGCCAAGTCAGAAGCATTTTATAAGAAGCATAGACAATTACCGCAAGCTGGGTTGTGTGCGATTAATCATACATAGAAAATGACGGAGTTGTCTAACAATTCCTGGACGATTGAAGTTATTGATTGCAATGACACGTTCTAAAGTCAGCCAGTCAGATTTAATTTAATGTTCTAAAAAGTCAACGTTGTTTTTTGCAAAGTTACATTTTTCAATGTTGATGGTGAAACCTGAGTTAGATAGACGCTCAAATACAGTTCGAAAGTGAGTGAAGCGTTCCTCTAAAGTCTTACAAGCAATAAAGAGGTCATCTATGTTGATGAAATAGAAGTCATGTTCTCGATTCTTGAAGCAATGAACGCATGAACCGTTGGAGTGATAACGCAGCATGTCGCAATCCAAATACCATTCTAACGAATTAGAAGACTCTAAAAGCTGTGGAGATTCTTGTTTAGCAATGTTGTGTTCATCAATAGGTATTTGATGATAGGCACGAACGAGATCGATAGTTGAGAAAATATTGCATCAATATAATTTTTAGGTAAAGTTCTTCAAGTGAGGAATAGGATATTTATCTAGAGTAGTGACATTATTAAGTGCACGGTAATCACTGCACAGTCTCGACGTTTTTCTTTTTAACGAGGTGGAGAGGGGTTGACCATGGACTGTTGGAAGTTTGACAAATACCTCGAGCAAACATGATGTCAAATTCGGTCTTGGCTATCACTAATTTGTGCGGAGCTAGTCTGCGGAACTTAGAAGAAATGGAAGAACCACGCGTTTCGATAACGTGTAAAACGTTATGCTTGACCGGTAATGCAAAACAACTTGCAGAAGTTCAATTTTTAAAATTTCTTAGAATATTGATGACATCAGGGTCATCAGGGGATTTTATTTAAAGCGAAAACTGGATAAGTTAAGTAAAGATCTCTGCAATGCGACAGTAAGCAAGTTGGTAAGTAGATCGGCAAAATGTCTGTTTTTGATGGGTCTGGGATTTTGTCTGGGTTTCTATAATTCCTTAATGGTTTCTATAGTTCTTTTGTGATAATTATATCTCATACCATATAATTATCACAAATTTCAAAACTATACATTTTTTATAATGAAATTACAATAACAATCAGAAATTACGATCTTTTTCAAAAAGTTTTTCTAACAACTTTGAAGGTACTTCTACAAAAATGAAAAACAAAAAACTTATGATAATTTTGTTTGTTTATTAATCTTAAATGAAAAACAACGCCTGTTAATTTAAAGCATTTTAAAACTTTTTTCAATGCAAATGTTCACCACAAAACTCTGGGATTAAACTCAACCCTTTAAGTTGATAGAGTAGCTTTTGCGTCACGTTACATCGTTTCTGTAGAATGTGTCCAAAGGAGTAGAATGGACAAAATCTGTAAAGGACGACGTTTCGTTTGCACGAAATTAGTACATGAAGTTGGTGAGTTTTGAGTTAGGTTCTCTTCAGATACTGTCTTGGAGTAACGGTTCAATCTGTCGATGGAAACTCGAATGAGTTGATCTTTACGATCAAAAACGATATTTTATCATCGCGGTTAAGTGCCATATTTCGTACATCCTTTTTAATGGATAGCCAAAGCTTGACAGAACTGTGGACGCCTGGAAGAGACGAATTCTGGAGGCTATTAAAAACAGATCGTGGAAATTACTTTGGAATAAAAAGTTTGCGTTACCAGAAGAGATATCACACAACATAATTTTGGCTTTAGAATGGCCAAACGATAAGGGAATGGTTTGGAATTTAAGCGTGTTACTAGTATCCACTAATTAGATTAGCTCGTTATCGTTGAACTGAGCAACAGCAAATCCGTCATAGTTTATGTTTTCTGGAATTGATATATGCTCAACACGAAGAAGTGTGTCGGCAACTACATTATGAATTCCAGAAATATATAAAATGTCCGTCGTAAACTGACTGATGAAATCTAAATTTCTTAATTGGGAAGGGCTTGCTTTGATAGGATTCTGCGAAAAGGTATAGATAAAAGGCTTATAATCGGTGAAGAGAGTGAGTTTCTACTTTCAAGGAGATTCTGGAAATTCTTTGTTAAATAGTAACCTGCTAGGGTTTGCAATCATGAACAACCGCACCAAGTGACTTGTCGGAAGCGTAGAACATCACACCAGGTTTGACAGAGTGTGAGGGATGGGAAAGATCTGTTGCTTCAGTGAGTTGCCGTTTGCAAAGATCAAAGCTTGCAAATCGTCTTCAGACCATTGCATGACGCGTTTTTCATTGTTTTTGGAACCTTTAAAAAATCATCGAGGATAGTTTGATTGTCACCAGCGTCAGGTATGAATCCTCTGTAGAAGTTAATCATGGCTAGAAAATGGCAGAGCTGCATAATGGTTTCGAGACGTTCGTAACGAATAATAGCATCTACACATTTGAGAGTAGGTTTGATTGTAATTTTAGCAGGAGAATTAGAGTAGTTTTGAAAATATTTGCTCTCTGAGTTCGCAGACTTGGGTAGTGGTCCCTTTGGAGAAGGGTTTGAACGTTCAGAATTTGAAATACGGAAATCGTTTCAACGCTTGGATCCACTCCGATATTCATGAAAAGGATGAGTGAACTTTTGGTGTTGTATAGCACTGAGAAGCTGTGTCTTAAGATCTTTGACTTGATCAGTCAGTATCATAACTTCACTGGAGGAAGCGGGAGAATCGGTAGGATTAGATACCGCTCTGATTTGAGAGCCTTACGAAGAGGAAAATACTTTGTCTGCTTTCTTGGCCGTTGTTTGTAAATCCTTATCGACTACAAAGATAGCAGTGTGCACACCTGTAGTGAGTTTTTCTCCCAAAGAGTTTTCAGAGTTGTTTCTGGAAATAGGGTTTGGCTTTCAGCTTTCTATTCCCAAGAAATATACCACGTTGTGCATTACGTACGAGGTCTGACGTGCTGCTTGATAGGCAGGCCAGAAGAGCTCCTTTAGTTCTATCAAAGGGGCGATTTTGGTCAGGTCTTATCAAGATATTAGTGACCAATGTCGACAGTGTGGTAGTAATCATGGGTCCTTTGTTGGTCCTGAAATTTGCCTACTGAAATTCCCCATTAATTATGATTAACTATAAAGCCGGTTTCTCGAACCAGAGAATATATATTTTGGGTGCTACATGGTGTAACTATTAAGCGGATGCCAAAGCAGAATTTGTATCCGAAGATAACAAAATAGACGGCGATGGAAGTGGTGGAGGTAATTGACGAATTTGAAGTAGTTGACAGAATTGATGTATCTCCAACGCACATTTTTGACTAAACATCTCTAACCTGCTCTGTGACCAGTGCCTTAAGCTTGTCTTGAGTCACCTTAAAGGTTTTTGAACTTTTTATTCTCGGCAGGTTCTAAATTTTCCGGTGGTCCTGCATAAACCACCAGGCAAAGGCAACTCATTCGAATTATAGAAATTTTGACGGCAACTAAGTAAAAAAATGTTGCAGCACACAAAAATATAGCGGCGTGCTGTATCGCGATTCCCAAAACGGATCGTGCAACTAAGAACACCCCCAAACAATTATAAGAAGTTCCTCTTATATATGTGCATATTTTTTTAAATTATTTCAAACTGAATAAACAAAATACAACAATTACATTTAAATTTAGTAAAATTAAAATAAATAAAAAGTCAAACTAATTAACTAAATTTGTTACTTGAAGTTGACTCTGTTGTATTTGTGCTCTGTTGTATATCTATAATTGCTTAATGATAATGAGATATAATTATCACAAATTTCAACAATATAAATTTTTCTTAATTAAATTCCAATTATATCAGCGTTTCAGAAAGCTTTTAGATCGACTTTGCAGGCACAGTTGTTATGATAACACGACGTTTAAAGTTAAAATAATTTAAAATATTTAACCTCAATACTAATTACTTTTTGTTGATTCTCAACGGTTTGATATTACAGAAACAATTTTTATAAATAAGCTGAGAACTGTCTCAGAATCTTCTATCGTATACACGGAATAGTTTTTGTAGCTTAACAGAAGTCCTGTCAATCCACATACACCCCCTTATCAGTGATAATAGGAATTAGAAAAAATATCAATTTTGAAGATAATTGCAGATCTTGCATTATAAGCATATTTCGTAATCAAAAATTGCAATTTTTAAATTTGATATTTGAAGTTAACAATTTGAACGGTGGACCCGTCGTTCGTCCGGATCTGGTAACAAAAACGTGCGGTTGAAGGTTTAATCGAAGCGTTTGAAATAAAATCGTAGAAGGATTGGAGTTAGAGTTGTAATCCTGTTTTGTAAAATTCAAACCGGTAACGGAGAAAAGTGATGTGGAGAGTAAAATATTATTGGTGAATGGTTGATCAGTAATCGATCAGACTTACTGTTATCCTGATAACTGGGGTTAAGTATCCCGATACTAAATTTGGTCATTCTTTCTCTAATATCTATAATAAAAGTTTTATCATCTCGATTTATGACGAGATAGGATGCATCGTAGGGTTATTGCAACGACCTTTGGATCGTGTCTACTCTGAGGAAAAAGTGTAAATACGTTTTTAAATCGTTGAAAACAAAAACGTTGTCATTAGAGTGACACAAAGAAAAAATAGGTAGGCGATTGTTGAAACGCAGTTTAAGGTTAATTACAAATCCTGACTGTGAAACCATCGTCGTTTTTTTCAATTAGAAGCATTTCAGCAAGCGTAAAGTAGTTCCCTACAATAATTCAGTAGAGCTAGATTTAAAATATTCACGAAAAACTGTGCGCATTCCAAGTTAGATACTCTTATATAAAGTACGTGTCCAATGCAGTCGAGCGTGAGACAACATTACCACTTTCATCATATATAAGATTATAAGCGGTGATTTATCGACGTTTTAACACAAAAAGTTTTGCAAGTTCAGAATAAAGATGTCATTCAAATTATGGTCCTCGATTGGTCACAATGAAATTAGGATCCTTCAAGCGAGAAATCTATCCAGAATAAACAGCAGTGGCTACGTTTGCAGCAGTTGTTTCTGAAATCGTGATTGCTGCAGACCATTTTGTGTATCTGTCAATCTGAGTTACGCATTTTTGAATCATTTTCCAGACATTTTTTTTTTTTTGAAGGCTTGATCACAGCGTCAGTCAGTTTTTCATTTAAATGGGTTTAAGGGTCATACCAGCATCTTGTAATTTTTGAAAGATGAGCTTAAGATATCCTAAGTGTTTTATATAGGGGTAGCGAAATCCAAAATTCGACGTCCACGCCGTGCTGCCTGGGTAATGCTGACAGAATTAGGTTGGTGTATTGGAGACAAGCAGAGTAAAAACTGCTTAGTCAATGACACTACATTACGGCGAATTGGCGCCTTACAACCAATGCGACTCAAGCGTCTGTTTTCCATGTCAGGGGCGGCTTGGAGCAGGCGTCTGTCTTGAATCAAGCGGTTCGCTATATAAACGTGTAAAAAGGTTGTTTCTGGTGCAGAACGGAAAATTCACGACAATTTAGGTTGGGCCTAAGGTTAACACCCAAACCCCGGAAAAAAACTAATATGTTAAATTTGGTTATCAGAAAAAGAATAACAGACCCGGACAACAAAACAGAATTTTACCTGGACGTGAAAGAGGACCAGACTACCGAATCGGAACGTGGAACGTGCGCAGCCTGAGCGCTCCTGATGCTCTTATAAGTCAAGAAACAGAGGCTGAGAGGTATAGGATGGATATTATTGCTCTACAAGAAATTAGACAGCCGATACTCGGAAAACACGATTTGGATAGTCACTCTTTGTTCTGTAGTGGTCGTCCTTCTCGAAGAGAATTTGGAACTGGCTTTCTTGTTGGTGCACGTATACAAGAAGCCGTAATGAAATTCATCCCAGTTAGTGAGAGGATCTGCTACCTACGTGTACGCGGTACATATAACAATATTTCTCTTATTGCCGTGCATGCACCTACACTCTTTGTTCTGTAGTGGTCATCCTTCTCGAAGAGAATTTGGAACTGGCTTTCTTGTTGGTGCACGTATACAAGAAGCCGTAATGAAATTCATCCCAGTTAGTGAGAGGATCTGCCCAGGTCCCAACAGCCTGCATTTGAATTCGAATGATAATGGTGAGAGAATGACTGAATTTGCATTATCAAATAATTTGAGAATTGCCAGTACGTTCTCTCCGCATCGATCGATTCATAAGCAGACTTGTGTCTCACCGAATGGAAACACTCGAAATCAAATTGATCACGTTCTAGTAACAGCACGTTTCTTTTCGAGCGTTCTGTATGTGCGATCCTTTAGAGGTGCATACATTAGAAGTGACCACTCCCTTGTATGTGCAACGATAAGGTTCCACTTCCCAAATCCAGGCATTCCAAAATTCAATCAACGGAAACGTTTTAACATCTCATCATTAAAGAATGCTGAAACAGAAGAGAGATATCAAATCCATATTGCCAAAACATTGGAGAAATCAGAAACCATTAATAGAGACGTCGATATGTCATGGTATTTGCTCAAAGATGCTGTTTTAAGCGCTGCTGAGGGAATACTTGGACGACCACAGAACAACTCCTAGAAGCCATGGTTGGATCAATCATGCCTTGACGCTATTCAATACAAAAGAGATTGCTATCTGAAGTGTCTATAAGGACGCAACACCAGGTCCACGAAGGAGAACTATAAACTGACAAGACAAACCGTTACAAAGCTATGTAGACGAACGAAGAGAGAATGGTGGAAGAGACAGTGTGAGGAGATTAAAAGCTTCAATAAGGAATATCAATCGCGTAACTTCTTTCAACATGTTAAAACCTTAAAGAAAGGCCCTCAAACTAGATCGGCTGCTATTCAAAACGAAGATGAGGAGCTACAAGTAGACCTTAAAAATATTTTAGATACTTGGGCCGCTTATTTTGAGAATCTTCTCAACTTAAGTGACAAGCAACAAATCGGGCGACGAGCAAAGCTTATTCTTGCGTCAGAGGTACATGTAGACGAACCCACCAAAGAGGAATTCGAAGCGGCGCTGTCAAAACTAAAATGCAATAAAGCACCTGGTATCGACGATATAACATCCGGAATGATTGTACATGCTGGGGAAACTCTATCCTTAAGATTGTCTGAACTTGTTCAAATGATCTGGAGGACTGAAACCATGCCACAGAACTAGAACACAGCTATGCTGATACCAATCCATAAAAAAGGTATAATCGCCTACAATGAGCAAACCACAGAGGAATCGCTCTCCTCTGCACAGCATATAAGATCTTTTCCTACATTTTGCTATCCAAAATCAATCCATTTGCTGAACAACTGTTTGGAGAATATCAGTGTGGTTTCCGGAGGGGCCGAGGTATCACCGATGCACTTTTTTCGATAAGGATGATTTTGGAAAAGTGTCGAGAGTTCAACATACTTGTGCACCAACTTTTCATTGATTTCAGGCAGACCTACGACTCTCTCGATCGATAGACTCTACGGTCTGCTCTGGTGTCAATGGAAATTCCTGGTAAACTGGTATCACTATGGAAAATGACAGTACAGAACTCTCAATACTGTGTACGAGTAGAAAACGAAATATCAAAGGTTTTTAAAGTCGACTCCGGTTTAAGACAAGGTGATTCTATCTCTCCTATACTTTTTAATTTAGCCTTGGAGTATGTGTGTCGTCAAAAGAAACTACCAACTAATAACAATATCTTGTCAATAAACTCAGTACAGATGATTGCTTACGCTGACGATGTTGTTATCCTCGGCCGAAGTGAAGCTGTTATGAGTGAGACTTTAAAGTCGCTTGGGAGTGGTGCTAGGAAAATTGGTCTGCAAATTAACTACAATAAAACCAAACATATGAATGTTTCAAGAGAAGCTGAGAAGAAAGATTTGATGTGCGGCGATGAACGAATTGAGGGAGTTGAATCCTTTAAATATTTGGGTTCAATGCTTGACTCAAACAACAGCATACTTACAGATATTAAAGCTCGAATCGCTGCAGGTAATCGAACTTTCTACTCAATTAAACCTCTCCTTGGATCACCGTATGTATCAACTAACACCAAGCTCAAGTTATACAAGACATTGATTAGACCGGTCGTGATGTATGGGTCGCAAACGTGGACCCTTACACAAAATGACGAATCGCATTTATCTGTATTTGAGCGTAAAGTCCTACGCTACATTTTTGGTTCCCTTAAGACAGACGATGGAGAGTATAGAACCCGGTATAACTTTGAGATCAGAGACCTTCTTGAGGGTCCTGATATAATAGTTTGTATCCGTTCTAATAGGATTGCTTGGTTTGGGCATGTTCTACGAGCCGATTCATATTCTGGAATGATTAGAAAAATGTACGTTAGTACCCCAGGGAGGGGGCGACCGCGAGGTAGAACACGACTACAATGGGATACTGACGTAATAAACGACCTTAAAAAAATCGGCTGCCATGGTAAATATGTCGCTGTTGCGAATGACCGTGGTGAATATTCAAAGCTTATTAGCCTGGCAACGCTCCTACATGGAGCATAGACACCTTAAAAAAAAACAAACATGCTACAAGGAGATCGTTTTAATAGATGAAGCAGACAACTAAACGTAAAATGGTGTACATGTGTTACTGCAACGTTTGACCAGCGTTTCTTAAGCCGAGTCCTATTCTGGTGTTCTGGTGATCTACAAATTTAAATGATGTAGGGATTGCTTTCCTCGGCATATCAGATGGATGAATAAAAATTTGGTGGTGTGCTCGTTTTAGATCGGTAGTCGAGAAGATAGTGCAAGCTGCAAATTGTAGCAAAAAATCCTAAGGAAAAGGAATTTTGTATTTGTTGGTGACTGTGACTTTGTTTAAGACACGGTAATCACGGTAATCACAGTCTTTTGTAGAAGACTTGAGGTTAAGTAGTCTCTGCTATTGACGTATGAGCTAACGTGAGATATCAAAAACCACAGTGAGATATTTCTATTCAAGGTGATACCTCCGGTCGACGGTAGCACTCTAATCAATCATAGTTATTGAATATTCGTTAATGATGCCAAGCTATTGCTTACACGAAGAACTGAGCCTTCATATTAATCTATATACATATAGACTTTAAACTTTGAGAAAGACAGTGCGCCACGTGATCAAGAAACATGCCACTAGAAGGATTTTTGTCATTTTAGTTTTGTTCGTACAAATTTTCCAAAAATTTAATTTTCACCTCATATTTTATTTTTATCTTCTTCATCCTGTCATGAAGTTTTATAAAACGACATATTTTATTGTATGAAAGGTAGTACTGTTTTATTAGTTATTCATTCTTCAAAATTAAAAAAAAAAACACAAACAACACCACTAACATTTCTTTTTTCACTTCATAAAACCATTTTTGCCACTTCAAATTTCACCACTGTCACCAATTCAATTCCCTCAATCCGCTAATTGTATCTCCTCAATAACTTATGATACGGTCCTTAGATTAAATCGATCTTATTAATTACAGCTGTCAATTCAGTACGATTAAAACTTTGTTGCAATTAGAATGTTCCTTCTACCGAATCAGAAACTTTCAAAGTTGATTGTAGAAAGTATCAACAGAATTCCGTCAAAACATCACAAAACAAAATTTTACAAAAAAAAAACAACAAAAAACAATCAAAAGCAATTTTTTTAGCTCTTGTTTGATGAAGATGTATCGTAATATTATTTCAGGATTATTTTTGTAAAACGCAAATAGTTACTTAAACCCTTACAATAGAAGATATAACGGAGATTCAATAGATTGATCTTAATAGAGTTATGTAGTAAAATTGTGAAATTTGAACGCTACAAAGCTCTAGAGCAGAGAGAACAAGGCTCGTATCTCAAACAACAACAATCACAAACACTTATTCAGTATGTCGAGTACCTTGTACGTTCAGTGTTCAATTCATTTTATGTACCTGATCACCTATAACAAGTGTATAAGATGTTTTTTCAAGTGAAAAATAAAAATGATTTCAAATAGCAGAAATTTACATGAATCACAAAAGCGCCCCAAAATTTATTTTGTATATTTTTCTTTTGAGTTTCGACCCTTGAAGAAATTTTATTCAAAACATTAGCATCCTCGATTTCATTCTCTTATATTCGCTATATTTTTGTTTAACATATTAACAAATAATAAAATCTTCCCTTTGAATTCCTTATAAATATTTACATAAATTTTTGAATAAAGCCTAAATTTTTTTTCTAACTGTTATTGTTATGCTGCTGTCATCTAAAATAAATTATTTTTATTAAGATTATTATTTACAAAATTTAAAATTAAAATTGTTATAATATTTTAGAAAGTATGTATATTTACTTGCTTAAGCAAACACAAATAAACATTTTTTTTAACAAATAATATTAAAAAATGTTTAATGAAATATTCGACAACTTTGTAACAAAAGAAAATATTTGTCAACGTTTATATATTCGATTTTACATGCTTTTCCTTTCTTAAACATAAAAAAATGTTAAAGATTAGGAAATATTCAAAGAAATACAAAAAACAGTACAAAACCAATAAATTCATATTGTTCAATTTTAAGACTTATTACAGCTTGGGAATTACAAATATTAAGATAACAATTGGATGGTACGAGAAACATCATATTGCCGTTTCAAACAAATATTTTTAAATTTTTTGTTTTACATATTTTCATACCTCAGGCACAAAATTATTCTGATTTTGAAATAATCGATATATTATTGCTTCTGGTCGGTTTAAATTTGATATCATTTTTGAATAGACGTCTAGCTGATACAATAGTTTGTTGAGCTCAATATTATTATTTTCTTTAATTTTCTTTGTAATGTTGTGTGTTGTTCTGGTTTCCTTCAGAAAGAGACATAGTTGAGGCATGTCGGTGCAATGTGAGTGAGGTGGTATGAGACAAAAGTCGTCACCGCAAGTCGATGCTCATACATTCATAATTTATTTATAACCTAATTTACCACAGTTGATGTTTAATTCAGCGAATTAACTTTCAGATGTCAGCACGTGCCAAGTTTTTTTATGATAGCAAATGTATTTATTTCTTTTTCTTCGACATGTTGTCTTTGTATAATACTTGGTATAATATTTACCTACCAGGTGAAATTTTCTTTATATAAGAAGATAAAAATAATCACCGTAGACTAAATATTTCAACAAATAACCTTTAAAATAGTGATGTACTTGGTGACTTCATGGACTACATGGATTACTTCCATGTTTAAAGAATGACAAAAACATCAACTTCGTTTAGAGTTAACATCACTTTGAGAGTCTCATGTGTTGTTTGTTGATTTCGTGTGTTTGCCTGTAATATATTACCATAATGCACACATTGCAAATGAAGTTCAATTTGATAATTTTTTATTTCAATCTCTCGAAGATTATGTCATATCGTCCAAAAACAAGTAAGAACTTCAACTTGTGGTAAAAATGGCAATATCAGCCAATATCAGCCAAACATTTTTCATAGAGGTTTAAATTATTTTTTTATTAATAAATGGTACTCTTTTCAATTCCAGTTCGGTTAAATTGAATTTTGATCAAAAGGAGTATGATATTTGGAGAAAGCAAAAGCTGGATAAACAAACTTGACTTAATCAATAAAAACAAAAATTACTTCACTTGATGTCAAAATAAACGCTATTTAGATTGAATTTACTTAATAATTAAAACTACAATACTCACATTTTTGACAACACATTGCTCCAACCCCAACGTTAATATCACTAAAAAGAAAAACAAAGAAAAACAAAAATTAATAAAATATTTTCATGTGTTTTTGATATTAGATTATATAAATATGTACAAAGATTTATAATTCACTAGAGTGATTTTTAAAATTATCATGTGTGACCGCTCTGTATAACTTATGGTTTAAACGGCACACCAGCCAAAAAATTCAATGTAAGCATCATTTTTTAATTCAAAAGAGAGTTAGCTTTATGTACCTGCAGGCATATCAAATTGGTGTTTGGTATTTGTCTTAACCAAATTTTCTTTTTTTTTTTTTTTTTTAAAAATTTATATCAAAATTTTAAACGCGCATTGCTCAAAACATATTTTTGGATTGCACAAGTAGTATAACTCGGATAATTTTTGTTTAAATTTTGACTTATAATCTTAGCCACATATTATCTAGATTCTAGAGAATGTCGCACGGGATTTTTGATATAATGATTCTCTTCATTTTTTCTCTTCATATTAACCCCGAACTTTTGGGTTAAAAAATTGAACAAATTTATAAAAAAAACTCGGAATTTCGAAAAAAATAAAAATTTTAAAATTCAGTACGATAATATCGTCGGCTACAAAGCATTTACGTGTATCTACATTTTAGAAAAATGGAAAGAAAGTTCATAAAATAATTTATTGCGCTTCTTAACAAGCTTGAAAATAAAATTTGTTTATAAATAAATAAAAACAAAAATTTAAATAATTCAATAACAATATCTTATCATTTGTCTCACTTATACTCCTTCAAGCGAGAAGTACCCCAAACAACATATAAACATCTCAAAACAGTATGAAAATTTGTGAGTATTTAAACTCAAATAACTGGATGAATAATAAAAATTTTCAATTCTGAATCTAGTTTTGAATTCTTTCAATTAAACGTTAAGATTTTTAATAAGAAAAAATTTTACGTGTTTCCTGGCGATATCGAACCCCAGTCATCAGTAACACAAATTCGATACCTTGTGTTATACACGCATTTTATCAACTGAGCCATTCAATTGCCGAGTTTATATAAATTTTTAGATGGTGAATTGAAACGTCATCAACAATTACAATGAAATCAACTATTGCGCAGTGAAATTGCCGCTTTAACGACATGATACCTTAAATTAATTATTTCTTATTAATGTCTATCTAATTTTTTACAGTTTTTTGTCGATTGAATTCTCAAGACGCTACTAAAACTTCATAAATTTAGTTTCTCAACCATCATTACAAATATATTATATTATTACTCAATTTAACTTGCAGTGTATTTTTAAGTCTTATTTTACTCAAGCGAACACAAATGTGTGGGTCCGACTCCAAACACGAAACACGTCAGGAGGAGTTAATTATTTATAACGGATACTTACTTATAACGGATGGTGCCCATAATCGTTCTATGATGAAATATGAAACATCCCACACGAAAGAATATCACGTCGCAAATATCACCAAAATATCACATCTCAAAAATATCAGATCCTAGAATCACACGCGAAAAAATATCACATTCCAAAATCACACGCGAAAAGATATCACGTCATAAAATCACACCCGAAAATATATAATGAAAAAATTTTATTGTAAAAATACACAGAATTATTACAATTTTTGAAATTGCAGAAATGCCGTAAATTCGATATTAAAGTTTTTGGATTCTCTAATTTTGGATATATCGCTGCAGAAGGCATTTCTGCACTGCAGAAAGTCTGAAAGACCTAAGTATTACATTCTCGTGCCAAAAGTTAAATTCTTACCCCCCCCCCCTTTCTGGCATTTCTCGATGTATTAGGACCTACTGATTCTAGATAAACAAATAAAATGTATGTCTATCTGCCGGCCCGCCGTCACAACCGACGAAATCTAGAAAACCGCGGAGGAATTTCGAAAATTTTTATTTCTGCAAATAGGTAGCTCAATGATAAGATCCGAAATAACGATGTGTTCGATAACTGTTCCGGAAGTGTGCCCAAAAAAAATCGTCAAGTGTGCCAAAACAAGGAAATTTGCATATTTTTGCTTAAAAACGTTATTTTTAAGTGATTACGAGTAGGAATTGAATTTGGAGATATCTTGATGGACGGGATTGGTATGTGAGACCAAAATCTAGGTTATTGCATTAAAACTTTGTCAAAAAAAAAGTTGTCAAGTCAAAAGAATGATTTTAATTTTTATTTTGGAAAAAATTGAAATAAATTATTTGTATGGCATGAAATGCAATCGAGCATGAAATTGGACATGAAAATTTTTGATTTTGTTATAATATTTGGAATTTTGAAAAAAGTTCGTGTTTTTGATTTTGTAAGAATTTTTGGAATATTTACGAGCATTGAAAAAGTTTTAATTATAATTTTATTATAATTTTTGCGATATTTTTAGAATTTTGGAAAATTTATTTTGAATTTCGAATTTTTGATTTGGAAAAAGATGGTATTTTAGAAGAAGAAGAAAAAGATAGTAATTTTTGAAATATTTTTAAAATTTTAAAAAAAGTTTTTATTGTTGATTTTGTTATAATTTTTCCAAAAGTTTTTAGATAATTTTGCAAAATGTTTCAATTTTTGATTTTGTAAGAATTTTCGGAATATTTTTAGAATTATGAAAAAGTTAAAATTTTTTATTTTATTATAATTTTCTGAATATTTTTGGCAGAGTTGGTAGTATTTGATTTCGTTATAATTTTAGTAATATTTTTAGAATTTTGGAAAAAGTTTGATTTTTTGATTTTGTTAGTTATGAAATTTTGCAATAAACTTTGAATTTTGCAAAAAGTTTCAGTGTTTGATTTTGTAGAAATTTTCGGAATATTTTTGAAAAAGTTTAAGTTTTTGATTTCATTATAATTTTTGAAAAAAGTTTGTGTTTTTGATTTTCTTATAATTCTTGAAATATTTTTAGAATCTTGAAAAAAGATTTTTGATTTTATTTATAATTGTTGCAATATTTTTAGAATTATAGAAAAAGTTTGAATTTGTGAATTATGAATTTTTGAATATTTTTTGAATTTTGAAAAAAGTTTCGATTTTCGATTTTTTAAGAATTTTCGTACTTTTTTTTAGAATTTTTGAAAAGTTTAAATTTTTTATTTTGTAATAATTTTTGAAATTTTTTAAAAAATTTGTATTTGTTATTAGTTTTGCAATATTTTAAGAATATTGGAAAAAGTTTCAAGCATTGATTTTATAATAATTTTTGGAATATTTTTAGAATTTTGAAAAAAAGTTTAATTTTTTGATTTTGTTATAATTTTTGGAATAATTTTGAAAGAAATATGAATTTTTGACTTTGTAATATTTTCTAGAAACGCTAAATGGAGAGCGTTTGAGTAGTTTGCTGGGTGTATCATCTTTTCACTAAGTTATATTAATTTATGATCTGTAATAGTTTTATGGCAACGTAATAATATTACTTCGGTCTGAAAGACCTAAGTATTACATTCATGAGCTAAAAGTGAAATTCTTACCCCCACTTTTTTTGGAATTTCTCGACGTTTTAGGACCTACTGATTCTAAAAATGCAAAAAAAATGTATGTCTGTCTGCCGGCCGGCCGTCCGTCACAACCGACGAAATCTAGAAAGGCGCTGGACGGATTTGGAAAAGTTTTTTTCTAAAAATAGGTTTACTCAATGGAAAGAGCCGAAAGGACGATGTGTTCGAGAAGTAGGAACATTAAATTTAGAGAAATCTTGATCGTCGGGATTGGGTATGTGAGACCAAAATCTAGATTATTGCATTATAAGTTTGTCAAAAAAATGTTGTAAAGTGTGTCAAAAGAAAGATTTTTATTTATTTTTTTACCCAATTTTTTGAAAAAAAAAAATAAAATTAATAATTTGTATGACATGAAAATATATTATTATTATAGAGAATTATGGCATTATAAGTTTGTCAAAAAATAATGTCAAGTGTATCAAAATATGATTTCATTGATTTTTTTAGCCAACTTTTTGGGGAAAAAATGTAGCTGTTTTTATGACGTAAATGTAATTGAAAATATAATTGGACATGGAAATTTTTGAATTTGTTATAGTTTTTTAAATATTTTTGGAATTTTTGTATTTTGATTTTATAATAATTTTTTTTGCAATATTTTTAGAATTTTGGAAAAAGTTTTAATTTTTGATTTTGTAAAAATTTTTGGAATATTTTTGGAATTTTGAATTTTAAATTTTGAATTTATTATAATTTTTGGAATTTTGAAAAAAGTTTCAATTTTTGATTTTGTAATAATTTTTGGAATATATTTAGAATTTTGAAAAAAGTTTGATTTTATTATAATTTTTACAACATTTTTGGAATTTTGAAAGAAATATGAATTTGTGATTTTGTAATATTTTCTCAAATCGCTAAATTGAAGGTTTTTGAATAGTTTGCTGAAAATGTAAATGAAAATGAAATTAGACATGGACATTTTTGAATTTGTTATTGTTTTTGAATATTTTTGGAATTTTGAAAAAGTTTCAATTTTTGATTTTGTAAGAATTTTTGGAACATTTTTAGAATTTCGAAAAATTTTTAATTTTTGATTTTATTATAATTTTGAAAAAATTATCGGTATTTCCTTTGATCCTTTTTACCCTTAATACTAAACTTTTAATAACGGCTCCTATATTCCTGTCTGTAATTTATTTCTTTTCCTTTTTTTAATTTACCTTAGGACAAATCATGCTGCAATATATTAGCATATATACCAAGTTTCGTCAAAATCCATTATCAGAAACTGTTACTGATGTATAATTGAAGTTTCAAATAAACAGATCCTCAAGAGGCTCGTCACGTCATTTTCCAATATTGCCCAGAAACTAATCAGTTTTTTGTCCTTCCAATCTCCATTCAATTCAATTATCAGGTACAAATGTTATAGATCTATAAAAAAACGGAGTTCTGGAGACCCCATGCCCCTCCAACCTTTTGTCTAATGTATTCAAAAGCTTATAAAATCGTTTTTAAATCTTTTGTTTTAACTTACATCAACATTTTATGAAAATCGATTTGTAACTGTAGACTATAGTAGGGATAAATACTTTAAAAAATTAAAAAAAAAAACTTTTTAACCGGAAGTGACAAATTCAAAGTGGGTACGCAGAAATATCGAAAACAGTACTAAAACCTTATATATCAAGTATCAATAAGATTGAAAGCCAGGATTAGAAGTTATTAAAGTTTTAAACTTTCAGGTGTTCGGGAGCCCCCGCCATTTTGTTCAATTTTATCCAATTTTAAATATGAACCATTCAATAAGATCAACCTTATTGCACACACACTTTTTCATAAAAATCAATCAAGCCGTTTAGGAGGAGTTCAGTCACAAACAACCGAACAAAGGAAATATATACATAAAGATATACCGATATTGTGATTTTTTACAAGAAATTTTTTTTTCGGCAAAAGGCTGTAAAGTTTAACTTTACTGCCGCTGGGGAGCTAGGTAAAGTCTTACTTTTTAGCCGGCGGCTGCAAAAGTAACGCCATTTTTATTTTATCTGCCTGCGGCTGCAAAGTAACTTTCGTAATTTTACGGCGGCTGTAAAGTAATTTTCATATTTTTACGGCGGCAGTAAAGTAATTTTCATGACATGATATTATAATAAAATGACATGATATTATTAATTTGTTCAAAACAGAATGCATTTCAGTTCATTTTAATGAACTAAAATCAATACAAATTAATTTCAGAAAATTTATTACCTAAAACATATTTATAAAAAATTTGATGCATTAATTTCATATTTTTAAACAAATTTAAACGTTGCCGAAAAAATTGTGTATTGAATTCGGAGCTAAAGTGACTTTTTGTGTTTCGTCTAAAATTGTCGGCCTCCCTACGGTCGGCCGCCAAACTATAAACTCAACACAAAAAGTACAACTTTAGCTCCTAATTCAATAATATACTATTTCATGACATTTTTTCGAGTGTGATTTTAGGATGTGATATTTTTACGCCAGTGATGCTAGGATGCGATATTTTCTCGCGTGTGATTTTGTGATTTAAATTCAATTATCAATAAAAAAAATATGCATGACAGATCTAGTTCCTAAATAATATAAAGTGAATACAAAAATCTGTCTCCACTGAACGAACAGAAACATACAAAACCATCATGTTTTCCATATCATTCGGTAAACTAACAAATGTTAGCAAACGTTTGTTCATGCTCATATTTTGTGTCTCCACTAAACAAATTTATGTTTGCAAACGTTAGCAAAAGTTCGGTACGGTAAGTGAAGACGAGCCTTATGGATGTGATAGTTTTACGCGTGTGATTTTAGCATGTGATATTTTTTCGCGTGTGATTTAAGAATGTGATACTTTTTCGCGAGTGATGTAATATTTTCATGATGTGATATTTTCGAGATGTGATAAGAAAACTTTTTAATAACATTAATAAGAAATTGAAAATCAAGATCTGATTTAAGAAGAATTACAATCAATTATCATGAAACACATAAAAATTAAATAGACTAAATCAAAAAGCTCACTTTAATATGTTCCCGAAACAAGACCTATGTAAAAAGTCCAAGCGGCACGTATATCCGCTAGAAATAGGTAGATTTCGAGATCAGACAGTTTTGTGTGCCAGTAGAATCTGATGTATCAGATTAGTTTAAACAAAAAAAACTAATTTAAAACAGATATCGAACAAATTTTAAAAAGAAAATTAGCTACCTACAAGCAAAATTATATCTATCCAATTTTGCAACAAACAAATATCAAATGTACCACAGAACATGTGTGTGACAATTTATGACACAAACCTATTCTATATCATATGTCGTGCAATTATAGTTTATTTTTAAAAAAAAAAATTTACTTCTTCTATTCAAATCTTTTATTTTTTTGACTGTTATAAGGTTGACATTGACTGTTATAAGGTTTTTGGAAATTGTAGTTGGGGATCGTTGCAAACTTTTTTGTTGAAGCCAACAAGTCAAAAACCTCTAACTGCAGAGGTTTATATCTATAAGAAACGGATTAAAATGTTTTCACAGATTCTAAATTTATGAAGATTTAAAAAATATTAGTATCCAAACGGTCGTTATAACGGATTAAAAAAACCACTTTTTTTTCTAGTATAAAGCCTATAGTTCCTTAACCATGTGTCAGATTTTTCTGATTTACGAACTTGTCCAAGATATTAATAAAACACACATTTTTAAGAAAGGGTTTTTGATCTGGTTCCACAAATGCAACCGTGAGAGCGCCGGTTGATTCAAACGCATTTTGTGTTTTACAAGCTTTTTTGTTAGAACCGTTCACTCAGAAACCTCCAACTGCAGAGGTCTTTTTTTTGAAAGAAACTGATTAAAAAGGTTTCAAAGATTCTAACTTTATGAAGTTTTTAAAAATATTAGAATCCAAACGGCCGTTATAACGGATCTAAAAAACAGAGTTTTTTTCTAGTATAAAGCTTCTAGTTTCTTAACCATGTGTTGGATTAGGCTGATTTACGAACTAGTTGAAGATATTAATAAAACGCACATTTTTATAAAGGGTTTTTTGATCTGGCCTTATCAATGCGACCGTGAGAGTGCCGGTTGTTTAAAAAAAATATTTTTTTTTGCAAACTTTTTTGTTGGAGCCACTCACTCAGGAACCTCTAACTTCAGAGGTCTATTTTTAAAACAAATTGATAAAAAAGATACCAAAAATTCTAAATTTGTTAATTTTTTTGAAATATTAGTATCCAAACGGCCGTTATAACGGTTTTAAAAATCAATTTTTTTCAGAAAAAAGCCTCTAGTTTTTTAACCACGTGTCGGATTTTGCTGATTCACGAACTTGTCTATATATATATATATATATATATATATATATATATATATATATATATATATATATATATATATATATATATACATATATATATATATAAACTTTTTTTTTTTTGTTTTTTCGTCTCCGCTTCATATATAGTCGTTTGGCACAAAAATTTTTCCGAAATTCCGAGATGAAGCCCATTGCAATAGGTAGATTTTTATATGAAATCTACCTAAAATGGCGATTGCAGGCTAACAAAAATTGAATTGCAAATCTCACCTAATTCAATAATTTGTATATAGTTATTTATTGACCTTTTGTAAAATGTAACGGCATTATATTAAATTATATGATACCTAAGATCAACATGATCATGTGAAGATTTTTGAAGAGTTATTTTCACCACCAGAGTCATCATCGATTTATTTTTTCCAATAACCGGTATGGTAAAACAACAGTTTTACTTTCAAAACAAACACGCTCATTATTAAAAATACAAAAAATGCTATTTAAGGTAAATCAAAAACGTTGAAATTTGGATTTTATTGTATTTATATTTAAAACTAGTGGGTATTCCGCGGGATCTTGCCCCTTTCCTCCCCCTTTCCCCCGCATGGCAACACTCTCTTCTTCTTTTCATCCGGCTTTGATACAACTACTATCTACCATAATCCAACCTCTTCTAATCTATTCTGTATCTAACTTCTGCTTAACTAATTTTACAAAAATACATCAGGCGGTGTATTATAAATTTTTATACGATCAATCACAATTAATGGTTAGAAATAATAACAAGGAAAACTGAAATAGCAGCTTGTTTGTTCCTTATTTTATTTACAGAAAATGAAACTATTCAAAAATAATTATGGAAAACAAATATTATATGATTTTTAGCACTACATGCCAAATAAATTTTCTTATTAATATCGAAATAATCGGCTAATCGGAACGCAACGTCTTAAAGGCAATAGCAATAGTTTTAAAAAACTTCATTATCGATAAATTTAACGATAAATTTTTGTACAGAGCATACATCTATTTAAATTATTAAATTTATAAAAATGTATATCATAACAGAAACTTTTTTGCATCCATATTGTTAAAATTTTCCAATGTACATTCTTTTAAATAAATGTCAAAAATCTATATTTTTCTATGCTGCTATATGGTTTTTCTAAAGAACAATTTTCTGGTTCTGATTCATGCCGCAATATGTTTTTGATTAATTTAAGTAAAGTTTAATCTATTCCGTTTCAACCAATTAAGTGTAATAAAGATTTGATTTTGTAAAAATAACCTTATTATAAATACACTTTACCAACTTTACTATTTAATGTATAAATTATTCCTAATATATAGAATGTTCTATGAAACATTCGAAATTCTAACTTTTCTTCATAATACGTATCCCATATTTCGTATTATATTACAATCAAAAAAAATTTAGAACAAAAAATACGTTCAATAATATTTTATTGAAAAAAAATTAATTCCATTCAAAAACAAACAAAAATATTGAGAAAAAGATAGTCATTCTTTCTTAAAAAAAAGTTTAAAACAAAAGGTTCAATAATCACCAACAGAAAATAGAAAAAATGAAAACAACAACAAAAAGATTAAAAAAAAAGAATAGCCCCAAAACATTGTTGTGCCCGCCAAATTACGTGATATTTAACAGGTAGCATTTATAAGAAAACCTACAATCAACTCCAGAACCAATTTAAGTTCTGTATAGGTGAGTTGATGGGAAAATATTTCTTTGTAGTTCAAACCTAACAGTGAAGACTGAATTCCTCAACCTCAACTCAACCACCACACTTTTCCATTTTTGTTTATAATATGACTACATTGCATTTTTAATTAACGTTTCTTTTAACAGTCATCGGTACACCTGATTTTTTTCTTTGACCCACTCGAAGCATTAAGGTTTTAATAGTTTTTGTTATGCATTCGATTTGTAAACGTTTCGCATTTTGATTGTTTATATAAAAGCAAAACAAAGGAGTTGATAGCGTTTGAATGTCTCTCTTAATTTTATTATAATAATGAAACAGAGAAGGAAGTGAATCGTTGCAATACATGAACATTTCCAGTTCTTTTTGCTTGTATTCTTGATTGATAAACGGGTGGTTCTTACTTTTGTTTGTGTTTTATAGATTGATGGAAAGGCAAGAAGAATATTTTAATGTGCTGGAAACAAATGAGATAAATTGTTATTAACTCGTTTCGTTATATATTATAATTGTATTGTGTGCAATCATATGCATGACGAGATAAATATGTGCAATCAACTCTCCTACTCTATCTTGTTTAATTAATTTTAAAATCATATAAGGAAAAACATTTTCCAATTTAGTTAAGTTGTGATTGAGATTTAACTTAAAAATAATGTTTCGGGTCGTTGATGGATATTGGAATATTTTAAATGTAATTCGGTAAAGTCAAACAAAAAAAATCTTTATATTTGTTTTTCAAAATAAAACATAAGAAATTAAAAATCTAGTACTAAAATCATTGCTTATATAAGTGTACTATTAAATAGTGTGATATTTATTATTATGTAAAATAAAACGAAATTATTGTGTAAAAGCAATACATTATTGTAGTGTTCATATTTTTTTTCGTTTTTTTTCTTCCATCGAATCGATGTGTCGTTTCGTCGGCTAATTTACGGTCGGTTCATGACAATAAAAGTTCATCAGACAGCCGTGAATACATTTTGCAGTTATACATTTAATGATAATTTCTTTTATTGAATTGTGAAATGGAGGTGAATTGTTTTAAGAACCTGGGCGCTTTGCTGTATAAACGATAAAAGGGACCCACTAGTTTTGGAATCCTTAACAAATTGTACCGGAATTGAAGTGTTACTTAATTAAGTTAACGTCTGCTAGTTTTACAAGGTCGTTAAAAATTCAAATCCGAATTAAAACTATATGTTGATATGGATGTGCAGCATTATCGAATGAATTTGTAGAAAGTTAACATTCTATTGAAATAAGTACGTTGAAGAACTTATTTTAGACAAATAATGCAGATCAGACGACATACAAGGACGAAAGTCATCATCAGCAGCCAATATTCAACAATCAACTCAACAATTAAGTTAAGTTTATTTTTTATTTTATTTTCGAATTCGATTTTATTTTGAGTTGTTTTGGTGATCTAAAAGGTCTCGTAAAAGTCTCGTTGGTGGTCTCGTAAAAGTAAATTAAATTATTCTAGTTTTATGTTAGAGATTTTCCTTGTTAGAGTCCGGATTTTGGTCCGTAGTATCTATTTCTTTCTATAATAAAGCCCAATGGCTTTAACATTTCCTCTAAATAACTGAAGAAAATATTGAAGATGTCATAAAACTCCCCTGAATGCATTCTAAATTTTATTCCGTATTGACGTCACACTGTGCAAAAAGACAATTGCAATAACCTTAGAAAACTACATTATCGATAAATTTAAATAAATTTAAAAAATTGTCCGATGCTTTAAACTATGCTTAAATCAGTCTTTTGTGATTAGAGATTATTCTCGAGAATTCTTTTTCTCGATTTCTCAAGAATTCCCTATAGATTTTTATTTCTCATTTCTCAAGAAATTTTGTTTTATTTCTCGAGAATTTGAAAAAAGTTAAAGACAAACAAAAATCACTCATTAAATTTTTTAAACCTTAAATTAAAATTTTTTAAGACTCACTAAGCTTTTCTTGCAGTCAGCGTAACCCTTCTACAATTTTACGAATTTTTCTGTCAGAATAATTCATTAAATTAGATGAGAATCGTGAGAATCATGTTTTATCTTATAAACTAAAATTTTACTCCGACTCCGTTATCCATATGATAAAAATGATGAATCGCTGACGAATTATTAGAATATTCTTTTTATTTTCGTATAATGTCTATAAAGGAATGTAATTTTTATGGCCGAATTTCACTTGAAGACTTAATTTATTCGATTAGTTTTATATGGATGACCTAATTGAGGACCAAAGTTTATTCAAGTAGTATAGTTGTTTTAATTACACCCCCAATAGAAATTGTGTATCGCAACACTATAAAAACCGAGGAATAAAACTGTTTCCTCTATTTGATTTCAAAATTCGTAAGAATAGTTTGTTTACTTTGATAGAGCATTTTTACAGGACTGGTATAATAATAATATGCAAGTCAAACATAACCCTTTAACTAAATATTTAGGCATTTATCTTGATAGAAGCCTCACATATAAATAGCATATTGAAAATGTAGCGAAGAAATTAAAATCTCGAGTAAATATAATAAGAAAACTTGCTGGAACTAACTGGGGTGCAAACTTCCATACTTTGAGAACTTCGTCATTGGCATTGGTGTTTTCTGTTGCTGAATTTTGTTGTCCTGTTTAGTTAAATAGTCACCATACCGATAAAATTGATGTTGAATTAAACAATGCTATGCGTATAATAACTGGCTATGTCCACTCAACACCTGTTCCTTGGCTTCATGTGTTGAGTAATATTGCTCCACATAATATTCGTAGACAAGATCAACTGTGTAGGATTTGGTCAAAAGTTGCGGATTTACCTCAGCTAATATGTCACCATGTTATAATTCATCAACCTCCAAGGCGTTTGTGTTCAAGAAATCCATCTTATGATTCAGGCGCTGTATTTTTTAATGGTGATACTTTCAGCATCGTGGATAAATAGAGAGATTTTTGGTCGTCATCTGCTGTTCTCAATCATAATTTAATTGATAATTTAGATGTAATTCCCGTTGGTTTTGATTTACCTAGAAGACTGTGGGTAACTTTGAATCGTATTCGAACTGGACATGGATGTTGTGGTTCCTGATTATTCAATTGGGGTTTTATATCGTCTTCTGCTTGTGATTATCCAGTTCAATCTATGCACCATATAGTAACTGATTGTCCAATCCGAAGGTTTCCAGCAGGATTGCCAGAACTTAATTTGCTGTCTCCTGATGCTGTATCTTGGCTTGATAATTTAGATCTAATATTGTAATTATTCTTCAAAATTCAAATTAAATATTATATGTAATGTAACGTTTTGTAATTTAGCTTAAATCTATGTTTAAATAATAAATATACATACGCAAACAAACAACAACAGGACTGGTTTCCCATACAGAAAATGATTTGACTGTCAAGAAACTTAAACAAAGCGTTTGCTGATTTAAACAGAAACATCTCTTAATTCTAGTAACTTTAAAAAATCCCAGATAGCTATTGATAATTTAGCGGTTATAACTAGAGAATAGGGTTTATGAGGAGTTATTGGGTTAGAAAATTATTTATTGATTAAAGAAAATTAATAAAGAATTATCTCGAGAATTCTTGAGAATTCTCGAGAAACAGATTTCCCTTTTCAATTTTTCTCGAGAAACAGAAAATGTCGCGAAAAGCGTATCTCTATTTGTGATAAAGATGTTAACCAAAACCTCCCATATTCTTCACAAACTGATTCATTGACGCCATATTAAAAAAACAATGAACATTGCCATACGCAAAAAATTGGATTAGTGTTTCTGATTAAACTTTTTTGAATTTTTTTTATGTAGAGTTTTATTTTTCCAGATGGCATTGAATATTTTTTGAATTTTTTTATAATGATTTTTAATTTCAGATGGCGGTACAAGTTCACCATTTTATCTGTGCTTAAAAATTAAAAAAGCTTGTATAGGGGGTTTTGTGTCAACTCATATTGAAAGAGAAATACTTACTTACTAACAAAGTTCTTGTTTTTCCTTATTTTATTTCACGGTAATGAAATTATGGAAAATAATGGTCGAAAAACCATTATTATATAATTTTTAGCACTACCTGTCAAGAAAATATTTAATTTTCTTGTTAATATCGAAACTATAATAATTTGAACGCAACGGAAACAGGCTGTAACTTTAAAAAACTGCATTATCAATCAATTTAAAATTCGTAAAAAGAAATTTTTATGATTTTTATGAATTCATGAATAAAAAAACAATAATTTTAATGGTATTTAATAAAAATTACAAAAAACAATAAAAAAATGTAGCATGCCAGGAATTGAACTCGTGACCTATAGAACCTCAGTCGACCGCGATATCCATATTACAATTTGAAACTTTACGACCCGATAGAGGTATAGACTCACGGCTATTATATTATAGATATATTGCTGCTAGCTAAAATCTTAATATACAAAACATAATAGAATGCCACGAAAACTTAACTAATTTAAAATAAATAAATTTTTAAAATTTAATTTGAACAGTTAATTAATTAAAACATTGTGCATTGAAGTACTTGAATGACATTGTGGTTTAGCTAGGCCGACTTATTACCGATTCATTTTGCTCGATAAGCATGATTTGAGAAAAAATTCTAATAAGCTGGTGTCACTTGCAAAATGAGAGAGCTCTCAATGCTGTGTACGATTAGAGAGTAAAATATCAAAGTTGTTTACAGTCGACTTCAGTTCAAAGCATGTTTTGGAATTAGTGACGTTCTAGTTCTAATTTTGGAATTAGTGACGTTTTGGAACTATTAATATGTCAGAGCTACCGATCTCAATTGAACGGCTTACTTTAGTAAACGATGACTTATTGTTCAGTAAGTAATAGAAACATCGTTCGTTAGTCACTAATCAATGATTTATTAATGAATTTGTTTTTTATTTGAGCGAAATTAATTTACTGTTTTTTTTTATTTATTTAAGTAACTTGGCTGAATAAATTAAAAAAAAAATTTAATGACCGATCCAAAACCAAAAAAAAATTGTTAGAAATAAATCCTACAAAAGAACATTGCCAACTGATCGATCGATACAACTCAACGACCATGAACAAATTGCTGATTTCTCTTTGTGTAGAACGAACAACCGATCCAAAAGAACGACCAATTTAAAAAAACAAATAATTCGTTCTTGAAAAATTATAGATCATTAAATAGAGAACTAAGTATTTTATGATTGCTCAGAAGAGAAAACAGTTTAGTTGTTTTTGTTTTGATTATTGTTTATTTTGGTTGGTAGCATGGATGCTGGAATATAGAATAAAAATTTAGCTGTTGTACGTGTCTGAACTAAATTGTGAAATTCCTTATAATAGAGAGCAATTTTATTTTTACTATCTTCCTTCTTAAATCTATGGAAGAGTGAAGTTTTTTTTCTTGAATTTCAATAACAGGATGATAAGTCAGACTGTAGCACCCGTCAAACGGTGATGGGAATTGATTGTATGTATGGCGTTAATTTCAGCTCCTCAACTTTATTGAACGCCAGTACTTCTGGTAATGATATCCTATGTTTCCTAACAAATATTGGTACTATCTCATCATTCCAAACTGTTTCGCTTCAATCTTTTTACGATATTTAAATAATCCAACAATATAGTTTCCATGTCTTTCAAAACAGGAAACCATTTCAATTTCATAAAAACAAACATTATAACACTTCGAAAATATTCTAATGATATAAAATTATATGCCACAACATCGTTTCAAAGAACAGAAAATGTAATAATAACAAAAAAATACATAAGCAAATTAGGGAACCATTTAATTTTACGCTTTTCTCGTTTCATTTTCACCTGCAATGTAATTACGAAAAATACATTATTTAATGGATTAAAATAAAGCCAAATATAAGAATCAAACCATACCGTCATTATGTATTTTTCATACATTTTTTTTACATTTCTATTCCGTGAATAAAATAACAAGAACAAACAAGTATGTTTTAAAAGAATATGTTGTAACTTGTAAGGGGTGTGATGTTTAAGTGTTAAGAAATTTTAATTCAATTCAACAAGAATAAAATAATGAATAAATTTGTTTGAACTCCTTATTTCAAAACCACAATCTAAGAATTGTGTTGAGTGTGGGGTCACCACTTGCGGTTGGAGCGACATAATATCGTATGTAATAAATATGTTGAAATTAGATGTGATATGTTAATTCCATGTCGATTACCCTGGATCTTGTAAATTCGCTACCACAATATTTTTTTAAACTATGGGGGGTGGAAATTTGTTTTGAAACACGAGTGTAACTTTGCCCGATAAAAATGTGTTTGCTATTGTCCAGTCCAACGGTTGACATTTTAGCACGTTTGGGTGTTCGGACTCGACAAATTTGTATCGGAAAAGGTTACCCCCGTGTTAGATCACCCCCCACAGTTAAAAAATATTGTCCTAGCAAATTTACAAGATCCCTGGCAATCGGCATTTTTTGGAGCTTGCCGAACAAAAAGCGGCTGAATCAATGAAAATGGCAGAAAAAAAGTATTCGGAAAAGTACTCGTTAAAGACAGGCGCCTCACGAAGTACAACTTATGTGGTAATCATCAAATGAAATCGGCGTGGGCCCAGGGACTAAGAGCACATTTTTTGTTTTACAGATATCAACTTTGAAGATGTGCATCTCAATTTAGGTTTTAGAAGAAATTTGTGATAGATTCATGACCTCTCTCGGCTGTTCTTGAGACAAATATTTGGCAAATGATGCAATCATATCAGTTAGATTTTAACGATACTTACCCTGTAATAATGGGTATTGCATTCGTATATATCTATTTCATAAATGTTGCATAAAAAAAATTTTATATTTCGGAGTAGTTTAACTGATCAAGAATGACAATTTTAGAAACCATGCATAACGTCTGTTCCGATTCGTCACATTGACGTCCAAGAGTTCAATTTTTTTCCTAAAATCCTACCACAACCCCACTTTAAATGTTTACTAAGTGTGGTCGTACTTTAAGTCCACCAAACTTGTCAGAATCAAAATATCACCGTTCTAACTTTTATTATATCTCCTGCGGTTCAAGTGGTAGGACGATTCAAATTTTAGGTCGAACATCCAACCCAATTTTACAATATCTCACCAAGTCACCTTGTCAATGATATTTGGTTCCTATTAAACGAGGTTGCCAAAGATTTTTTTCGGACATACTTAGAACGAAAGGAGAGTAAAAATTGGTCTCAACTTAGAGAAATGTTACCATACCGTTTTCAGGATAGAATAACGGACGCTGATAAACATGCCTTAGAGGTCAGAAACAGAAACCACGAGAGGGCTTTCTTAAATTTTATAATGAACTATTGATAACTTCTGTTGCACTTAAAACCTCTCTGCGTAGTGAAGAACTTACTCAAATCCTAATGAAAAATATGAAACCTGAATTTATACATTGCATTGGCTGGAAAGACCTTTCAACAATTAAACATGTTACAACAATGGTTTCGCTAGAAAACTCTCATAATCGTGTTAAGTATAATCCAGACATATTTTATAAGGACAGAAGGAGAATTGTATGATTCTTCTCAGCGAAACATAAATGCAAGGCTTTGTTATGGTTGGGGCGTCCAAAGGGCTTTAAAACCACACTGCAATTCACCCCTAACCTCAAAACCAAAAATAATCTCTAGATTAAAAACCAATTCACCTTCTGCGACAAAAGATTTATGTCACCCCATTAGGAACAAGTCATTTGAGTGTCGATTTACTACCCATTTTTCTACATTTGTTTTACCAGCTTCCCGTTTTTTTTTCAAAGCCAATAAAAACGGTCGAATGCCGTCGTCAGCTACACAAGAAAATGGTTTCATCAATTTTTAATAACCAATGACCAAATTAGCTTAATAAAATTCGAACTTACGCATTATTTCTCATAAACAATCTTCCTTTTAAAACCTACATGCATCAACTGAATCCTAACATACGTCCGACCGACGCGTTTTGTCATAATGCAGATAATTTTTTTTGTAACGCAAAAGATCAACAGAAGATCAATAAAAACAAGTACAGCAAATTACTGATGTTTTCGAATTTTGAAACGCTTGAACTGGGTCAGACTTCACTTTTGAGTCATGTGATCGACTCTGGCGATGTCTTTCCAACCAAGCAGAGATATCATGCGGTTTTCCTGCTATTGAGAAAGAAGTATATAATCATTTGACCAGATGCTTGCATTAGGGGTTATAGAAGAACGTTCATGTGCTTGTAGTGGTCCTATCACTGTTAAACGAAAATTCAACAGGAAAGTACGTGTCTGTTTAAATACCCGGAAGCTTTATTAAGTTAATAAGAAGAATGCGCTCCCACTTCTTTTAGACCCCGGTTTATTAAGCCGTCTGAATAAAACGGGATACATATATATCGAAGTTGGATATACAAGACGCCTTCTGGCAAAAACCAATTGATCCAGAATCGATTGGAACTCTGCAATTCTCCACAAATGTTGATGACATGAGTTGTTCCACACCCACATGCAGGACAAGGTTTTTGTCTATCTTGATGATATTCTAGCTACCAGTGCCACATTCAACGATCGTCTTTCCCTTTTGACAGATGTTGCTCGCTAAAACAGTGTTAACCATTAATATGGATAAATGTTAATCTCTGCTACAATAGTTCTTGAATTTGTAGTGGGTTAACGAGGCTTGCAGATTAATCATGATAAGATTCAAGCTATTACAGAGCATCCAACACCAAAAGCGGCACCTTCAGTGAAACGATTTTTGGAAGGCTCGGGATGATATCGTTGTTTCATTCAACATTATGTAAAGCTGTCCAATCCCTTAATGGATTTCCTTAAAAAAAATTATAAAGTTGGTTTGAATGCCAGCAGCTCAAAAATCTTATCTGTACTAGTTCCACCAGAACACTTTTATATATAGATTGAATTTAACCAGTTTGAAACAACAGTCTATTTCGAATTTTACTCTAACACAAGAATATTCGCTTATTTTTTTAAATTCTCTAATAATTTGCTAATTTATTTTGGTTCCAGCCTTTAAATTAAAATAATTCGTGAGTTCAAACATAAAGACATTTGTGTGTTACAGATCAGTGAAGCAATATTTTAAAATTTTCTCAGGTAATTGCTTTGTTGCGTTACTCAATGTCAATTAATAAAACATGTGTCTATCTAGATAAATAATAAGAATTTTGGCTATGTAAAATGTTGTAATAATATTATATGTTGATATGGTACGGATGTTTAAATTTATAAAAGTGAAATGGTTGTCTGTATATAGTTGTAGAGGGGCATATTTTTTTGTTTGAGTAGAATTGTTTATTGAGATGCTATATGGAAATGATTGACTTGCATTTTATATTGAGATGTGGAAATTTTTAATTTGTGTACGATGAAAAAGATAATAAAAAAAAGTAACAAGAGATGAAAAATCTTACTATTTATACTCGATCAAATGTAAGGTTGGGAATGGTAAAATTTCCTTAATAAATAAAAATAAAATTTATAATCATAGTGCTTTTGCTGGTCTTTTTTTGTTCGGAAAGTGAATTAGAAGAATTGTTATGAAGTGTAATTCCAACTTCGTGATTGAGAGTCCAGCCATTTTCCCACACGCATTGAATTTGCCTATACCGAAACTTTCATGGTTGCTTTCGTTTTTCCTTTGAACGTAGTTTCTTATACTGAATCCATAATCGTCATCTACAATGTTTTCTTTTATAAATTGTCCTAAAACAGTTGTGTGCTATTTCCAAATGTAATTTCCTATATTCAATTTGTAATCGTTAATCGCTGTCAAATTGTCATAAAACAATTGTACAATACCATTGATTCGTAATCGCGCTGTTTTCATGTATGATTCTTACAATCATTATTATTCAATAATTTTTTTTTGTGTAGTTTCCTATCTTAATACCCGTTGGTTGTAAGAATTCTTTAGAGGGTAGAATAAAGCGAAAAAAAAACAAAACTTCCCTAAATTGAATTCGCTCTATTTCCCAAAGGATAAGAGGAATCAACCCATGGATTACGTCTCGTTCATCGTAGTGTCATGAACTTTTTCAGTTGCTTCTGCTTCATTTTATAAAATGTAATTTCCTACAATCGTTTCGTAAAAGATATTTCTGTTTATAATTCCCTTCCAATTTTAGTATAGTGAAAACTCTTTTAGTGGGTACACATATTTAACGAAAGAATAATCAATAAACAGACTTATCGTATTTATCGATTCGTTGTTGTGTAAAACGGCGTGACTTTAACTATAAATACGTGGTTGAAGACATGAAGTCTCTCTTAGTTCGACATTATGTCTAACAAGTTCACAGCTGTTGGTGTTTTGTTTTTTTGACGTCTACACGTCGCGTGTTTTATGTGGTGTATTTTATTAATTAAAATTAAAGGAATTAATCCAGCGAATATTTAAAGAAAAGAATCCGGTACAAAGTTCAAGAACGATAGTTATTACCCTAGGTAAGCTTCAATGAATCATGTTTATGATAATGCGAGACCAGAAAACCAATTAAAACGCATGTCAATTGTTCTATCAATTGTTGGTTTGGTTATAACTATTTGGACAAACAAAACCACAGCAGATGACATCATTTTGTTTATAAAAAGAAAATTAGTTAAATTAAATAAAATGTCCTTTCTTGTGTTAAATAAATTTAATAGTAAATAATAATAATACGAGAATGGCTGTGATAATGCTTGTTTTCTGTTTGAACTGTGATAAATAGAACTATAAATAATAATTGCATTCTTATATAAAAAAAGCATAATTCTGTCTAAGGATAAATTGCAAGTATATGTGAAGAAAAATAAATTTAACTAAGAAACTGTTACGTAATAGAAAAACATAATCATATTTTTTTTTTAATTGCTTGTTGAAATTTGGAGATTGACTACGTTTCTAATAGATGTGTTATTACCATCCTAATTCCACCTACATCAAATCTTTGTGATATTTCTGTGGTAACACTGGTATCAGGACGAAGTGAATCAGTGAATTGGATGCTGGAGTGTAGTTTACAGAAAATACTTGGCCGCATGGTATGATTCCAACCGGGTGCTGACTGTACTAATACGCTTCCGGCACAACCATTTTGTTTTTGTGATTATACATCGTCATCATCATACCTGCTGAATAGTACGATACATTTCCGGTAATAAAAGAAAAAGGTGAAAGAAATAGTACTGATCAGCAACCCGTTTGGATTGCAATAATTTTTCCATCGTCGTCGTGATACTAATTATTGAGCTCACCAATCGATGAACTGTGGAAGGATGAGCGATTAATTTTGAGCTACTGGAGGGGATCTGGCCAAGCTATGGGGTGAGAGGTTTTTAAATAAATATATATGTGGGAGTGTATGCATATATGAATGCATGTGTGGACGTGTATGAGTGTATGCATGTGTGGACGTGTGCGTGTATGCATGGGGTGTGTATGGGTGGTATACTATAAAACAAACCAAAATGCTTATGAATTGTTTTTTTTTTAAATTATTGATTAATAATTATTTCTAATAATTATTATTCAAAATTTAAGCAGCTTATAATAAAATCATTAATTCTGATGTAATTATAAACGATAAAACATAGCACTACTATTTCTCTATAATAATATAATCTAGAATTTCTACATTAAACAGAAAAACAAAAAAAAAATTAAAAAGAAAAAAAAAGTGATAGGATGTAATTTTATTATTATTTTTAATATTCAAACTTTTATTTCATTCATACATAAATCATAGTACAGAATAGTATCGTAAACAACTATAATAAAAATGCTTGTTAGACTTATGAACGTTTTGAACAATGAACTTAATTTTTCGATTTTTCTTTCTTCATTTAATATTAGAAACTGATTTAATTTTTTTTTAAACATATGAAAAAAATATCAATTGTAACAAAGAATTATTCGTGAATTAAAGTGATCTATAGAAAATGGTATATAAATCTTCGATACCTTTAAGTTTAATTAAACTTGATGCCTAATTTTTTTTGAACTCTTTTTATATCTAATTATATTAATCCCATAAACAAAAGAGTAAAAAAAAACAATATTGAATAGACCATTAACGTTTAATTATTTGATTCAATTCGGAAGGTATACAAAATAAAAAAAACATAATCAAGTGAAGAATTTCTATCAATTTAAATAATAAAGGAAAAAACTGTTAAATTCTTTTCTGTTGCTAAACGTATAAAACAATTGCATTCAATATATATTTTACGTTTAAATTGATATTATATTGTTTCAATTTTCGAAATCTATAACATTTTTTTTGTTAAAGAATGATAATGGATTATTGCACGTGTGTCTAGGTGTGTGTGTGTGTGAGGGTATGAGACGTGAAAGCATGTGAATGTGTGCTGTGAACTGTAGGAGTTGGATGTGGTGATCGTGGTTTGTTCGTACACGGATCCGAACTGGATCCGAACTCATAGGCTAATACTGGTCGGAATCCGCTCTAAACGCATGTTTCCTTGGAAGTCCCAGATTGTTATTCAATGTTTAGGATCTCGCTGCTGCTCGTTACAAAAAATGTATGGTTAAAAGAGTTGATTGAAAAATTGGTTGGTGAAAAGAGCGAAACACTAGAAATGTATCACATAAGGCTACTCAAGTAAGGCATAGCTCTCTGACAACATATTTTGGTAATCGGGTAAAGCAACAGGCAACAGGCCCTGATTTCATTCCTCCGATTATACTTAAAACATTTGCTAGGGAGCTAGCACCAATCCTCACTAAAATTTCCTATTTATCATATAAGAAAGGAATTTTTCCTGAAATTTGGAAAATGGCTAGTGTACAGCCAGTTTCGAAAAAGGGCAGTAAGACTGATCCTACGAATTACAGACCCATTTCAATTTTATCGGTAGTTGCTAAAATTTTTGAGAAATATGTCAATTTTAATTTAATGAGCTTCTTAGAGTCTTCCAAAATTATTAATGAGAGACAATATGGATTTCGAAAAGGAAGAGCGACGGGAGATTTGCTGTCTTTTGTCACTCATATCTGGAACAAGTCGCTTGAAAACTTTGGAGAAACATTCGGTGTTGCTCTTGATATTTCCAAGGCATTTGACAAAGTTTGGCATAACAACCTTATATGCAAATTGAGATCCTATGGTTTAGACGAGCAGCTTATATCTTGGACACAGAGCTTTATATCTGATCGAAAATTTCGCGTCAATGTTGACGGTGTATCATCGAATACTTTTTCAACTAATGCAGGAGTTCCTCAGGGTTCCGCTTTGTCACCAACTCTTTTTCTTATCTATATTAATGATTTGTTGGACTCAACGATTCATCCTATACATAGTTTTGCTGATGATAGCACGCTTCATGCGTCTCATGAAGCACCTAAATTATATACACCCTTAGCGCTTAGTGAGTGTAGGTCAAAATTGATAGATTCCCTTAACACTGATCTTAAAACAATTATGGATTGGGGTATTGCTAACAGTGTTGAATTCAATACAAGCAAAACACAGGTTTGTCATTTTTCTAGGATAACGACACCCAATCCTTTTCCATTAACATTTGGCCCCAAAAATCTTTTAGAGAATGAGTCTGTCAGACTTCTAGGAGTTGAGATTGAAAATAATATGAAGTGGAATTCTCATATTTTTAATCTGGCTAAGAATGCTGTTCAAAAATTAGGATTTTTGGGGCGATGTCGTAAGTTTTTCGATAGCGAACAACTTCTTTTAGTTTATAAATCTTTTATACGTCCCTGCATGGAATACTGTTCTCACATATGGGGTGGAGCTTACTTGAGTAGCCTCAACTGCCTTGATTCTGTACAGCGTAGAGCTATTAAACTCATTGGTAACCCAAGTCTTACTAACGGTCTTGATTCCTTGCAGCACAGAAGAAATGTTGCTGATTTGACTATATTTTATAAATATATTATGGATGAACGAGCTTCTGAAGAGATCAAATCGATTTTACCTAAATCAGCAAACCTTTCGCGTCACACCAGAGCAAACGTAGCAGCGCATCCCTTTACAGTTCAAATAATTAGGTGTAGAACTGTAGCCTTTCAACGTGACTTTTTCAACAGAGTCTCTCATCTTTGGAATGCCTTACCTTCCTGGGTTTTCCCCGATGAATTTAATCCTCAAGGCTTTAAAGTTAACGTTCATAAATTTCTCAGAGAATCTTAATCTGCATTCCATTCTTATGCCTAGTTGGCATGGTATCTTCGGATATTCAGAGACGTTAATTTATAATTTATTATAATTAACACTAAACATGCCTAACTTTGAATAAAAAAAAAAAAAAAAAAAAAAAATCGGGTTACTCCCGTCCTATACTCACTACTGTAGGATCAAAATTTTTACAATCCTTGGAGTTCTTTAAGTCATTCCAAACATCTATCCTAGACTAATTCTTGGTTATATTTGTCTTTACAGTTGCTTTTATGAAACAAACTCAACACAGAGTGACTCACACGACCCTGAGATGCAACAATTGTGCTCGTTATCGAACATAAGTATAAAATATTTAAGGAAAATGCAAACAGTTCGTTGCCAATACAGTGAAATTGAGTGAAAGTTCAGCACTTAAAAAAATTATTATTTTACAACAAATACTTCAACTTTATTCTACGATTTCAAATACATATGAAAAAAAATCGAAATCAATTTCTCTTTGATACTTTTTTGATTGTTTTTCCATCAACAGTTGAAAAAAAATTACACAAGAAAACCTTCCAATAGTTTATCGTACAAAAGCTGCCATTATACATGAAATTTAATTTAACATAACAGTCGCTTGTAAAGTAATTTTCTATTTGATTGAAAACAGTGAAAGCAATTAACTTTTCAATTTAAATCTTTAAAGTTGATTTTTTTTCGTTTGAGAGAAATTGGGTCAACACGCAACATGCGATTTATAGGAAATTTGCTATAAATAGTTTATTTTTCATCCGGAACGAAAAGTTTATTTTTTAAGTTGTTTATGTTTATGATTTGATTTATGTTTGAAGTTATGAGCTTTTCTTTAAATTATTTTCTTTGTAAAAGTTGTTTTCGATATAATCAAATATAATTAATATCATAATGATTACTCATATGCTATAAAGTTTTCATTTCGATAAAAGCATAAAAACTTTTATTTTTTATTTAAAAAGCTTCTAAAATTATTTATAAAATTAACTAAATTTTATATTTTCATAGACAAAACGATACAAAATTGAAAACAAAAATTACAACAAAACATAGAAAATCGAATAAAATTTAGAGGAAAAATCAATTTTCATTTTTGAGTTAATCATTAAGAGAAAACAGTTTTTCTTTTTGACATTTTAAAATTGAATTTCATTAATAATGTATACTTGAATAACCCGAATTTCCTATGTTGTAAACCCATATTCGATAATAAAGAAATTTGAGTGTGGGTGTAAACTGTAAGTATTACGTTTGAGAATTGCTCGTGGGTTTTTGTTGTTTGTTATCCTTAAAATTTTGGTAAATTGAAAAATTGTTTAAATCATTATCTAAAGTTTAGGATAATTTTAGATATGGATTTTAAGTTTTATTTAATTGAAATCAGGTTGTTAAGATTTTTTTATAGATTCTGCTAATCTAAAAACTTATAAGCTTAAGAATTTAGTAAGGACACTGTAACAAAATATGCAAATATAATTAGGAAAAAGCTGAGTAGTTATTAGTGATATTTAAAGAGGAAGTGGGGCGTTGTTCGAGCATCTGTTGTTTTCAAAGCTCAATAACACAGTACCTGACAATCGAGTTGGTAAAACTTGATACATAAACATTTAGTACGGTTCACAACAGCTTTCGTTTTTCACTTCTAACAAATTTTATTTTACTAATTCGAACAATATAATTTATATCTGTATAGACACTACAGTTTTCTTTAATGACTAATTTTGTTGAAATTTTAGTAAAAGATGGAGATTTATATGGAGGACCTCCGGCGCACTGTTTGTACTGTTCGTGGGATCTATTTAAGTGATAAACGTTCATCCGAACGGTTACGTTTTATGCGATCTGAAGCAAAAACCCACTTCAAAGATTACACACTAGGGGTTATTTGGAGCGAAAAACTCCCTCCCTACGTTCGAACCGTTATTGCAGCAAATAAAGAATCTCTTAATGCAGTTCCCATCATCGCCGATACAGTGTTTAGTGCACTCATACCTACAACAATTTTCAGCTTAGCTCACAGTTCTCAACGTACCGATAATTTCACAATCAATGCTGCAATTTCGAGCCATGATAATCCTCTAATTCAACAGAAGTTTCTTAACCTTAAGCTCCAAAATAAAAAACTGGAACTACAAATTTCGGCGGCAAGTCAACAATTATCTCAATTGAGTAGATCTAGATCTCGAACTCCTTTTTGAGTCATTGGATCGTAGACCTCGATCACGATCTAACTAACGTCCTCCTCAATTTTTTAATTGTATTTGTTATTACCACTACAAACTCGGTAGCCTTGCTCAAAAATGCTATCCAAATTGCTCGAAATAATCTGTTTTTAAAGACAATTGAAAAAACTAATTGGCTCACCGCATATAGTGGAATGTGGTAACAGCTATAACCTTAATCGATTAATAGTCTTCGAAACCATTAATAACTAAAATTACCCATCGACACTGAACCCGAAGTGTCAGTCCTGCCAGCTACTTCCGCTCAAAAATTTAGTGTAACCTCTTTTACCTTAGTTGCAGCTAATTTCACTATTTTTTCGACTTATAGGATGAAAACATTAACGTTGACACTAGGACTTCAACATACATATGTCCACAATTTTATTACTGCCAATGTCACAGTCCCTAGTCCCCCCGATTATCGGAGCAGACTTTCTTGACAAATACGACATATTGGTTGACATTAAATGGAGATGTTGTATTGACCTACTATCTGACATTTTTACGTAAGCGGGCACAAGCCCTATTTCTACTCCTTCTTTATCTGTTCTCGTTTATGACAAATTGCCTTGTGAAAGCAAAGAGTTATTGTGCGAGTTCAAAGATCTATCTTCTTTAGCTGCGAAACACAATGTGACACATACTATATCACAACTAAACCTTCGGTCGTCTGCAAACCCCGCAGGTTAGCGGCTGATAAACCCAAAGCTGTTAATACTGAGTTTGACATCCTGTGTGAGGTCCCTGGGTCAGTACCGAAGTCGTACCCTAGATACGCTCACTTTGTGATAGATGAAATGAATACCTACCGGTGTACTTACGGTGGTTGAATTATCTATCTCTTCTTTTTCTAAATATATTGTAATGAAAACACTGACTTTTTGTTATATTGGTTACGGATTCCTATGGAATTTATATTTTCTTGTATTTAATTCGTTAACGTACACTATTATTTAGGAAATATCTTAACTTAATTTCACTTGGATTATTTATTAACCCCTTGCACTAGCACTTGCACTTTTTTATAATACTTTAACTTTTTTAAACTTTTTGGAGGATTTCTTCCCGTACCAGTTGTTCTAGTTTCGCGACGGAGTTCAGACTTTTCTTTTGGAACTTTTCGTTTGGTTTTTACCAACCACGAAAACTATTTTCCTAAAGTTTTATGAATAGGTTTTTTGTTTAATAAGCAAAAAACCGTTTTTCAATTAATTTGATTTACTTTAATGAATTTTTGTTTTATCAACAAAAACCGATTTTCAATTTTAATAAAAATTATTTTATGTTAAACTATTAAAATTTGTTGTTATTGTAAATATGTGTAAAACTTTGTTAGATCGAATTATATTTTAATTTAATAATTTTTTAGTTTTCCGTTTAGGATTTTGTTTCTTATGGTTAACTGGATTTTTATGATAATTTGAGTTTTGTGGAAATTGTAACGGAAATCTGAATGGTTCGATTGTTTGAATTTGGTGAGAATTAAAGTTGTGTTTTTATTATTTGATGGAAATTGAAATTGGAATATTTATTAATTATTATTACTATTTGGGAATGTTTTTGAAGGAAATTGAAATTAGAGTTTTTAATAATTTAATGAACAAACAAATGTTTGTACAAACAATATTTGCATTGTTTGGATTTTTATAATTATGTCTGGGATTAGATTGTTGCAACTTTGTTGCTATGATGGTCTTTATTATTCATTGGGACACGTGCACTCAAACCTCTATTGGTTTTATTAGAGTTGTGCGTTTGAAAATGTATGGTTTGGGCGGTGTACGAGTGTAAATGTGATATGGTCGCTGTTCGAGCTATCACATACCTCCCCCCCCAGAAAAAAAATTTTGATGTTCGAATCATAATTTTTTGAAAAAGGTTTCCCGACCTTATAATATATATATTTCTATTTACGAGCGTCTTTTATTTTCATTTGTTTGTCGTGTGCTTGTGCTTAGTGCTTACATTTTATATTATTTTTTAATAAAATTTAATCTTTTACTATAGTCCTTATTTCTTTTATTTTTATTTTTTAATTATTTGTTTTTGCAATGTTTGCTTATTTAATTTTATATATTTACTATCTTTTTGTCTATTACTATATTTTTCTTTATTTTCCCTTATCTTGTATATTTTTTGTTTTATTTTTAATTTTTCAAATTTTAGTTATATATGACTTAATTTATTATTAATTATGTTATTTTTATATTTTAAAATATATTTTTTTTTGTATATTATATTATTTATATATTATAAAAAAAATATTGTATATTTCTATGTTTTATATATCATTATCTTATTTGAATAAAGTTTATTGAACTAAATATTTTGTGTTTTGTTTTTTAATTAATTATTATATTTCCCTTAAGATTATTTCTTTTCCTATTATTATTGCCTTTGTTAGATTATTATATAGGCTAATTTTATTTGTATTACTTTTATTTTTGGACTATAGTCTAATTTTTTAATATGATCTTAACTTACTATATTAAGGTTGTAAAGATTACCTTTCTTTTATTTTATATATAGTTATTTTAATTTTTAGAAAGATATAATTGAGAATTATTAATTATTTTTTACTTTAGATTTACGTAAAATTTATTTACTATTTGTCTTATTAACTATTATTAAAAATTTAATTTTGTATTATGTTTTCTTTTTGTTTATATCGTTAATGTTTTTAACGGGTTATAATCTTAGTTATTTATTTTATTTTATATATAGTTATTTTAATTTCTAGAAAAATTTACTTGAATATTATTAACTCTTTTTTTACTTTAGATTTTCGTAAAATATATTTATTATTTGTGTTTTTAAGTATTAATAAATGTTAAAATTTATTTTTATTTTGTTTTTGATTATTTCGTTAAAGAAAAAATATTTTTTATTTATTACCGAATTTTTATTTCGTATATTAATTCTTTTTACTATTGCACAATCTCCACGGATTGTCTTGTTCTAATTTAACACACATATGTTTTTGTTTTAGATAGAATCGCTACCTACTAAATTATTTGTTCGTTTCGTCCTAGGTTCTGCGTAAATTGGATTACTCATATTTATTTCTGTTTCATTTCTGTCTGTTTCGTTTGTTGGTGTACTATTATTCTTTGGAGTTCTTTGCTTTTTACATCTTTTAATTATTAGAATTGCTGATATTATTATAATGCTGACTAGTGCGATTGTGTTTAAGACATGATATGTAATTTTTTCTGTTTTACTATCTCTTGTTATTCTTTCCCTCTCGGTTTGTTTCAATCTGGTTTCTTGGTTATCGATTGATTGCAAGAGTTGATTAAAGTCATCTTTTTCATTCTGTAGTGTACTGACTATTGGTATTTTGGTTCTCTTGGGTATCATTTGTTGTTCCCCTGAACTAATTTCGATATGTTGAATTTCTGGTACCTTAGGACTTTTTAGTATTTGTATCTTTATATCCTTGTTGTTTTCGTATTTTAATTGGATTCCTTGCGATGTTCCTTCGCAGTTATCTAGAAGATTAAGTATTACCGTTCTGTTAATTTTTTGCAATGATTCTCTGTTGTCTTTGCATTTTATTAATATATCGTATTCTTCTGTAGTCATTAGAAGCCATGTATTTGGTGAGTTCATTTTAATTATTAGATTGTTTGGAAATTTTATTTCTTTAATTCTGCATGCATTTATGTTCTGTCTGAATGGATTGTCGAATAATTGTGTTAGACAATTCGATTTTTTATCTATTATTAGCGGTGAATTCTGTTTGCAGATTTTTGTTTTTCTTTCGTTATTTAGTAATATTTCTGCGCAATTGTGGATTTCCGTTGATGACGTAATTTGAAAGGTTTCTGTTTCGATGTTTGTTGCCAATATTATGTTTTGAATATCGTATATAAAAAATCTGTTTTTGTTTAGAAAAGGTATTGAATACGGTCTATGCAATTTGTATCTAGTATCTATTGGAAGTGGTACTTCAATTTTTATAATAATTTTTTCCTGCACTACGATTGCATTCACCTGTAGTATTTGCTGAATCGTTAACGGGTTTCCCAAATATATATTCTTTCCTTCTCTTGTAATTTCGTTTAATTCCTTTGCGATTGCAGTTATGTTTAGGAAGGATGGGTGTATTTTATTTTCTGTCAGAAATAATATTCCTGTTATGAAAGTTGCAAGGATGCTTTTAATTTCGTATAATGTGTTAATTAGTAAATTTGAGATTTCTATTAACAGTATTCTTTTCTCTGTTCGAATCTGTTGTTGCGCCTGCTGAATTGAAAGAAATTCAATGTCTTTATTTATTTTGTTTATTTCCGTCCAACTAAAATTTAAATTTTTTTCGATCTCGCTAAATTTTGTATATGTCCAATTCATGCTAGATTTTATTATAGTTGTTTGTTGTTCTAATATTTGAATGTTCTCAACACCTTCTTTTTATAGTTTGTTTACTTTTCTATATAGTTTTTCTGAATCTTCGCTATCCATTGTTCCGAACAGTGTTTTTTGTAATTTTCCTATTCCGTTAAAATAGCCCGTGCTTCTTTTCATTCTTTTTCCTATTAAATGACTTATTTCATTTTGTTGTGTATCTATGGCTTTTAATATTATTTCTAGTTCGTGCATAATATTTTTGCAATACGGTGTGCGTACTATTTTAGTATTTTCTACGTGACAAACTCTATTGATTTCCTTTTCAGATTTTTCCGTTAGAATTGATACGTTTTTTAAATCTATTAATTCAATTCCGGTTATTATTGACCATGATTCCAGGTAGAAAATTGCTTCCCCTATTTCTTCGAAAATTATTTTGTCGTTGCTAACGTCCTTTATTGAGTACATATTTGATGTTGTACTTCCTAGTAAGAATCCCCATAAAATTATTTGTAGAACGATTTTCATTGTAATCTGTAAAGTTATATATAAAAGGTTGAATATTCCGTCAAAACAAAATCGATTGTTGCTTAATTTTGTTTTGTTATTTGCCCATCGTTGTTTGTTTTTTAGTTTCTTATATGTAAATATTTGTTTATATGGTAGCTAGTTTTAGCCTGTTGAAATGAATAACTTTGTTTTTATTTTTCACCTTAATTGTGCAATTTACTGGTCCGTTGATTTCTACGATATCGAATGGTCCAATCCAATTTTCCGAAAGCTTATTTTTCTTTGCTTCGTTTTTATAGAAGACTTTATCACCTACTTGAAAGTCTATTGGATTAACGTATCTATCATAATATCTTTTGTTCTCTTCTTTTGATTTCTGGATATATTCCTTGTTTATTAGATTCGCCATTTGCGTTTTGTATCTTACCGTATAGAAGTAATTTTCATGGTTATACACTGGGCTTGGTGCTGATTTAAGATTTGTTGGTAATTCTATATTAAATCCGTAAAGACATTCCATTGGCGATAGTTTCGATTTGCTATTTGGCGTGTTATTATGTACAAATGCTGCCTGTCTGAGCCATTGATCCCAGTTTAGATGGTCATTTTCTACAAAATTCCTTAGATATTCCCCTAATGGGCGATGGCTTCTTTCTAGAATGCCATTTGCTTGGGGATGGTATGCCGTTGTTTCTATTTTCTTTATTTTGAGGAATTTGCACACTTGCTTGAAAACGTCACTTACAAAGTTTGAGCCTTGATCGGTGAGTAGAACTTTCGGAATCCCAAAACGTGATACTATCTCATCGTAAAAGATTCTCGCTACTGTATTGGCCTCTGCGTTCGGCATGGCGTAGCAGTCAAAGAATCTCGTTAACTCATCCTGAAATGTGAGAATGTATTTATTCCCGCTATACGTGGTTGGTAGTGGACCCACCATGTCTAAAAATACTTTGTCGAATGCTTTTTCTGATGTTTTTGTTATTTGCATCGGCATTTTACAAAGTCTTGCTGTTTTGTTCCGTTGACATTTTTGGCATTTTTTGACGTAATTTTTTATGTCCATTTTCATGTTTTTCCATCTATACTTCCTTGCAATTCGTAGATACGTTCGTTGTGCTCCCTGGTGTCCTCCTAGTGGGGAATCGTGATAATCTTTTAGTGCTTGTTGAATATCCTTTTCTGTCGTTAGAATTATTACTTTGTTATATTCTTCGTTTTCTGAGTCTTCCCACTCGTCCGACTCTTCTCCCAATTTAATTTCGTTACTTTCCGTTTTGTTTTTACCGATTAAATCCTTATTTTGGTCCTTTTGATTTCTAGAGTTGTTTTCCTCGTTGTCCTTATTATTTTTGTTATTTTGTGCATCGGCTGCTTGTTTACGTGTGGTAACGAGACATTGTTTTACCTTTTCGTTTGTGTTGTTTTCTATTTCTTGTTCTTCCTCCGTTGGAATTCTACCTAGTGCGTCTGCATTTTGATTTTTCTTACCAGGTTTGTACTCTATTGTATATTCATAGTCCATTAGTTTTATACTAAATCTTGCTATCTTTGTGTTCGGATGTGAGATATTAATTGCTCCTTTTAATGGCTTATGATCCGTGTATATTGTGAACTTCCTACCGTACAAATAGCATCTGAATGTTTTCACCGTCCACACAATTGCTAATAATTCCTTTTCAATTGTCGCGTATCTTTGTTCTGTCTCGTTTAGTGATCTGCTGGCGTATGCTACTGGTTTGTTGGATCCTACAGTTCCTTGCGATAGTACTGCGCCTAACGCTTTGTTACTTGCATCTGTCGTTACCAGGAAAGGTTTTTCAAAGTCCGAAAAACTTAATACTGGTGGATTTATCAATCTATGTTTCAGTTCTTCAAAAGCTTTTTGGCAATTTTCTGTCCATTTAAATTTTATGTTTTTCTTCAATAGTTTATTTATTGGTTCTGCCGTTTTTGCGAAACCATCTATGAACTTTCGGTAATAGTTTGCGAACCCTAGAAACGATTGTGTCTGTCTTATTGTTTTTGGTACTGGGTAGTTTCTTATTTTATCCGCTCTGCTCGGATCTGGTAACACTCCATTTTTAGTGCATAAATGTCCTAAATACGTGATTTCCCGTCTTAAAAATTGACATTTCTCTAATTTGACTTTAAGGTTGAATTCTCTCAATTTTCCTAATACTTTTCTCAGTTTACTATTATGATTTTCTAAGTCCCTGCCATATATAACTATGTCATCTAGGTAGACATAACATTCTATTCCTTGGAGTCCGGTCAACACGTGATTCATGATCCTCTGAAATGTTGCTGGTGCTCCAGTTAATCCGAATGGCATTCTTTTGAACTCAAAATGTCCGTAAGCTGTGCTAAATGCAGTTTTTTCCCGATCTTCTGGGTTTACTAAAACTTGATGATAACCGTCTGCTAGATCTAATGTCGTAAAGTATCTAGAATATCATATTTGGTCTAATATTTCTTCTATTCTAGGTAACGGATATACTTGACCTAATGTTACCCTATTTAACCGTCTAAAGTCAATAACCACCCTCCATCTCTTTTCAGTTTCTCGCGGTTCTGTTTCCTTACCCGATCCTGCTTCCCTGGGCAGTCCTTTCTTCGGGATTACGAGCAATGGCGAATTCCATGCCGATTTTGAATTACCTATGATGTCGTCTGCAATCATCTGCTTTACTTGCCTATTAATTTCTGCTCTTTGGATCTCCGGTAGCCTATAGGTATTGTATTGGTTGCACTGTAATTTTATTGATTTGATTGATAGGTATTGTATTTGGTTGCACTGTAATTTTATGTGTAAGTACTTCTGTATATGTTAGTTTTTCGCCTGGTAGGTGGAATATGTCTGCGTACTCTTTACATATGTCCTTGATTGACTCTTTTTCTATTTTTGTTAGAGATTCTTCCAATTTTAGGTTATTCAATATTTCCAGTTCTCTATTACGTAATGGTTCTCTGTTATTATTTTCTCGTATATTGAAAATGTTTGGTCTATTAGGCATCGCCTCTTCTACTGTATTGTAGTCCGCTAATTTATGCGTTTTTGGTTTATAATTTTTCAGTATAATGTCTTCCTCGTTTACGTTTAAGAAAGCTACTATTATTTCACCCTCCCATGGCTTTGTCAATGTGTTAGCTTGGAATACACCTGGTTCTATTTCATTTGCTAATACTAATAATTCGTCTGTTTCATCTGTTCCTAATCTGATTTTTGTAGCCATTTTTGATCGCTTAGGTATCACTATAAAACTGTCTTTGTTTAAATTTTGTTCCGAATTTTCTCTGTTTGTCGTTTCCCTGAATTTACCTTGTTGTTGTATTACACCTGATGCTGAATATTCTTTAAAGTAATTCTCCATGTCATTATCATTGAGGTCTTTCCTCATATCATTATTACTCATATTACTTGAAAACGTTTTTACTTTATTCATTTCTGTTTCTAATTCAATGTCATAATCATTTAAATGTTTTCTTAAATCGTTGTTGGTTTTTTCATTAACATAGAAATTATCTGCATTAACGAGTGTCTTATTACTAAAAATATTTTCTTTTTTATTTTGTTGGAATGTTGGCACGAGATCGGTTTTAGTTTGTCTTTCGTTATCTTTTGGTCTTATGTAATTATCGTTTGTCTTCAGTAGGTCAATGTTTTTACATTTTATTTGGTTTCTTGTTTCAAAATTATGTAATATGTGTTTGTTCGTTTGAATTGTGTCATGTGTTATAATTTTTGTTATGGTTTTTTGATTTGAATTTTCGTTGAGTGGATTTGCATTTATATAGGTCGTTGTCTTCTTTATTGTTCCCATATGATTTGTTATTTGTGGACTTACATTTGAGTCGTTTGTATTTTCGTCATTATTTTTGTTTGGTTTGTTTTGTATTGGGCTTATAGCGGCTGTGGCTTGTTGATTTAGATTTCTTATATTATTATGATTTATAGCGGCTGTGGCTTGTTTATTTTGACTTATATGTTGAGGGCTTATAGCATCTGGGGCTTGCCTATAATTATTATTATTTTGATTTATATTTTGAGGGCTTATAGCATCTGGGGCTCGCCTATAATTATTATTATTTTGATTTATATTTTGAGGGCTTATAGCATCTGGGGCTCGCCTATAATTATTATTATTTTGATTTATATTTTGAGGGCTTATAGCATCTGGGGCTTGCCTATAATTATTATTATTTTGATTTATATTTTGAGGGCTTATAGCATCTGGGGCTTGCCTATAATTATTATTATTTTTATTTATGTTTTGAGGGCTTATAGCATCTGGGGCATGCCTATAATTATTATTATTTTTATTTATATTTTGAGGGCTTATAGCATCTGGGGCTCGCCTATAATTATTATTATTTTGATTTATATTTTGAGGGCTTATAGCATCTGGGGCTTGCCTATAATTATTATTATTTTGATTTATATTTTGAGGGCTTATAGCATCTGGGGCTTGCCTATAATTATTATTATTTTGATTTATATTTTGAGGGCTTATAGCATCTGGGGCTTGCCTATAATTATTATTATTTTTATTTATGTTTTGAGGGCTTATAGCATCTGGGGCTCGCCTATAACTATTATTATTTTGGTTATTTGTATTATATATTTTATTTATGTTTAATGGTAAATCATTTTGATGTAATTTGTTATTATATTCCAAATTTTTTGTTATTATTTCTGCTTTATTAGTAGGTACCTTACTTATATTGCAGTCAACAGTGTGTTTTGTATTTTTCACAACTCCCTCACTTTTCAGCGAATCCGTTGTGGCCTTTTTCAAAAACACTCCATCATAGATTTGCGAGTCTATGATTTTTGGGTAAACATCAGAACCTGTTACAGCTTGACCTTGATCAGGGGTGCTTGCTATAACCGTTTCTATGTGTTTACACTGTTGATTAACAATAACCTCACCATTTCCATTGAATGGTATGGTTATATGTTGGAATGGTTTAAACAAATAAACATCAATTTTTCCACCAATATTATCAATCACTGTCCTATTGTCCAAAAAATTTCTTCCTAAAATACCATCTGTTTCTATATTAAGATTTCCCTTTACAATATGGAAATCGCATTCGCTATTTCTTGTGTTTAGTAGGTAGCTTGGTGCTACTCCCATTGTTTGTAAATTTGTATCGCTTATTCCCGCGAATTGGGTTGCTTTTCCGGCGTAGTAAGGCGTCCCTTTTTTAACCGATTCGTATTTTATGATTGACAGGTCTGCGCCTGTGTCTACTAATAGTGATATATATTTTTTATTTCCGCGTAAGTTCGCGTTTTGATATCCTCCTATTTTTGATATCAATGGACAATTCGGTAGTGGGTTGATATTATACCCTTTATTTTGCATTATTTTTGAGTTCGAATTTGTGGGTGACAAATTCGCTCTATTTAGTTTAAATTATCTTGGATTGGCATATCTTCTGGTGCGATTAGTGGCTGTCCCACGTAGTGTTTTGCATCTCCTTCGGGTACGTTGGTGTATACAGGACTTACCAGTTTCCTTTCTTTGTAGGCCCGTACATTTTGGTTCCTTTCTGTTGGCCTTGGTATTTGTCTATGGACTTGCTGTTGGTTGTATCCTTGTCCTCTTTGGTGTGTGTTGTTGACCCTATTATATTGTATGTTTTCTGGATTATTTGGTGTATGATTATTTCCCTGATTGTAGCCTCGAATGTTATTTTTATTGTTGTAACTATACCTTGTGCCTTGGTGGTTGTTCTGTTGCGCCTTTTGGCGGTTTCGGCAGTTTGACATTTCGTGTCCCTTTATTCGACAATATGTACAGAATATGTTGCTTCTTCTGTTACGGCATTCCATGTCCGTGTGGCCTCTACGGTTGCAATATCTGCAGTATTTTAAGATAGTCTCTCGTCTTGGTATGTTTGTCTTTCCTAATAATTCCGTTAGTTTATTTATAATTTCGTTTGAGCTATTTTGTTCTTTTGGGGCTTCTGCATTGTTGTCTACCAGTCTTCTTTCGATGTCTTTGGCTCTGGTAATTGCTTTTTCCAGAGACTCTGGCTTGTTCGTAGCGAAAGACATTTTTATTCCGTACGACGATAGTCCGCTCCAAAATGTGTCTAACGCTTGTCTGTCCAGTTCCTCTATTAAAACTTTTGACTGTTCTTGATTGTAATGTGTCTTGTACCATGCTATTGTCTCATAAACTAGTTTCTTTAATCTGTCTGCGTAATTTTCTACCGTTTCGCCTTCTCTTTGTGTACATTTGTATAGTTCTTTTGTGTGATTCCTTTCGTATTTCGGCTTTACATACTTAGCATTTAGAAAATCTTTTAATTTTTGGTAATTTTCTTTATCAATGTCGTAGATTGCGTCACTTGCAGGGTATCTTATTTTGTTAATTACCACACTTAGAAAATGTGGTTTATTTTCTTCGTCCAGTCCTTTGAGGGCTCTGTCACAACTGTGTAAAAATAATCTCGCGTCAGATGCTGTTTGCTCTGTTTGCTTTCCTGTGAATATTGGTATGTCTGCCATTGCACTTACTGTTGCCGCGTATGCCATTTTTGTAATTTTTGTTTTAATAATTTGTTTACGATTTTTAGTGGTTTCCTGATTCTCACTGTCTGAGTCTGAACTTGAGTTTTCGTCGGAATACCTAAGGTTTTCGTTTTCTGTGTCGCTCGAATCGTTCGAGTTTGTGTTTTCTTTCGTCAGTTTTTCCTTTTTAGGTGAATCTGTTAAATTGTCTTTTCTATTATCTAAATTTTTATGTGATTTTTTCGATTTTTTCTTTATTTTTAAATCGGTGTCTGAGTATGCTTTGGCTCTTGTTTGTCTAATCACGTTTTTAGTTTTGTCCGACATATAATTAAAAAAAAATATTATAGTGGGTTTATTTCGACCGTAGGCTTAAACCGTGAAATATGCCTATTGTAAAAGATTCGACCGTTTATCAATAAAATGTTACTGAAATTTGTTTATTTACAAATTTCTAATAAAAGACCTGTAGTCTTTCCGTTTTTGTTTTTACGTATAATTTCGTTTTGTTCAAAGATAAAAAATATCTTTTCTGCTTACTCACAAAAAAGTACTTAACATGGTCAATATATATAATATATAATATAATAATATATGTAATATAATAATTTATTGATGAATATTGTTAAAAAAAAATTTGCAAATAATTTTTGTTTATTCTGGTTTTTTGCTTGAAAAAATATTTTCAGAAAATCTAATTTTTTTTTTTTTTATTTTTGACTGACAATTTATTTAAGTTTAATTTATTTTATTTTATTTTATTTAGATTATTAGAAAAATAAATATTTTGTTTACTATTGGTTGGATTGAATCTAATAATTTTGATCAATTTTAATTTTAATTTAACTTTTTGAGATGTTCAATACAAAAAAAATTATGACACCTAATATTATTCTATATTTTTTTTTTGTAAAAATTAAATAACGAATTTATATAAAAAAAATAAATGGTTTTTGTCTGACCTTTGTTTTACTTCTTCACTGTTGGACCCTCCTAGTTGGGCCTGCTGACGATGTGATGGTGTTGGTTTATTAGTTGGGCACTCCTTGCTGTGCCTGTTGACGTTGATTAATTTAATTTTTTCTTGCTTATGCAAGATGTTGGGCACTCCTAGATGTGCCTGTTGACGTTGAGCTGGCTTATACTGGAACGGGTGACCTTCTTTTATCCGGTCCGGATAACTGGTCAAAATTATTGCCTTTTTGGCTTAACACTTTTAATCACTTTATTTTTATCACTTATAATAACTTTCTGTTGAAACGTATTGTTCTCCCTGAAATAATCAGGCTTGGTGGACACTTTGTATAAAATCACTATACACCTGTGCTACCAAGGAACCGGCTGCGCCATATGTGAGGTCCCTGGGTCAGTACCGAAGTCGTACCCTAGATACGCTCACTTTGTGATAGATGAAATGAATACCTACCGGTGTACTTACGGTGGTTGAATTATCTATCTCTTCTTTTTCTAAATATATTGTAATGAAAACACTGACTTTTTGTTATATTGGTTACGGATTCCTATGGAATTTATATTTTCTTGTATTTAATTCGTTAACGTACACTATTATTTAGGAAATATCTTAACTTAATTTCACTTGGATTATTTGTTAACCCCTTGCACTAGCACTTGCACTTTTTTATAATACTTTAACTTTTTTAAACTTTTTGGAGGATTTCTTCCCGTACCAGTTGTTCTAGTTTCGCGACGGAGTTCAGACTAACTTTTCGTTTGGTTTTTACCAACCACGAAAACTATTTTCCTAAAGTTTTATGAATAGGTTTTTTGTTTAATAAGCAAAAAACCGTTTTTCAATTAATTTGATTTACTTTAATGAATTTTTGTTTTATCAACAAAAACCGATTTTCAATTTTAATAAAAATTATTTTATGTTAAACTATTAAAATTTGTTGTTATTGTAAATATGTGTAAAACTTTGTTAGATCGAATTATATTTTAATTTAATAATTTTTTAGTTTTCCGTTTAGGATTTTGTTTCTTATGGTTAACTGGATTTTTATGATAATTTGAGTTTTGTGGAAATTGTAACGGAAATCTGAATGGTTCGATTGTTTGAATTTGGTGAGAATTAAAGTTGTGTTTTTATTATTTGATGGAAATTGAAATTGGAATATTTATTAATTATTATTACTATTTGGGAATGTTTTTGAAGGAAATTGAAATTAGAGTTTTTAATAATTTAATGAACAAACAAATGTTTGTACAAACAATATTTGCATTGTTTGGATTTTTATAATTATGTATGGGATTGGATTGTTGCAACTTTGTTGCTATGATGGTCTTTATTATTCATTGGGACACGTGCACTCAAACCTCTATTGGTTTTATTAGAGTTGTGCGTTTGAAAATGTATGGTTTGGGCGGTGTACGAGTGTAAATGTGATATGGTCGCTGTTCGAGCTATCACACCTGCTATGCTACAGCAATATATCTGCAGACCTTCTAGCAGTCAATAGTCAAGTCCCCTACACTTGGTCGAGAAGCAAAACGGTGGAATTCGTGTTTTCGAGGATTACCGAGACTTAAATAAGGTCACCGTGCCCGACAAATACAACACTCCCTTTTTACAGGATTTTTTGCAACAAATGGATGGTTGCAACATTTTCTCGACTATTGACCTAGTACAAGCTTACCAACACATACATTGGGATAGTTGGAATTTACCCGAATGGGTTAACGTTTTTCGAAACAAACATCTGGGGAACCTTAAACTCGTTTTTCAAAAACCGCAAGATGCCAGTATGATTATTAACCTTCGAAAATGTAACTTCGCACAAGCCAATATTAATTGCCTTGGTCATACTATCTCCTCTGATGTAATTATACCAACACGCGATTGAGTGGATATTATTTACCGTTTTCCCACTCCACAAATGGTCAAAGACCTCCGTCGTTTCATTCCACAAGCTGCCGGTGACCAATCCTAGCCAAATGATTTTCTTAAGGGCACTAAAAAAACGACAAACGACTGATTAACTTTTCAAAAGACTCTTTTGCAGTTTTGCAAATTGCAAAACTAATCTCAGCGATACCACGATGCTCGCACATCCTTCTCTTGATACCCAATTTGCTATTATGGTCAACGCCTCCAACACGGCGATTGGTGCAGTCATTCAACAACTCGTCATCGATTCATAACAGCATATCAGTTTCTTTTCGGTTAGAATTATCGGAGCGCAACAGCGCTACAGCACTGTTGATCGTGAACTCTTGGCTGCTTATTTAGCTATCATACACTTTCGGTACCTATACCATAAACCATTGATTTAGTTCTAGACAGTTCCGTCATCTGGATTTTATCAGCCAGTTAGTTTGTCACTGATATTCAACATTTTTTTGGTATTAACAATGTTGTTGCTGACGCTTTGTCATGCATTGATCATCTACAGTAACCTGAGAGCATCAATTGTTTGGAAATTTCTGATGCTTAAACGAACGATTTAGAGTTGAAGGAGTTAATACAGCACCACCCTTAAATTCTAACAGTTTCCTCTATCCTTCCGAATTTATTTACCGTCGTGAAGTTTCAACGAGGAAACAACGTTCATTTATTCCAACACAGTTTCGTCACAGCGTTTTCATGCAAATGCACAACATTTCTTGTCCTTTAATCAAACTTTGTATTAAATTACCGACAGACACCGTTGTCTGGGCGCAGATCAAAAAAACGTCCTGGAAATGACTCGAAACTGGTTACAGTGTCAGATATCGAATATTTTCCGAAGTTCATCTAGATACTATTGTACCAATGGCTTTATCTGAAGGACAACGCTAGTGTGTAATTCTGATCGACAGATAAACACAATTTTGAAGCAATCCTAATTCCAGATATAACGGCTGCAACCATAGCCACTGCTGTTTATTCTGGATGGATATCTCACTTCAGAGTTCCTAATTTATTGTGAAAGATCGGGGGTCACAATTTGAATTTTAGCTTTATTCTGAGCTTTTGGATGGTACACATTCTCTACCAACAGTTCTACTTGGCATGCGTACAGATTTTCGGGAAGATTTTAATTCTACCACCGCCGAATTAGTGTATGGATCTACCTTACGCTTTTCGGACACTTTTATCGGGAAAAACAACATTTGCCTTCAACAATCTCCGACCTGTTACTTCTTCTTGTCGCTCTACAAATAACGTTCTTGTTTTCTACGGTTAAACATGTTCACACGTTTCTTTCAGTCAGAGTAAACACAGTTCGTAGATTTTTGCAGCAACCATATTACGGACTTTTTCATGTCATCGACTGAGATGATAAAACTTTCACTATTGATATTATAGGTAGAACGTCAAAAGTTGGAATCGACAGACATAAACCCAGTTATCAATATAGCACCAAGTCTGACGAACCGATCCACTAACATTTGACAAACTTTTAATACATAGTTCCCTCAGAATTTTCCTTCAACTTCTGTTTCAACTTCTACGAAGCAGTGTCACAACTTTAACTCCAATCAGGTTTTAATCCCAGTTTCAAATTCTTTGGAACAAAATCAAAATTCTATGGCTGATACCGTGATCAAAACTAAAGAAACAGTGCATTTCAATTTTCATCCACAATTTTTCACTACCAGATCTGGGCGGATCACATTTCTCCAACTTACCATTTTAAACTCAGCTTACGCATTAAGCAAAAGTAAAAAAAATTTTTTCAAAATATTAATCGATTATTATAATTATTATTACTAGGACGGCCCGGCGTGCTTCGCTACGCTTATAAATAAAGTTTTTGCGTAGACATTTTGTTTACGTAGAAGCAATGATTTCAAAAAGTGGTAATGAGATATGCTAGAATATAATTTTTAATTTTTCTTTTTAAATATATGAATGAAAAATAATCAGAACTCTAGCTGATTAGTTCGGATATATGAAAAATTAGCGATCAAATAAGTTAGAGATCAAATAAGCTTACTTAAAAACATCAAAGCAAAATAAAAATTTGCTGTCTCTAATAATATTTAAAAACAAAGAAAAATAATACGTTTATCCCCTCAAGAACCATTTCATAAACTAAATTTTCTTATTTCGAAAATCATAAAAATAATAATAACTGAAAATATAAGAAAAATTTGCTGTCTCTAATAATATTTAAAAACAAAGAAAAACAATACGTGTATCCCCCCCAAAAGCATGTCATAAACCAAATTTCCTTATTTCGAAAATCATAAAAATAATAATATAAGAACAATTTGTTGTCTCTAATAATATTTAAAAACAAAGAAAAATAATACGTTTATCCCCTCCAAAACCATTTTATAAACTAAATTTTCTTATTTCGAAAATCATAAAAATAATAATAACTGAAAATATAAGAAAAATTTGCTGTCTCTAATAATATTTAAAAACAAAGAAAAATAATACGTTTATCCCCCCAAAAGCATATCATAAACTAAATTTTCTTATTTCGAAAATCATAAAAATAATAATAACTGAAAATATAAGAAAAATATGCTGTCTCTAATAATATTTAAAAACAAAGAAAAATAATACGTTCATCCCCCTCAAAAGCATTTCATAAACTAAATTTTCTTATTTCGAAAATCATAAAATAATAATAACTGAAAATATAAGAAAAAGTTGCTGTCTCTTATAATATTTAAAAACAAAGAAGAATAATACGTTTATCCCCTCCAGAACTATTTCATAAACTAAATTTTCTTATTTCGAAAATCATAAAAATAATAATAACTGAAAATATAATAATACTGTCTCTAATAATATTTAAAAACAAAGAAAAATAATACGTTTATCCCCCCAAAAGCATTTCATAAACTAAATTTTCTTATTTCGAAAATCATAAAAATAATAATAACTGAAAATATAAGAAAAATTTGCTGTCTCTAATAATATTTAAAAACAAAGAAAAATTTCGTTTTTGTTGTCTCGTGTTTTTTTTTTCTCTTAAAGCAGGCTACAGACCTTCAATCAATTTGTCAATCAATTGAAAACGAAAATAAACGAAGTAAAATTTAGGGGATTTTTACACTAACTTTTATTTCAAAAAAAAAAATAAATAAAAACGACTTTGTCTTTTCCACTTAAAAATCGTTTTTATTTATTTTTTAAAATGAATTTCCACAAAGGTGTGTCAATGGACAACATTAATTATATTAAATTTTATTTCGTTTATTTTCGTTTGTTTTCGTTTTCGAATTGATTGACAAATTGATTGAAGGTCTGTAGCCTGCTTATCGTTTTTGTGAAAAAAAATATATACTTGGGCAATTCCATTTTCATATTGTATGTGGGAGGCCGTTGAATTCAAAAATACATTTTAATTCGTCTATAACTTTTTTATTTGTGATCCAAAAAATCCCAAAAATCTGTCAAATCTAAGTTACACTAATATCAGTTAGCAGTAAAAATTTGAAATGAATCAAAATTCGAATAAAAAACCTTAGGCTGTACAAATTTTTTTTTTAGCGTATTAATATATAAGATTATTATCAATTATTACTGCCAATATAAAATATTTTATAAATCTTAATATATTAACATCGCAGCATCTGTAAACACATTCTTTTAGCGTGATATTGTCTAATTTTAACAATATCTCTGATAAGGGGGTGTATGTGCTGTTGAAAAACTGCAAATAGTGATATCACTGTAAACGCATAAGTCAAACATTTTCAAATTTAAGAGGTATATTATTTTGCCACTGTGAATTTCACTTCATAATTAAAAAATTGTTCGGATAAGTGGCTCAGATTACGATTGTACAAATCCCATTTGGAAGTTCTGCTGAAACTTTAACTAGGGATATGTGTATCTGCGTAAAAAGTAAACTTGGCACTACAACTATACGGCCATAAATGGTCTCCACTAATGGAATATAACGCAATGCAGTATTAAATAAATTTTAGTTATTATTATTTGTTTTAATTGTTATTATTATTATTATGGAACTACTTATCATCGTGGAATAGGAGTTATCGCCACAAATGAAACATAAAAAAATTACGAATTAACAAAAATGGATCCCTTTAAGCGTTAAAAGACATTAGAAAATTATAGGGTTCTTATGTCACAAATCTAAAATAACGATTTCAGTGATTTTCATAGAATTTTGCGTTCAGTTTTCGATGAAGAGCATGGTTTGAATTGACAAATTTTTCTCACTTCAGAAAAGAATTTTGGATCAACCTAGATTTAAGACATTTTTAATATTTATTTTTTATTTATTTATTTGGGTTTTGATTTGTACTCTATTGATAACGCCAGAGTCAGATCAGCCACCATTTAGACGTTATAAAATTATTTTTCTCAATTTGAATATTTGTAGAACTAATGCTGGTTGGCTGTCAAAATTTTTTCTCAGTGTTTACAACGCGATCCACTTGTGAATTTCTTTGGAGCAACTAAAAATGGTGCACTCCATGGGGTTTGTATTTTAGAATTATGAGTTCAATAGTAATACTATTTTCATTGTTTGATTATCCCACAATATCGGCTTAAAAATAAATAAAGTTGTTTTCGTTTATTTTACCAGGCTACAATGTGTGGCCTTTAAAAACCTTAGAATTAAAATTTAAATCTTTTCAAATTTACTTAAAAGCAAGTTTTTCAGTTTTCTTTTCACATTTACCATAGCTTAACAAATCCCAGAACTTTTGTTTTGTGTTAATCATTTTGAAATATAAAAAACTTGCAATTTCCTGAAGTTAGTAAGATAAGCAACAATCGGTTGCTAAATTTGTTTTCAGTGTTTACAACGCGAGTTACTTGTCTAAGATCAAAATATAGCATTCTTTTATTGTTTCTATAACCAAATTAACAATATACGGAATGACATTTGGTTATTCATTGGTTATTCATTTAAAGATTAGTTATTATTGGTTTCACGTTAAAAATTTTATGATAACGAAAAGCAGATTTCTATCATTGAGGCATTTAAATGTTGGCAATCAACCGCATCGCGTTAGTTTTTTGGGAGCTACTAGATTTCTTTGGAACAACTAAAAATGGAGCGTTCCATGGCGTTCTTTGTAATAAACTTAAAACACTTTTTTTCATATAAAAGCCACCAATGATAGTACCAGAATCGTCATGATAATTGTTAACAATTGAAACTATTAACCATTGGTCAATGTGATACTTAAGCAACATTGGTACAAATATTTTTTCACGACATTTTTTGTAATGACAGCTCCTTCATCATTGGTAAAATCGATTTTGTTACCAAATCTAAATTTGTTGCATATATTGTGGTTCTTTATTTAAAGACTAGTTATTATTGGTTTCATGTTATAAATTCTGTGATTGCGCAAATTTGACTTCTTTCGTTGAGGCATTTGAATGTTGGTAATCAATTGCGTCGCGTTAAATTTTTGGTGCTACTGGATTTCTTTGGAGCAACTAAAAATGGTGCGCTCCATGGTGTTTGTGATTTAGAATTTCGTGTGTTATAGCAACACTTTTGTTGAAAGTAAAACGTATTTTTCCATTATACCGATTATCTCGTGAAATTTGAGAGGCGTGCAAAACCAACTCATACAAGACCTCCTGTTTACAAATCACTGTCGCCTTAGCTCTAAAAAAATCACCCAACGATGTTTTTCATTATAAAATATGAAAAAACTTACAATTTCCTGAAGTTTAATTTTGATTAGTCCCATTTTTTTCTCATTTTGAATAATCTTATATCAGTTAAGTCGATAAGTCTTATAATAACACAGTTTGGATACTTTGTGAGATATGTTAAATGTTGTTAAATTTAAATATAAAAGAAAAACAGTTTTTAGGCTTATAGCATAAAGATCTTGAATTAACCGTTTTTATATTTCAAGTAAATATATTTGCTACAATATACGCCGACCCTTATTTTTGTCCTCTCTGTTAAATCTTATTCATAATTTTTTTCATGAGATTTGATTAAAATATAAAATAAATATTATTGCAACTTTGTAGACGATGCTTTCAAATAAGATAATCAAAATAAAAATGATGAACGAGTATTACTTTGTATTCCAGGAATATACAAAAAAAGAGAAAATTTATCTATTGAAAAACTTTTTACAAATTTATATGTTAACTACAAATAAAATGTATATAATTTTTCAATTTGCAATCCAGTTCGTTAGCATATTTGTAAATTGTGTACGTCTTCTTATATCTGCAATTTTTTTTGTAATCTTGTAAATTGTTTATCATTCGATATATTCCTAGAACCACAACAGTTGGATCTATCAATTCGTTTTTTTTTATTTTTAGTACGACCTATGACAAAATCTGAAGAAAAGCAAGAATGATATTGTCATTTTTCGAAAAGTATGATATACTGCTATATAAAATAAGATAAAATAATACCGAATAAAATAATTTTCAACTCGTCCTTTCAGGATAACACTTTTCCTTACGATTTCTTTATCTTAATCCAAGCTAAGGTGAGAAACGTGCATCCAGTGATCCAAGGGTGCTTAGTCTTAAGCAATGAATTATGGAGACCAGGTACCCTCCATTTATAATCAAAGTCTTACCATGGCACACAGCTCTGTTCTTATGGATTAGTGTACTTCCAATTCTAGATTAAAATTATTTATTAAAAACTTACCCTGATTAATACAGAACACTTACCATTTCTGACTGTTAAGGCATGCCTATTATATTTAATAATTTATTAAAAAATATTAAATTGATTTGATTCATACAAAAGAAGACAAATTTGTTACTCACAGTGCATACAGTGCGTACAGTACAATTTGTTAACTAAACAACCTTATATAAACCTTCGAAAAAATTTAACTTTACTTTCAGTTGATTAATTGAATCTTTGTAGATTAAAACAAATAACGTTAAGCCTCGTGATTACAGATGTTTGAATAATCAATATGTAAAAAGTTTAAATTTCAAAGAACCAAGCCATTCAGGTAATACGAATAATTTTTCTATTTTCTAAAACTGAATTTTCAGTTTATTTATTCTAATACCGAAGCTTTTAAATCTCATAGAAACAAACCTCAAAACAACCCACAAGTAAAAAAAAATGTGAGAAACACGTTGTGACTTTTCATATCATGTTTTATATTAACATATCTTAGGATTACGAAGCTTTAGGTTAATGGATAAAGAAAATAATATTACATATATCCATGGTTTCATTTTTTTTGGTTATAAAAAACCCAACAAGTAATATGATATGTAATCCAATTTGTAATTCAATGTTGTTTTTTTAAATCTAATTTCTAATAAAAACACACACCAATTGTATTTCACCTATGGTGACGTATACATTTCCTTTTCCAAAAAAAAATTAATGTATTTATTATCGTAATAAACAAAAAAATTTAATGACATATTTTATCTTTGACATTTTCAAAATAGTAGTGAATTATTTTCATTATATGTAATTTTAATCGTATGACCAATCATACGGATATAATATTATTATTCATTGACATGGAAATTTTTTTCAAATACAGAATTATTGTTATTGGTTTCGATTTACACAACATATTTCAATTTTGACTGTTGTGGAAAATTTATGTATTTCTCAAACAAATAATTAACGTTTTGAAAAGTAAAATATAGACACAACTTGAAAAATTAATTGGTTGGTAAACTTTACTATTGAGATAAAAAAAAATTGGTTTATCTATTAAGTATGTACTTTGATAAAAATGTTAGCAAATGTTGGGATCCAAAATCCAAAATTCACCAATCTAAAAACTTATTTCCCAAGTTTCATCAACATAATATCTTGAAACTTAAATGTTTTTGAAGTATAAAACACAAAACTGGTCTGAAGATGTTCAACCATTTAATTCAATACCGTCCAAAAATTAATTAGTTTATTTCAGACCATGTCACAGTTTGTACTAGACAGACTAGTTTCATCAAAGTTAAACGACTTTCAAATAAAAGACAAAAACTATACGTTTTTATACTATTGAACCGTGTACTATTTTAATTGGTTAGCTAGATAAAAGAAGCCCGCAAATATGCCTATAGAATTATTTCTTCAATGTGAAATGTTAATCTAAAACCAGTTTATTTGAAACCTCATCTAACAAGCTTATAGATTTAAGTACTCAATTGTTTTGTAAAGATTTATTTTGTCAAATCTCTGGAAAATTGACAAAAGTTCAAATCATTCAACAATACATTACCATAAAAAAAACTCCTTACGCCTCAAAGAGACAGAAATTTTTTCTTTGTTTCGATTAAAATTTGTATCTCAAAACAATTTAATCAAAACTAAAAGTAGCAACTTTTTAATTAATTATTTAAACAAAAGTAGGTAGGTATGGTATGCTACAAAACTTTTAATTAAATTCAAAAGCAGGAATAATTTTATTTATAGTTAGTTATCTTGGAAATTCTAACTAAAATATTAAAACGAATTGTTGTGGGAAAATTATTTAAGATAAAAACCACATACCAAATTTTATTTTATTAATTGAAATTTCTAAGATACATTTGTTTATAGTTTGTATAACTTTGAAGAATCATAGACTAATTCTTAGTAAAAAGTGACGAGGAAAGTAACGAGAGAAGAATAAGGGTGCTTCTCCATGCACAATCGATATCCAACGCGTTGGTTAGTCGCTCTTATATTTTTACATTCGTATATAATATATTTGCATATTCAACGTAAACGGGAACAAACAAAAAATTTTTGTCTCCAAATTTTGGGGATTGATTGTACTCCATCAGAAAACGGTTTAGGAACTTTTTAGTAGAATCGCCAAACGATAATGGAAAGGAGCGGAATTGAAGCGTGAAACTAGTGCTCACTAATTCCTTTAATTTGAGATCATTAAACTGAGCTTCAGCGATTTCGTCGTTGTTAATATTTTCTGGAATTGAAATTTTGTAACGACTGACTATTTCGAAAATTTCTCTAAAAATAAGAATATTCATATATGAAGAAATTCCCTAATAATTCGGCTAACAATTTGGAACTTCGCTAATAATTTGGCATTTTATTTCAATTCCGGCCATCAAAATGAAACAGACTTAAAATTATTTATATATAGTAATAATATTTTAACATTTTTTTAGTTAATTGCACTCCATACTAATTAACAATACTTGTTTGTGTCTGTATAGAGGTTTTTGCTAGGCAGGCTTATTCATAGTATTACATGTAGATGAATGCAACTGTGTTCAATTTGTTTTGTTTGTAAAGAAGCTGTTTCGTGAGATGATGATATATAGAAGTTTAAATGTTTAATTTTTATACAATGAAAGAGACAGTAGAAAAGAAACAAAAAACTTCAAAAACTTACTATAAACATATACATATATATATATATATATATATATATATATATATATATATATATATATATATATATATATATATATATATATATATATATATATATATATATATATATATATATATATATATATATATATATATATATATATAAATATGTATATATATATATATATATATATATATATATATATATATATATATATATATATCTGTAGGTGGGAGGTAAACTACACCAAGTCCAATTTTTTCAAAATACGTTTTTTTATACTGTTAGAATCAGGATTTTGTTCTCTATCGAGAGGTTAATAGCACTGAGTCCTAACTAGTGTAGTTTTCGAGATAGAACAATTTTAAATAGTCCAAGTCCATAGTAAATAGTCCATTTTCAAACAGTTTTTTGGCTTTCCTGTAAAATATTAAAAATGTGACTTGGTGTAGTTTACCTCCCACCTACAGATATATATATATATATATATATATATATATATATATATATATATATATATATATATATATATATATATATATATATATATATATAATTAAGTTTTCTTATACGACCAGTTGTTTTTAATATTAACTAAAGAAGTTTTAACACGAGCTTCTGGTCAAATTCTATTTATTTATTATTTATTTTTCATTACAGGTGTCGATATTTCGGCATATGCCATCATCATGGACCTAACAATTTTTTACAATTAGTATTATATATTATATGTCTAGATATTAGTATTAAAAATGATATATGCTACTTAGCTTTTAACTTACATTAACAATTATAATGATAATCCAAAAATAGAACTTTCTTTTATGTTCTAGTGTATTGTAAACACACGTCCTTGTTTTAAAAAATATACACAACACAATAATTATCTAACATAAACAATTGTTTTAGTTTTAAAACCACATCACTAATAAATTAACAAAAACTAATACATACGATAAATTTGAACTAATTAAATTAAACTAAAACTAATTTTGTGATCTGTTTGATCTAAAGAATTTTAACTAATAAAAACAGGTACACTCTAACATCAAGAAAAATCATATGTTCTAAAATTATGAAGACCGTTCGTTGTACACACTAAAATTACACTGAACCAGGTGTATGTTAGTTTATGCTAAAGTTAGCATTTGTTCATATTCTTGTAAGTTGTTATTAGATTTCTGTATGAACAATTAAGATTCTTCAAATCCGTTCTAGTATTTACTGTTTTTTCTTCATGTAACCATATGTGGCAAGCCTCCTTAAACTCTCTCGTGAACCTATGTTTGTCTCGATCTATTATTTTGGCCCGTTTGAAATCAAATGTTGTGTGTTGTTTCATCTGTACTGTTATTAATCACATGTTGGTTAATAGCTGTTTTATTCGGGCATTTTTCTCTGTTTTTATAGTCGCTTCTATGTTGTGTTAATCTATCTGTCAGAGTTTGTTGAGTTTGGCCTATGTATATTTTGTTGCATGAGCATTGGATTTTATACACAATGTTATGTGTTGATTCTATTGCATTCCTGTCTTTGAGTTTTGTGAATTGCTTTTTTAAAGTGTTGAATGGTTTATTTGCTATGGCTATGTTAGTATTTCGGTTTGATAAGTGTTTTTTGATTTTGTCCGTTAGTTTTGGTACGTATGTCAAGGATGCTCTGATTGTGGTTGGTGTAGTTTGCATATTATTTGAGGTTGTGGTGGTGTTAGTGTTCATAAATCGATCGTTTTTTATTCGATATAGACTGTTTTTGATAATGGAATTGATAATAGGTAATGGGTAGTTGTTTTTAATAAAAATTACTTTTGCAATTAGTAAGTTCTTTTTCCAATGTTTTCTGTTGCTTAAAAGCAACTGTTCTGTTCCAATGTTTTCTGTTGCTTCTGTTGCTCTTTAGATCAAACAGATCACAAAATTAGTTTTAGTTTAATTTAATTAGTTCAAATTTATCGTATGTATTAGTTTTTGTTAATTTATTAGTGATGTGGTTTTTAAACTAAAACAATTGTTTATGTTAGATAATTATTGTGTTGTGTATATTTTTTAAAACAAGGACGTGTGTTTACAATACACTAGAACATAAAAGAAAGTTCTATTTTTGGATTATCATTATAATTGTTAATGTAAGTTAAAAGCTAAGTAGCATATATCATTTTTTATACTAATATCTAGACATATAATATATAATACTAATTGTAAAAAATTGTTAGGTCCGTGATGATGGCATATGCCGAAATATCGACACCTGTAATGAAAAATAAATAATAAATAAATAGAATTTGACCAGAAGCTCGTGTTAAAACTTCTTTAGTTAATATACCGGGTGATTTTTTTAACCTGAAACTTTCAAATATCTCGAAAAATAAGCACTCTACGGAAAAAATGTCCATATTCAAAATTTAATCATTCTGCGGGGAAACGCATTAGTGCAAAAAAATAGTCCCCCACCCCCCCCCCCTCTTTGTAGGTGGGCGGGGGTAACTTTGAATCCTTAAATAGGAACCCCATTTTTTTAGTGCAGATACGGATTAAACGGGTAAAAATACGTACGATTTGACTCAAAAATTTTGTTCGATTCATGATAGATGTAAATTGGCCTGCCAGATCACCAGATCTTACTTCGCCAGATTTCGTTTTGTGGGGCTATCTCAAAGAGAAAGTTTACAAACAAGAACCAACAACACGTGAGAATATGGTTGGGCGAATCAAAAATGCTTGTGCCGAAATTCAAGCAGACACATTTCTCAGTCATTTGAAGAGCGGATTAATATTTGCATTGAAGTCGAAAGCCATCATTTTGAACAATTATTTTAAGCTAAAATTTGTTTATTCTCCAGCCATTTACATTAATAAACTTTTTACAATGAAAACGTGATATTTTTTATTTCAAATGTATTACAAAATCGTAGGCATATGTTCTTAGTAAAAGAAATCGAAAAAGTTAAATTTCGTCGAAGTTGATTGAAAAAAAGATTGTTGAAGTTAGTGGATTAAGTATAAAACAGTCTGGAAATTTAGTTAGTAAAAGTGTTCAACTTCAAAAATCCATAACTTATTTAACAGAAATAATGGGAATGATATGTGATAAAGTGGATGATTACGCTTGATTACTACGAAGAAAAGGTCGAAAAGAATTGTGACGCAAGGCATTCGGCAGTTGTGCGTGTGCAACTCATGGTATTGCAGGGTCCAAACCTCGTCCTCGTTGGAGGGGGAGGAAAAAAGTTGCGGCAGAAACCACGGTCTACCGCACTTAAGTGAGGGCCAACTATTGTGGCCAATAAAACTAATATGACAATGATAGAAATGTTTGCGGAATTTAAGTCTGTGCTAAAAGAGGTAGAAATGAATCTCGAACTAAAATTCGAAAATTTCACCCTTAAAAACGGATTTTATAGTGTATAAGAAAAAGTTAAGCGATATAAATGAAGAAAATTAACTTCAAAAAAATGTTAGAACAAACACAGGAGGAACGTAGTCATGATAAAAAATAATAAATCAGCTGGATAGTTACGCACGGAGTAAAAATTTAATATCTAAGGGATTAAGAAAGAGCAATTAAATGCTATTTGTAGTTCAAGAACTGTGTATTAGTCATCTGGACATAACAGAAAATTTGCAAATTGAACAAGTGAAGTTGTAGATAGTTCGGTTTGCAAAAGAAATGAAGAAATTTATTCGATCAGACAATCACAAGATAAGTCAATAAACTCAAACGTTAATAAAATTTATCAGTTTGGAAATGTGGGCTTGGCCCTTATGAATGGCAGAACCACTGGTGACATTAATAGGAAGTTTTTCAAAGGTGTAATTGGAAAATCAGTGATTATGATTTGGCGGCAGTATCATACGACCTACTTTCATCATTAAAGCGATTTCAAGTAGAATGTGTACCTTATCTAATCATATATTCCCGTTGTGCTAGGCATGATGAAAGGTGGTAATTATTTAAAAACTCAAAGAATTTAACAATACTATAATACTATAGACAAACTCCAAAGAGGCGGTGAGTCCCATGTTATAACAACAACATGTAAGAGAATTTCTCGTTCATGGAATCTCCCTAATCGTGTTTCGTGCTTTGAATTTGAACCTACACTCCTCAGTAATACAAATACTATTCAAAACCATTTAGTAGTAGAAATGATATCAATTACGCCACCGATGTGATGAAGTTTCGAAATTGAAATTTAATTATTAGTCACTTACTATGCTATGCTTTATTCAGTTTTAATCTAACGTATTGTTGACCTTACTTTTGATCTTGCAAATTACGCTTTGCTTGCTTACAAAAATCCCTAATTAAAAATTCAAAACATTTCAGAGAATGCAAAAATATTAAATAGAGTCCAGGCAATTGATCTCATTATTTGCTCATTCTAAACTCCACCAGCTATTAAATAAGAACATAAATTTTATACTCTAATTTTTGCTTAACCGTTTTCTTAAACTATGAATCAGCGTTACCTGCTTGAATTTTATCGATGTAATTCCAGAAGTTTTTTTTAAAGACATCTACCAAATTAGCTAATAAAATCATTTATATTCCAACAACAATCCTTCAAAATTTATATGAAAATCCAAGCGTAAAAAAATTTGATTTAAATTTATTACACACATAAAATAAATTTCCCGCCTCTGTTATCTCCTTAAAACTATTTCCTTCACAGTAGGAAAACGAACCTCGTATTTTGTATTCGAATGGCGACTGAATGCTCAATTTATGAAAAAAAACGACAACAAAACGAAATACAAATACAAAGCAAGCAATACAAAAATATATTGCTTAAAAAGTAAAATAAGTTGTAAATTTCTCTAGGGAACAGTAAAAATTACCGTAAATATTAGCAGTAAACAAACCTCATATTTTCTTTCAAATACATTAATAACAAAGAAATGAAAAACGGAAAAACTTCCTTTTTGTTATCTTAACTGAACAAATATAAATATAAATCGTAATTTTTATGATTCGAACATAGAATACAAATATAAATAAAAATATGGCAAAAGGATTTACTGAAACTTTTTTTATCTACAATTATGATTTGTATTGTTTAGAATAGTACATACCACCCCTTCAAAGTGACAAAAAGTGTGACCTTGTGTACCGAAAAAATCTGCCACTATTTTGTTATTCAATAATTACTTATATATCACTATATGTAGACGGAAACGGAGACCGAATATTATCTGGAGAACCATTAGAGCAAGAGACACATTGCGAGAATAAAGAAACAACTTTAGAACTTATTTTCTTGAGTAGCTCATATATACAAATTTATGACTTCGTTATGTATATGGTTTACTCGCTTTACCCGTATAATTTTAAAACCATATTTATTGGTACTAAAATTTCTTTTAAATTAAATTCGATTTTCATGTTTAATAATAACCATAAAATAGAATTTTCAAACTCTAAGCCACCAAAACTGAAAATTCTGCTCAAATTTTCATTATCCTTGATTAAATTCTAGATTTAAAATTTGAATTTTTTAAACATTTCATGTGTAAATAAAATATACAAAAATTGTAGCAAACTTCAGATATATGTTTTTGACATTCAATTATGTGGTTTCCGGTAACGAAATAAATAAAAAAGGACATGAAATTGTTACGGACTATGAAATTATAATGAAACGAATAAAATCAAAAAAAAATTTAAGAGAAACTTTTATTTTGAAATCAACTAATGGCGACATTGGTTGAAGTTTCTATACGTTTTACCGGCATCAGGGAATATAATGACTTACAAATTCATTACTTTTGCTCAACAGTTTTTATATTGTAGATCGTCTAAGCAAATAAAAATACTAACTGACATTTTTACCTTACCGAGCGAGGCAGGCTTGAATCAACAAAATGAACGTTTTAGCTACAGCTCGATACAGTTGGCTGTGTCAATAAGTGCTCTCTTGTTATGAACACTGTGCATTCTTGATTTTGAAATCACTATCAGGAATTTCAAGGAAAAACGTGCCTGGAGATTTAAATTTTCCGAATGGCTGCACAGTCTGTGAGTTAGATTATGCCTTTCCTTAGCCAAACCTTCTCATGTTTTTATATGTTGTGAGGTAATAACCGGCTTAGTTTCCAGATGGTGGTATTTGACCACCGATTGTTGGATATGCTGATAGCCCTGTCATAACTTAGTTGTTTGAGACGCGGTATCCATATAATTTGAATCGCAAACTGTTCAGCCATCTCATTTAGAGATGAACGGCTGCTCAGTATCACGTTTGACGTTTTTAGTTTAACATAGCATATTTCTTTCCAAAGAAAGCGACATTTTGGAGGTTGTAACTTTAAATTATATTCTCGGAAATTGATAGCTTAGATTGTCCCCATATACGACTACATCATCCAAGTATACAAAACTTTTTAAACCTGACAAAAACATTGTTCATAATACGTTAATATGCAGACGGAAAGCTTTTCAAACCAAACGGAATCCCTTTGAAATGGTAATGACAGCTGTTTCTGTGCTAAAGGCAGTTTTTTCTTTATCTTCTTCACTTAATGGTATTTGAAGTCCTTAATGGTATTTAAAGTCCTCGGCCAGGTCTAAAATAGAAAAATGAACAGTATCAAATAGGTAACGAAAAGATGTCGTTTACTGTTATATTGTTCAGACGTCGGAAATCAACGGCCACCCTCCACCGTTTAGTTTCATCGTTTTGATTTTTTGGATACTATAAGTAAAGGAGAACTAAATGAGCTGCAACTATTTTCTATTATACTATTTTGAAGCATTTTGTCTGCTGGTACATTAATTTTGATTTTAAAATTTACTGTGTGTGAAGTTATTAAAGGTTTTGAATGACAACCAACATTTGTTGTGGTTAGGATCACCTGCAGACATGATGATGACATAATTTTGTAATAGATGATATTTCCTCATAATTCATGTGATCAGTTTCAGTCAAGTTATGCAAATTTTTAAATCAGTTTGTACGGTGATTTGTTATGGTGATGCATGAGACCAACCGCATTTTACGGTGATGCTGCATGAGACCGGCCGCAACTGTGGTTAATTTTTTTTTTTCGATGGGTTTCACGATTTATAAATAGATGGATGTTACTAGATGCTCTTCTCTTATTTTGTGCAGTTGTATTTATTCATTCGTGAAGATCGAAAAACAAAATGAATTTTTTGAAGTGATTGTTGCCAATCAATGCGAAACTTAATATCTGACGTAAAGTCAATATGTTGTTATATTTTTGGTTAGGAAATATAGACAACATTAGGGGAATTTTTAATTTCGGAATGGTTTTTGTGAACAATTAAGCTTAAGTACATATTGGAAATCACTTGAATTTTGCAATTCGAAATAAGTTTTCATTTTCTCTAAAATTATTTAGAAAAAATTTTGTTGTGTTTAGTGTCAGGATTCGAGGATTCGCTACATTCATCAGAAACACATTGTTCAAATCCCGTGTGTCTTACACAACTTAGTCAAAGCGGCGATGACGAAACATACTTTAATTTTGATGTTCAGATAATTTCTAAATTGAAACTTCATCATTTTTCATATTTACTTAAGTTGAATTTTTCATCTATGATTACATATTGAAAATTATATTTCTTTGGTATTTTTTAAAGTTATTTCGAATTGCAAAATTCAAGTGATTTCCAATATGTACTTAAGCTTAATTGTTCACAAAAACCAATCCGATATATAAAATCTGTTCTGCATCAATTCAAGTAAATGTAGATTAATTTTCTGAAAAACTCAGGCAACTTTGAAATAATTTAGATTCACTGTCAAAGCGGCAAGTTTTCGGTAAGGGTTTTATAGCACAGCTGTTTGTGGTGACGGTTTTCTAGCACAGCGCTATAAAAGCTATTGATGTTTTCTATTCACAATCACTTTAATCTAAATTATTTTAATGAACTTTGTTGATACAAATCAAATTTCGTCACAATTTAAATTTAATAATTTTCATATGTTGAATATGCAAATTTTAATCTTCTAACTTAATTGACTAATGAGTGCAATAAATGCATAATGTAAATTTAACAAGATTTCTAAGATTATCAATTACGTTTAGTGTTTAATAGCCAATTATCGAACAAAAGCTGTTAATATAAGTTTAAATCACTTTCACATAATTTTGATTTGGATTTACGGTAAAATCAAACATATTAGTTTAATTGAAGAAAACAAAATTTTCTTGTTTTCAACAAATTTTTCAAAATTATTTTTTGACCTTTAGGGATTTCTTTGAATAATTTATTGAGATAAAATATTTATAAAAATCTTATCTTGATCCAATGTATATCAGAGTAGATATCGTAATAGATATTGTAATGTTCTAGTATATAGCTACAAATTTGGATTGGATTTGTTCAAATTATGGTCGATGAAACACATAGGTCAAAGTATGTCAAATAATCAAGTGGCTAGCAAGCTGAACTCAAACTTGGTTCAACTTCTGGGTTATCTGGGGTCAACTTTAATCTAGCACAGTGTTTAGGAAAGGAAAACTTTAACATTCAACAACACACTGGTTTTTCAATTAACACCGATAGTCAACCAATACGGGTGATATACTGGAAAACACTTTATGTGCTGATCACCCATAAAAAACCAATCGATTACATTAAGTGTTCAAGTTAACCCAAACAGGATATACTAAATCAGATTGGGTACTATCCAAAGCTGTAAGAAGACAAAGTTCTCAATTTCTCTAATGAGGAGTCTACTTATAAATGAAATCTTATAATGTGTATCCAAAGCGTTCAAATTTAGTAGCAGTAATGCACTAAATATTACCAGCGCGTGGTTCTCTAAATCATCGCTTGATGCTTCATAAGAAAATTCGAACAAATAAGTTTATAGTCGAGATAAATCTATCTACCTTATTCGAATATTGACGTTGAACCAAGCTATTGTGAGCTTGTTACAATACTGTTTTAAAAAGTTCCTAAAAGTCATTTGTCCAAACAACTTTCTTCTACGTGAGTCAAGGCATCCAATACATATATTTTCTCTCCACTGTTACGAATGGTAATATTTTTTGATTTGCTATCTCATTTTGTATGCTGTCGGTTCATTAAATTTTTTTCTCATATTTACTTGGATTTTTAAATTTTTTTTAGTGTAATTTAAATTGTATCGCATAGATACAAAATAAAACAAATTTTTTTAGTGATTCGGTTTTTGTACATATGGCCATAGGTTAGATAGAGTTGAAATGTGCTCAATCCTTGTGTAAAACTTAGCCTAATTACACTGCCAGTATTTTGTATGACGAAATTTTTACATCTTTTAAGTCCACTAGTAGTGCAATGTGATGCGACCTCTATACTTTTACTAGTAAGTACTATAGCTCAAGGTTTAAAAGAAGAAAAAATAATCGTATCTTTGTGCTGACATTTTGTACTGCCTATATGTCTTAATTTAACATTAATTTTAGGGTATATCTAGCTGTATTTTTTCCAACCAATAATTTTTTTTCCTATTACATTTCTAAGTCATAATCACCGGTACGTCATTTAAAAATAAAATAGCGGCATTTTGTTTTCGGCCAGGTTCATTGAATTGTCGTTATTGGTCTTTTTGTTATGACGGGTAATTCAGACTCTATAATTGTAATTCGAACCACTGCCGCACATACACCGGGTTTGCCTTAACAGAGATTTTCCTAGTCGTTTTCATTTTGTCCTGTACACATAGTTCTACTCAATCCAAAGTTATCATTTACTATGGTTTCCGCTATAAAAATTTATTATTCTAAAAACGGTAGTGTTATGTCTCCCATTGTAATATTCTTTGTTCAAAATGTGACCGTTAATCACGGTTAACCAGTTGTAAGTATCCTTCATGTGTAATACACTGATTTGGAGTTACACTGCGTTCTCATACGCATCAGGTTTGCGTTGGCTGAAACTTTCATCATTAGTTTTTTTTTAAACTCAAACCGCAATGGCATCTACAATACTTTTCGTAAAACAAAAATTTATTACCCTAAAGCAGCTGTGTGATATGTTTCACTTGTAATTTCCTTTTTCCAAATGGAATTCAGAGTTTCGCTAAATCCAAATAGTTTTCCTACAATCGTCTATCAATTAATAATATTACCCAATGTAGTTTCCTATGTTTAATTTATAATCATTAATCGCTATAAAATTATCAGAGAAACGGTTGTGTAATATCATTAATCCATGACCGCGCCATTTACATGTTTAATTCGTACAATTGTTTCGTAAACAATTTTTTTAAAATCTTTTCCAATTTCTATTACAAACTAGCAGCACATATTCTTTAGTGAGTGTAATAACTAACGATCAAACCAAAATAAAATTTCCCAAGAAACCACCTTATCGATTCGTTATTTTTGAATAAACAAACAAACGAAGTTAACCGCATATAAATAGCAGATGACAGCTAGCCTCACTTTCTTATTTTTAGTCTATTGTGACTCTTAGTCGGTTTTTTGTTTCTTATGAGAATCATTTGTGTGTTTTGACGTCGTTAAGCGGTCATATTTTTTTTTACTTAGTTGTTACGGGAAAGAAAATAAATAAAGGAAATACGCTCGAGCAATTGAAAAGAATGAATTTCGTGCCAATAAATTCATTCACGAATAAATAAATTAAAGAAAAAAATCGGTTTGTGCTTATGTGTTTTTCTGGATCGCGAAATCCATTAGTGCATGTTCTGTGATATAATCGTAAACGTAGTGAATCGTTCGTCCATTAGCAAATAGTCCGGTATTGTTGTCTTAGCGTTAATTAGTATTATACTGTGATTGTCGAAAACGCAACGGAACAGAAAACTTTGTTAATGCCCGGGATTAGTTATGTTATCCAAGTCGTGCTGATTCGCTCAAATTCAGCGGTTCTGTGCATTGCATTGTCCACAAGGTCAACGAGTTGATAAAATGACCTTGATGTTTCGAATCTCTTTAAAAATCTTTAAAATTAAATATCTCAAGAACAAGAATTTTAGTCTCTTTTTAAATTTGACATACTTTAGAGTAAGGATAAAACTATTTTCAGAAAAAAAATTAATTAAATTCCAATTGATCTTTGACCCTAGCGCCATCTTTAAAAAAGGTTTTTTAATATTTTTATTTAAAAATTAATTATAAAAACAATAAATTATTTTGTTTTCAAACGAGTAATTAATCATCTATCAAACAAAATAAAGTTTGATGAAATCGGTATAGCCGTTCTTGAGCAATTTAATTTCAAAGTTACATCGGATTGGCAGAATTTTCATTTTTCATGCATGTTGGGGTGCCCGCTATGCCCAAACTATGCACTTTAAAAAAATTTTTCAAATAAGTTTTATTTTTTATTTTGTCCATACTACTTATATGCCAAGTTTCAGGAAAATCAAAAATGGTCAAGTTTTCATAACTCTGTCTAGAACACGTTTTTCATCTATTACGGGTTTATTTGCTGTTAATTGCAAAAAAACAAGGTGAATTTTTTTATATGTGCACTAAAATTAAATTTAAATTTACACAAAATAAGGAAAGAATAACTGTTGTTAGTATAATTAGTGTAATCAATATAGCCGGTAGTATTTAAATGTATTGCAATTTAAATTATTTTTGTAAAATAAATTTTAACCTGGTTAATTGAGTATTAATCCGTGTTTGTTACCAACCCGAAATGAACAATTTGTTTTGTGCAAGACAATATTTTTTTTCTGAAATACCATTCTGTTTCGGTTTCTTTGGTTCTCGTTTGGGATACGTACCGTGGCGATAGTTACTGGTGTTTTATACGAAGATAAAGGAAACTACAACATAAATGATAGTGAACCTGGGTTGGTCGGAGGGGATCCAACGAAGTGTAACCTAGTCGTGCTTGATTACGTACTTGTACAAACGGATCTTTTAACAAGAACGATATCTAACCGATTTTTGTTGTACTCCGTCGCCGACAATTACCATATCAAGAATAAATTATTGAGTGAAGAGGAGGAAATACCTGAAGAGAGGAATTGAAAGAAATTGAAGAAAAAAAAAAGAAAATACCTAAAGAAAGAAATCGCTGATAGAAATTCACCGAGATCAAGCCACCTGTCGTTGTTAGTGGGCTGTCAATGGATATACATTGAGATGATAGGCTAAGGTGTAACTAGGAGCTGAGGAATGGGATCTGGCTAAACCATGGGGTGAGTATTATTTTATTTTTATTTTAAATTAGAGGCATGAATGAGTGTGGATACGTATGTATATGAGTGTGAGTGTGTGTGTGATAGTTCATGTGATGCATGTTTGTGAGACAATGTCAATGTTATACTTCATTTATATTGCAATGTAGACGAAGGTCAAAGCGGTCTTATAATAGTCGATATTAAAATGTCAAAGTTGGAAGATACATTTCTATAAAACAAAAAAACAATAACTAAATTTTCCACTTTATTCCCTTTAATTTAATTTAATTTTTTGTATCAAAAGAATATATGTGTGAAAGTTTTGTATTATTGAATTTAAAAGATTCATCCGACATAGTTAATTCACCTCTAAAACAAACACAACGAATAAAGTATACGTGTTGTGGTATATCACAAAAATACATCGTATTTGGTGCTTCATCGGGTAGCGTATATTTATTCGAACGCGATCCTTGTAAAGTTTTACAAATAATACCAAACAAATAGGGTCCTATAAATCAAATTGCAATATCAAAGCATGTAAAATGTATATCATTCTCAACCATAAAAGGGGTTATATGTGTGGTTACGATTGATGTGTTGAATTCATCAGGACCACAAATGATAACAACGCAAAATGATGATACAACTGTAACATGTTTTTTTTTATTGGAGGGATGATGATAAAAATGTATTTTATGGTGATAAAAAAAAGGCAATGTAACGTTTTGTGTTTTATCTTATTTATTGGGGCGTACCATTTTACATACTGCAACGCATTCAACACTTACATTAGATAATCACATTTTTCAAATTAAGGGATTTGATAAATTACTGTTAGTGTCTACAAATACTAAATGCGTCCTTTGTGATACAGATAAAGAAGAATTTAAACAGATTGGAACCAACTTCGCGATGGTGAATTTGGTGCGTGTTTTATAGCACCATCCGATGGTGATATTCAAAAAGAAAAAAAAATCTACTGCGCTCGTCCTGGAATGAGATTATGGGAAGTTGATTTAGGTGGTAATGTTTTACAAACTCATCAATTAAAGGATCTTCCGTTAAATCTAAAACCAACCAAAGTAGTATTGAATGAAATAAATTTAAATAAGGCTGTAGCTCATTTTCCGTTTATAATGATGTGTCAAAATTATTATATGAATATTTTTTTTTTTAGTAAATAGAATGGCGAAATTTTCAGCCATATAAATAACTATCAATATTATTTTCACTTTTCCGTTACACTGTAAGACATTTGATGAAAATTTAGGATAACTAATTACACAATGTTAATATTAGTAGCAGGGTACGGTTATTAAGACACAACTCATATAATCAAGTATAACGTTTACCTTAACAATGACTATTGTAACAATAATAAATAAATAATAATAAATTTGAACAATGGCTGCATTTCCCCAGAGGAAATCATATTAATTCCACATAGCTTATATTTCCAGAATTTGAAGATCAATTATTCTAAACGAAAATCCCAATCTCTTCTACCACAATGGACCATTGATTACATAAGTACTCCACCGTGATTTCCTACGGTCGGAAGATCGCGTTTCATTGAATCGGGGTGTGTGAGTGTGGGTGTGTGTATGTGTGTGTGTGTGTGTGGGTGTGTGCGTGAGTGCATGAAGTGCGAAAGTGCTTGAATGTAATAGAGTAGTGGGGGTTGGACGGGGTGATCGTGGTTCTTCGCATAAGGGGGTCGCCAGAGTCTGACTAGTTCACTTGTATTTCTCTTTTACTTCCTTTATTATCTCATGTTATGCGTACGTTACAGTTATTTGTGCTGGAGTAGCAGGTTTTCATCTCTCGATCCCATAGGCTGCCGCAGTCAGGGGCAAAAAATAATCTCGCTAGGTACGCGACCTGCTATGCGACTTCGTTGATTTCCAACGAAGCAGCGCTTCATTACATTTTTTACTTTAATTTATGATTATTGTTCAACAATTATCTCTACATTTGGTGTAATGAATATATTGAATTGATATTATTACATTTAACTCAACAATCGCCTGGGCATTTCTTGCAAACATTTTAGTTGGTTTTTGGTATTTAAGTATAATAAGATATTTGTGATGATAGGTTAGGAAGGAAAAGGTTGAAGACTGGTATCCAACGCGAACTACATAGGGTAAGTGAAATATTTTTAATTTACTAAATGTAGTAATAATTGTGATCATATTGGCGTGTGTGATGATATTTGTCTCTTCGGCTTTTGGGGTCGTCTGAGTCCCTGTTTTTTGTTTCACCTATTAAACACCCATTTATACAGTTTCAAATGCGTACATGTCTGATTATTTTGTACTGAACTGGGAGAATTACTTCTTGAACTTACAAGACTAAAGATCACAGGAATAGAAACATCGCTAGGCACGCAGTCCCCTGATTGATCCCTGCTTGTGAGTCACTAGCAGGTCCAGTGTTCATTACAAGCTGATTCACAAATTAAGTTCAAATGTCCCAAATAGAACATAATACGAAGAATATTGTGTTGCGCTATGCAAAGCTTAACGCAAAGCATAGTCTGTCTCCCCAGATGAGAATCACAACTAGAATGCTAACACTTTACATAAGCTTCAACTGCATCGAGGACTGATCTATTCGCTCTTTCTGAAACGTTACTTTGACTGTAAACTCTAGTTTTAATATTTTGAATATCAAAATCAGATAATAAACTCTGAAATGATTTAATAAGCCGTTGTTTACCATTATTACTGTGTAACTCTTCTTGTGACTATTCTTCAGGAAGGCAATAGCATTAGGTGACGTTGCGTAAATTTAGACCTATTATCAAGAACAATCAATATTATTGTATTCCCATATTTGGAATAGGAATACGGTCCTAAAAGTTTTATATAGACTCTCTGCCATGGACGTTCAGTTACAAAATGATTTTGCGCTGCAGGACGTAATATCGCCTTCAGCGAATTCCTCGTGTGTGTCGTGATTAAAACGAGATATAGCATCAGGGACTGTGATTCCCTTTTGATGAGCTATGGTAAAGTCCGTAGCCCAGTTTACAGGCTACTCATGATTAGAATTGATAAAACTGAAGTTGAAGTCAATATAATCTTCAGATTTTTAAAAGCTAATTGGGCTTCCAAATTCCAAATTAGCTTTCTTGGTCCTTTTTTCAGTAATAATAATAATATAATAATAAAGACGTTTATTGAGTATAAAAAGTTTAAAATACAATACATTGATAATTTTTTATAGATTCAACTCAACAAATCATCTAGACAATGGCCTTAGCCGTCTGCCAGGTTGCTTATTATTTTACGTGTTTATTTAAATTTAAGTTGTGTGTAATATTATAGTGACTTTTAAAATAAAATTAATAATTTATAGAAAATATATATCGAGAAACTAAAATATTAAGAGAAGATAACATAGAAATATAATAAAAAGGACAAAACAAAGTGTTAGTATGTGTTTATCAATTTTTAAACAACATTTAAGATACTAAACAATTAAAAATTAAATTCATTTATCAGAACGCATCTAAAATTCAACACGCGAAGAAGATAGTTGTACAAGTTATCAACATCACAGTTCAGTATATATAAGAACTCACAAGAAAGATATTCCCTCTCAAACCATATTTTTCTTTGATCTATAAAAATGGGACACAGTGCTACGAGATGAAAGGTAGTTTCCTGTTCGCCTAAGTTACATAACGAACATTGATCAGACGCATTGCTAGACCATGCATTTCCATTCAGCTTCATAAGAGCTCCTCTTGCCTTAAAGATGATGCTTATTTTATGCGGTGTATTTTTATCAATAAAATAACGAGAAAAACCCTCATGTTCAAGTGAACAGTAATGCTCATGATGGCTTGAAGCTCGGGCTAAATTTAATGCGTCAGACAAATCAATTACATCTATTTTTTCTAAAATTTCTTTCGTAATGTTTTTTAGATTTTGAATATCAGCAAAATCTAATCTAGATAAGATTCCGCATTTGGTAGCTATAATCTGCCACTGTGGTACCCAGAATGTATGCATTTCAATTGTTTTCAGTGCCAATATTTTAACAATCCTTTGATCTGCTAATTGAAGAACTTTTATTATATAATTAAAATGAAGTTTTAAGGTATAGGAATAGAGTTTTTTAACATTTAATTCTACTTGAAACATATAATTAGGGGTATTCTGGGGTAGGAAGAGCAGTTTTTTAAAAAAGAAACGCTGTACCTTTTCAACCTCTTCGTATTCATTGTAACCAAAAACTTGTGCTCCATAGCATAGAACAGATCTTGCTGATGCTTCAAACAACTTCATCTTACCTGATATAGCAATGGAATTATGAGCAACAAAATTTGACCAAGCGGCATTAATACCTAGCTTAGCAGCTTGTGCTCTATCTACTAGATGTGGCTGGAAGGATAGTTTAGGTGTTAGTATAACTCCCAGATATTTATATTTGTTCACAATTTCTATTTCTGTATTTTTGTAATGCCAAATTTCATTATTTGCTCTTTTACCACCATTACAAAATATCATGATTTTTGATTTGTCTAGATTAACCGACAAGTTCCATTGATCACAATACTTTTCGAGGGCATTGATCATTTTTTGTAAACTGTCCGGTGTTTGAGCTAGTAATACAATATCATCCGCGTACATCAGAAGTTTAAGAGTAAAATCTCCTATCACTAATCCTCTCTCAAGATAATCCGCAAGATCGTTCAAAAATAGCGAGAACAACAAGGGACTTAATAGGCATCCCTGTTTAACCCCCATATTCGAACTAAAGAATTGAGAAATATTTTTTCCATCCCAAACGGCAGCTTCTGTATTCTTATATATGCTTTTGAGTATTTTTATAAATTTTGTAGAGATACCTTCATTAAATAATTTATAAAACAGGGCCTTGCGATGAATAGAGTCAAAAACACCTCTGAAATCTACAAAGAAAGCATAAACTTTTTGTCTTGGGGAGTTTAATATAATTTTAATACTGCTACACAACGAGAAAATACAATCCATTGTTGAATATCCCTGTCTAAACCCCGCTTGATACTCATTTAAAACAGTTGCTTCTCTCACAAAGTGTTCAAGGCGTTTCAGAAGAACACCACAAAAAATCTTACCAACTGAGTTTATAAATGAAATGCCTCTATAGTTGGATGCAAGGTTTACATCACCGTTTTTGAATAAAGGGAATATGATGGATTTAGAGAAAGACTCCGGAATATTACCCGTTTCAAAAATAGTATTAAAGGTTTTAACCAGGGCTATCAAAAATGTGTCAGGAGCATTTTTATAGAATTCATATGGAATTCTATCTACTCCAGGAGCTTTGTTGTCTTTAGCGTCCTTTAAGAAAACTTTTACTTCGGAAACTTCAAATGGCTTATCTAGACCGTCAACAAATATATTTGGTTCCGCATAAAGAGGAGAGGGAGTATTTTGTTCAGGGTTTAACAGGGTTCGGAAATATAAATACAAATCATCTATGCTAATGTTTTTCCCACGAATAAATTTAGAGTTTCTTATTTCTCGTATAGCAGCCCAATAATCTTTTGTATTTTGTATTTTACTTAGTTTTTCTGCTAAGCTTTTGTTGTAATCAAAATATTTCTGATTGCATAGATTTTTATATTCGCTATTTGCTTTAGAGTACAGCTCAACTGCCTGTGAGGAGTTGTCTTTTTCAATTTCACGAAGACACTTAAACGATTTTTTCCTAGCTTTCAAACAATCCGTATCGAACCATTTATTATGAAATTTGATTCCTTCATGACCATCTTTATTGTAATTTGACACCGCATTAATAATTGACTGAAAATAGCTTATTTCTAAGTGCATTTCTTCATTGTTTTGCGTATCTTCAGTTACAATGCTATTGAGCTTTTCCGTATAGATAGTCGGGCTTTGTTTACTCCATAGCAATTTTGGTAAAAGATTTAGTGTACTTTCTGGTTTATGATCTTCATTTGCATATAGTGTACAAGTTATTGGCATGTGATCTGAAAAGTTCTGAATAATTACCTCAAAATCTTTTACTAATTCTAGTGAGTTCAACGATGATACGCAAATGTCGTTAACAGAAGAACCCATTACACCTACAAACGTCAACTCCCCCTGATAGTCACTTGGGGTTCTGCCATTTAAAACTATTGCTCCAAAATCATCCAAAAAATCCAAAAGTTTCTTGCCTTTAGAATTAACTTTCTCATCTTTAGAATTTCTACATTGCGCAAGGTATGGATTATTCAAGACTAGACTCTCATCAATCACCTGTAAATTTCCAATTCTAACGTTAAGATCACCTATGATAATAAAATTTGGTTGGGGATACTCTGAAAGGAAAGACCTAAATTTTTCAAAATCATTCTCCCATTGATTGCAATTTAAATACAATGGAACCATAAGTAAGTTTTTATTACAAGTTGACAATGATAAAGATTGAAACTCACCATATTTTACGAATTTCAAGTTATAAATAGATTTCAATGATTTCCTGAACCCATAAAGACATCCACCACTTGCACGCCCATATCTATTTATCTTTGCTGCAGCAACCCAACTCAGTTCGAAATCACTGAAATACTTACAATATTGTTCAATTTTGTCCTCTGTAACAAAGGTTTCGAACAGGAAAAACACGTCATAACTTTTAATAAACGCGAAAAAATTTGGAAAAAGTATCTTATTATTTAGACCTGCGATGTTGTAAGCAAGAATTTTAAATACATTCTGATTATCTTTTTGTCTAACATTACTACGGCAGACGGCTTCTAATTGTTAATATTTAGCACTTCTAAAATCTCCCTTATCTTTTAATTCTAGTATAAAATCTGAAAGATCCGTTTTACAGATATCGTTCAATTGGTTTATTCCATTTTCGCCCCCTGTTGTCAATTCTCCAGCTGAGTTACAGAAGAATGAGGTTTCATTTACAATAAGCTGGTCTCCCTTAACATTAACTTCAACGGTGGTATTTAGCTGTCGAATTTTTGACTTTACAGCATTTAAAATCCTTCGCCGAGACCTCGTTTCTCGTGATAAATCTCTATTTATGTAGATTGAAGTTCCCTTAAGCTTATGTGCGTTTTTTAAAGTGTTATAAACTTCATCTGATGACGCAAACTCCGCCAAAATTTGTTTTTTGGCTTTTCCAACATAAAACGCCTTTATAATATTCGTATTTTTGACACCCAATTTTTCTGCGCATAGTTTCTTGATGGAATCCGTTGGGTTTCTCATATCCATCACACAACCACTAAAAATTAGATTATTCCTTTTGCTTGAGTTTTGTAATAGCTCCACCGTTTTTTCAAGTTCTTGTTGCCTCAATGACATCTGCGATATAATAGATTTTAAAATGACACATTCCTTCTGGACGTCGTCCAACTCTAGTTTAACATCATTTTTTGTAGCCAGATGTTCCATTTTGATATCCATTAGACCAGAAAGAGCTTCCATCAATTTGCCTAAACTCATTTCTCCAACTTTTTGGTTTGAATCGTTTTTTAGTCTTCTAGAATCAGGGGAAGGCTCCGGAGACTCCAGTTTCCTTTTATTTTCATCTCCCATGCCGTTGGTATATATAAAAAATAGATTACTATAAATTTTCTGCAAAAGAAGAATTTTGTTGCTGCTTTGCCGTTTTTCCTATTGCATCATGTATTTACTTTTGTAAACATTGAAGGTAAATTAAGGTGAATACAGAGAACAGTTATTTCATTCATGCGTTTGATTGTCACAATGACCGTAATATATTTTGAGTTTTCTGCACAACAATTTTTCCCTTTATTTTTTTTTTGGTTATGTTATTCTTTTTTCAAGTTATTTCACAGCCACTTTTTGTATTAAAACCTCACTAAACATATTAAAAAAACAAAACTTTCTTAAACTATTGTTCATAAAGAATCTCTTTTAGTTTCTTCCATCACTCATTTATCAATTTATATATTTTTAAAATTATTATTTTTCAGAGCAATTTATATTACATGACTTTATGTCTCAACGCTACAGTGCAAATCTCCTCCTTTTTTCAATATAGGTGTTACAATCCTCGCATAGTTTGAAATAAACCTATGGTACCATCTCACCATACTTAGAAGACGTCGAACTGGCTTTAGTTTTCAGATTAATTGTCAATCTAGACACGTTCAATAATTCGGATACTTTAGATAGTAGTTCCATATGACCCTGGAACGCTGAAAAGATCGCCAACAAGTCATCCAAATAGACGAAGACATGCATGTGGTACTGATGAAGCATCACCTTATCCACCTATCAACAAATGGTCTGGGGTGCCTTACACAGTCCAAAAGGTATAAGTTTGAACTGATACAATGATCTTCCAGGGACTATAAAGGCTGTTTTATCTCTAGACAAAGGAATTTGTCAAAAAGCATCCTTGAGATCTACGCTTGAGATGTATTTTGTTCTTTTTAGATGACCCAATAGACATTCGATCAAGGTAAGCTGATATATGCATCCTTCTTAGTCGGAGAATTAACACGACGGAAATCTATACATAATTTTTTTTACCAAAGCTCTTCTTAATTAACGTACCACTGGCAAGCACCAAGAGCTTGTTGAATCTTCTATTACACCCATTTGGACCTTTTGGTCAAGTTCAGCTTAGATTTTTTGTAGAACAGATGGCGTTGTGGGGTAATGCTTCTGTTTGACATTGTCACAAACATCGATGTCATGTTGAACCAAAGAAGTCTTTCCAAGATTGGAGAATTCGAAGGACGGAAAATAATCTTTAATTTTTTCAAGTTCCTCAAACTGGTAGAAAGGAGATCATATGTCTTAGAGTTATCAGACTCCACTCGTGCCAGCTCACTGACAAAGGAAGGAATAATATCCGTCTCCAAGAAATCCATCCCTGCGTAGAGCTCTTCACGTACACCAGGAACAATGTAGAATCCCATAGGTTTAGTGGTGCTATTAAGGAAAAGGCACATATATCCGCTGTGCAGATGCATGGTGTGAATTAATGATAAGAAACGCGGACGAATGTTAAAAATTCTAGAAAATCTTCCCAATATACTAGTAGACGCTCCACTCACTATCCAGAAGGTCTAGAATGTTTTTGTTGAAGATGTCAATCGTAAGTTGCGACCAAGGATCCCTGAAACCTGAAATAATAAAAGAGGCACAAACTTTTCCAAGAAGTTTTTGCAATCTCCAATAACGACAAAAGCGTTAAAAGCGCCGATATGAAGTTCTCTTACGTTGAATCATTTTGTATAAAGCTATATATATTCCTCCTTCTGTTGAGGAAGGTTCAATTCGACCTGAGTGGCCATGTTGTGTCATTTGAATCCTTGGCGCAGTAGAAGTCTGACTCAGGGTACAGCTCCTGGTAGCCGCCTTCCGGTCTAACAGCTGGCCTACCACATCGCCAACAATATAGATTGATCCGTTTATTAGGACATTTATGGGCCCGATGCCCGATGCCTTGACATTTTTTGCAAATGATATAATCGTTAGGTACCGGCAGAGCCGAAGGTTTTCAGCTCACTCGAGTTGATCCGCCATCGTAGACTTGCTCATCAACTGAGCCAGAAGCGAAATAATCTATTTGTTGTAACTCACAAATCCAAAGACCACCTGTAGTTCTAGTTGAAACTGGTGCTGACCACAACCGTTCAAACTTCGGACACAAGTTAAGGTGTTCTTCGATTGATGTCATTTCAACCACAAGGGTAGCATTTCTCAGTTCCCCGCACAATTTATCCCAAGCAATCTCCACCATTTCCACTTCTTTAAAAGGACGAGTTAACCGATGATTCAGAGCACTAATCTCACCAAATATTCCTAAACACCTTCTTTAGCCTTTTGTTTACGGTTTAGTAGAACACGAAAAACCACGGGCGCTGTCGGGTCTGGAATTATTGACTTAAAGTTATCCCAGTTCACGTGATCCCTCATGCAAGCCGCTTCCAATCGATGTATAAACTCACAAACATCAAATGAGTACCTATATCCGGTAAAAACTAAAATTATTCCTTAGGTCCTTTCTCTATTCCTTAAATGGCAAGGTTGATGCAACATTAGCTTGTACCTGTGGAAATCGTTGGCATGGTAGCAAAAAATTTGGTGACGCAATAAAACATTTCATGGAAATTTGGTTGGAAAAAATTTGGTGACGCAATAAAACATTTCATCAAACATTTAAGCATTGTGCTCTCGACTGACAAACCCTGGTCGTAACAATTGCAAACGTTTAACGGTCGCTATTTAATTGATAATCCTTTTAAATTCTATAATTTTCTATTTTAAATACACGTATAACAAACAAACCAAAATTAAAAGTTCTGAGAACTGTAACTTTTTGTTAACATTAACAAAATAAAAAACTTTAAACAAAAATTACCTAATTATTTTTGGTCTTACCAATTAAGGATACATGAACGTTGAAACATTCATTGTTGTTATTGTTATTTTAATTATTTGTTTCCGTCTGAACTTAATTTTCTATGTAACATGATCTTTAACTTAATTTTAGATGTAAATTAAAAAAGATACACAGACATTTAGTAAATAAATTCTTTAAAGAACCTTAGAACCGAAAATAATTATTTTATCTTCTCAGTATTTGCTTTCATTAGAAGCAACAAAAAAAATATGTAAACGTATATATCTTTCTTAAACAGAGCAAATGGATTGTTTTTAATTATGTATAATTTAGCTAATGAATTGTAATTTTTAAGAGTTTTTATGATAACTGTAAATACAACAAAACACCCTTGGTGGAAAACTTTGTATTTTGGTTTACCCTGAGCTCCAATCATCTTTTCTATATAAGGATAAAATATATTTACTTTTTCATCCTCAAACTTCAAACCTTTGTGAAACTAGTCAAAAATACATATAATAACTTTTTCCTGCACGAATTCATAATTAAAAACAAAATCTACAAAGCAATATCTGACTCTCAAAAATGTTTCTTCTCATAACTCGATTAATTTTCACCAAAAAAAACCTCAAATCCCAAAACACCAACCTTCTCACACATTCCAAGCTGTACATGCGTTCATTTTCTTACGTTTCAGAAAAATATGTAGAAATATTTTTGTTTTTTTGTTCGAATAAAAAAAAATATTCTTGCAAAACGCAAACCGAAAGTAGTCACAAAAAATAAAAGAAGAAGAAGGCAGTACAGGTACGTTAGATTTTCATTTGATTTAATCATGATTTGATTCGAATATTTTCACATTTATATTCATAAAAAAAAGAAATGTTGTTCAACTATAAGTGTTAGTTTTTACAATTTGTGTGTACAAGCTTAACTCAACACATTATTGAAGAGGTTTGATCTAATGGCTCTAGACGTTTTATTATTTTATAACCATTATAATGCGGTTGGTGTTGAACGATGCTAGGTATGTGATTCCATTTTCCCGTTTTCGTTTATCAGAGGTTCAAGGACAAAACTCAAGATCTGTACTGACTCGTATTCCAAAACTAAACAATAATTAATTTTCATTTAAATCGATCAACTTTTATACAAATGTTTATACATTTTCACCTCCAGCCACACAAAAATCATAATTCAACACTTATTGACACAAAAATATTGTTGTTAATTACAAAGAGTAAACAACACATCAAAAACAATAAACGAGAATATAAGATTTTGTGGCTAACCACTAAATAATCAAAATAACAATAAACAAAATTGGTTTCCAATTACAATAGCAAAATCACCCTCAAACCATACACAAAGCACAAACACAGCAGCTTACAATATGAATAACTAAAACACAAAATAAATAAATGAAAAATGAAAACTATGCAAACAACAAAATAATAAAAACAAAAGAAAATTACATAAAAGGAAAACAAAATATTGATTTTCTCATTCTTTGAAAAGAAAAATCGGTTTTCCAGTTTTCGGTAATATATTTCCTAAAATATACTTATCCTTGTCTCATTTATTAAAATCAAAAAGAAAGAATGAAAAAAGCCTGTTGGAAAGTGCTATTCGAATTTTCTTTTCTCTTAAAGCTCAAAGCTTTTTTTTTGGTATATAGGAAAATGATGTAACCGTACAAGAAAAGGAATTTCAAGATAATGAATTTTATTTCTTGCTTGTGTGTTTTTTCTTAAGGAAAACATAACAGTTACTTAATTTGTAAATAAATTTTTTCTTCCTTTTCGTCTTGTCTATGATGGTAGGGGATAAACATTTTTTTCTAATTTTCGTTTTATTTGTGTTGTTTCTAATCTGATTTTCTTTTCAAAAAAAAAAAACGGAACGAGATGGATATAAATAAAATGAGCGATACGAATCTATACAAGGAAATATTTAGGAATTTGACACATTTATGGAGAATAAATAAGATGTTCAAACTCGATTTGTAGTATGAGGACAAGAATGAAGAGAAAATATGAAGGAAAATATTTTTCTATCGAGGTTAGGTTAAACAAATGAGCTACAAGCCTTGAATTGTTGGATGAGATATTTGTTTGGTTATTGATGAAATTTTAATGTTGATTTGACGTTTATTTGTTTTTTTTTCGTTATGTACCAATAAACAGCGTCTTAGAAAAACAAAATTCGTAATGTGTTTTACAAGGACGTTTGCTGTATTTTAAATTTCCATTTTAAGGTTAATTAAAATTCTTTCATTTTTCCTTGATCTTTGTTAGCGGGAGATAGAGTTCAGTTGTCCAGTGATGGATTTAAGCTTAATGGCCGAAGCGTAATCCAAGATGATTTATAAAATGTTGACAATCTCCTGACGATGCTGCTCTTGATTGTATTCCTATTTGAGTTAATCTTCAAAATTAAAGTCGGAAATCAAACAGAATTCTTTTGACAAATTGAACAATAAAACTTAACGTTATACTGGCGTTAAAATAAATCTTTTCAATTTACACCGAGAGTTTGCAAGTGTTTTTTTATGAGCATTAAGGTGGTATCCACCAATAACGCGTTGCATTGCTATTATTATTTGTATTAGAACTAATTTATTGTAATCATATTGAATTGGATTTATTGCCACAACACCCCACCCCTAGTTTCATCGAAGATGAGACAATATAGAAATTATTGTGCTATAGTACGAAAGAAACAAGTAGTGGTACAAGTGGTCCTGCACAACTAAGATTGTTACTCGAAGTAGGTTAGTTTTGGGTAAAGTCATCTTTAGATTGTTCCTTAAATTAAGATTTTAATCGGTCGATGGAGTGTGTCTTGATGCAATAAATTTCATCTTCACCAAAAGTGGTTCGTAAACCAACCAATATTGACGTTAATATTCGTGTCTAGTTCGTTCTGTCGTAAGCCATTATTGAAGATTTAAGGAAACGGTGCCAACGTTCGATAAGGCCGTTACATTTATGATTGTAACTTGTAGTATGTTTACGTTTGAAACCGATAAGTCTTGACAACTCGTTGAAGAGATTAGATTTAAATTGGGAGACCTGATCATTATGATTACTTAAAGTACTCCGAAGTGACCAATCCAATTGGAGAATAAAGCTGATGCTACCGTTTCAGTTGTGATATCTGAGATAGGAATGACTTTAAGTCATCGAGTATAGCGGTCAATAATTGTGACACAGTAGCGTTTGTCCTCCTTCAGAGATAGGAAGTGGACCAATAATGTCCATACGTATCTCGGAAAATCTCTGATGATAATTATTTTGAGGAAGGATAAATCCCCAAAACAGATTGAATATGACGAGAGCCTTTTGCTTTTTTGCAAGCCGGGCAGTTCAGTGGCATTTGTCGTACATCCTTCTAAATGGATGGCCAAATAACTTTGTCAGTAAGAAGTTTGATAAAATTGTTGATTCCTGTGTGAAATAAATTGTGAAGTTGAAGACAGATTGACGAAATTGCTTTGGAATAAAAGGTCGTGGATTACCAGAATAGGTATCACACATAATAGTTTTGGCACTATAACTGCTAAACCATAATGGAAAGGATCGGAATTGAAGAGTGAGACTAGTGTCCACTAATTCCATGAGCTCGAGATCATTGAACTGACGTCAGCAATTTTGTCGTATAAAATATTTTCCGGAAGTGATATTTGCTCAACACGAGAAAGTTTGTCGGCAACAAAATCATATATTTCAAGATGTGACGGAACTGAGGAGGACTTGCTTGAGCAGGATTTTGCTATAAAGCATGGATGAGAGTCTTACGATCGACGAAAAGAATAAAGATTCTACCCTCAAGGAGATACCGAAAATGTTTAATTGCAGAGTAAGCTGAAAGGAGCTCACGACCATAATTGCTATATTTCTGTTGTTACTCGACACCAAGTGCCGTTAGTCCTGAACATGAAAACAGTGGAGTTGTATAACTGTTTCGGGACGTTCGTAACACGTAATATAATTGACATGTTCAGAAGTAGGTTGGATTCCAGTTGATTCAATCAAATATCCGAGGAAGCAAACGTTGGTTTTAGCAAGTTTGCATTTATCAACGTTGATGATGAGACCAGCGTCAGAAAGACGCTCGGAAACATTACTGAGATGTTTAAGGTGCTGCTCAAATGGTTTAAAAAGCAATAAAGAAGTCATCTTTGTAGATGAAACAGAAATTTAGGCCTCGGATAAGGGAATGCATGAGCCGTTGAAAGGATTGCGCAGCGTTCGGCAATCCAAATTTCATTCAAATGAATTCGAAGAGTTCGAATGGAGTAGAACGGAATTTTATGGTATACACGGACGAAGACAATTGTAAAGAAAAATGTGCCTCCTTCTAGTTGATGCGAAAAATTCTGAATATGAAAAATAGGATATTTATCAGGAATTGTGATATTGCTGATAGCACGGTAGTCACCGCAAGGTCTCCACTCACCGTTCGTCTTTTTCAAAAGATAGAGAGGAGAGGCTCAAGGACTGTAAGATCATGGGCAAACGCCTTAACATTACGACAAATTTTGCCCAAAATTCTGCCTGCAGTTTGTCTGGAGCAAGTCAACGATACTTACATAAAACGAGAGAACTACGTGTTTCGATAACGTAAGTCACGCTTTATTTTACAGGTTAAGTGAAATCACTTTTGGACGGTAAGTCCTTAAAGTTTTGAAAATATCAAGAATTTTGATATTAATAGAATCGTGGATTAAAATTAGAGAAGATGTTGGAGAAGTGGCGAGTTTGGACAAAGTGAACAAGGGGGTTAGTAGTTCAATAAGAGTCGGTTTTTAATGTCCACTAAAAGGCCATTTTTGTTGAGAAAATTAGCTCCGAGAATTGAAATGGTAACATCGGCCATAACAAAGTTGCGACGGAAGGCTCGTCTGAGACTAATGTTTAAGTTTAGATACCATATATTATAAGTGCTACCTTTAGTCGCGTTATCTGCATAGAGGTAGAAGACAGATTTTTGTGAGAGTTTTCGTGATAGTTTGACACCTGCTTCAACGAGGGAATGTTTACGCGAAGAAGTATCGATGACCAGGAGACCGAGTTTGGAGTGACTGTCATCACACGCCGTCACATGTGATGAGTGTAGGTGTTTTATGAAGAAGTAGAGCCAGAAGGGATAGAGTACTTTAGAAAAATATTTGCACTCTGAATTACTATTTACCTCAGGGGTCACTTGTCTGATTAGACCGTGATACGGGACTTGGCGAACCCGAGGTACCTGAGCTAAAGTGGGCTCTAGCCTGCTATTGCAAGCCGTAAACCTGTTGTAATGTATAGCGGGAACAGGGACCTTGGCTTAGCCGCTCAGGTCGCGGGAAGGTGCTCCCTTATTAGTAACCTCTGGTGGATACACACTAGAGAGGACTCATGTAGGGCCAAACCATGAAAAGTGCCAACCTCTAGGCACCTTTCGCCCCCAGTTGTATATAGACTTCTAACAGGTATAGACGAAGGCCTGTTGGTGACCTTTATTGCGTCTTAACTCGTGGAACAATATGGATAAATATGTTAGTAACCTTTAAAATTTCTTTAAAATTTTATTTTTACCTGTTTATTATTTCTTACATCCTATCATGAAATATCGGCCTATGTCATATTTTATTATATGATAGGATTTATTGTTTAGTTACCCATTTTTAAAACAAATTATATTTTAAAAAATGACTAACTAACACATTTGATAAAAAATTTAAAATACACATCCAAAATATTTGTGAATTAAATACCAACCGTGACGCCGTGCAACATCATCACGAGCAAAACCAACCGCATATTCTTTTTCTTACAGAAACACAGGTTTCTGAAAACTATCCCTATGACGTAACACCAAATCCTAAATATAGGCTTGAATCAGCTTTTTAACTTCATCAAGGTGTATGTGCATACATTCATGACAGTAGTGCATATAAACGCTTTCTAAATTATGAAGTACATGGTGATGGCTACAGCACAGTAGTATTAAAACTTTGTCTACCTGAAATTTTTTTTTTCACAATATTTCTATACCGGTCCCCAAACAAACATAATCCCAATATTTTTAATCTCTTTACTAATGTTGTCGACGAAATTAAAACACAATTTCAAAATTGTGAGGTTATCATTACCGGTGACTTCAACGTCTACAACAAATCGTAGTTAAAATTTTCCAAATTAATTAGTTCAAATTATAGACCAATAGCCTTACTCCCAGTCATGTCTAATATATACGAGCACCATATTAATTCACACATATCCAAATTTTTGGAAGACAACCATTTGATATCTGACAGCCAATACGGTCTTAGAAACAAAAGATCAACAACCGATCTATTGAACTCTGTGGAATATCTTTGGAATAGCATACCTGAGAAAGGTGGTGAAACGTACGTGATCGCATTAGACATCTCAAAAGCATTTGATCGATTCTGGCATGCCAACTTGCCAACAAGCTCGTTGCGTACGGTTTTCATCCCGCAGTTGTGAAGTTGATTCAAAATTTTATGTATAACCGATACATCTTGGTATCTATAGATGGCTTTTCTACTGAGTCTAAATTAATAGCCGCTGGTGTACCCCAAGGCTCAGTTTTATCTCCCACTTTATTTTTAACTTATATCAACGAACTGTTGCAAACCTCCAGTAACCCAAAAAATAGTTTTGCAGATGATAGTACACTGCACAAGTCATTCGTCCCCGTATCTTCAAAGGGTAAAATGCATGAACGAATAAATCCCGCTCGGAGAGACGCTGCCATAAATGTAAAAGAGGACCTAAAAAAAGACGCCGATTGGAGTGACAAAAATTTGGTCAATTTTAATTCCACCAAAACATAGCTATTGATTGTTTCCAGATCAAAGACCGAGTTTCCCAACGATATTTCAATTAATATATGTGACGACCAAATAGACGAATATGAAAGCATTCGTTTATTGGGAGTCACAATATTCAATGACTTACTCTGGAACGATCATATAATGACCATGGCGAAAAGCGCGTCAAGAAAACTCAGCCTCCGCAATAGATGTAAAAAATATTTTACTCCGCATCTATTACTCCACATTTATAAGTCTTATATTCATCCATGTATGGAGTATTGTTGTCAAGTTTGGGGCGCTGCATCTGTTATCATCCTAGTTCTGGCTATACGAATTGTTGCTGATCAAAATTTAACATTAAATCTTGATTCCCTACAACTTCGCACTGTTTCTGATCTCGTTGTTTTTTTATAAATATCGTCACCAGCAGTGCTCGAGTGAAATCAGGTCCATAATGCCTCAGACATATGTTTTTCCCCGTTTGACTCGTCAATCGGTTTGTGCAGGCAGTCGGACCGTCGAGATTACTCTCTGTCATAGTAATAAAATTGAAAGGGATTTCTTTGTGCGTACATCGTACAAATGGAATGCTTGGCCCGAATCAATAGTTTTGAGTACCTTCAATCCACAAAAATTTAAAAAAAAGCGTCCACCAACACCTCAAGACGCATGTTGTTGTGGAATATAGGTCTTAAAAGGTATCTATGTGTTCTTTGAGACACATTTTGTAATTCCTACTACACAACACTTTTTATAAAAAAAAAAGTACTGCCAAATAGGCGGGCTGGGCTGGGCTCAACCTAGATATCTCTGACCATTTCTGCCAAAGAAGGAGTAATTATATTAAGTACATGACTGTACTTAGTGTTATGCTCACAATTTGTGTTATGCGCACTTTTTGTATTATTTTAATTTATATAATTTTTGTATTATAGTTCGTCTCTTTTTGTGTTAAATTATTACATTTCCTGTTAGTCAAAATGTAAGTAGAAATACTCGATAAGATTTTGTTAGTGTTAGAGTAAATTAGTGTAATTAAAGATTTTTCCCTGGTGAAGACCGCGAATAACCGTTTATCACTTTCAAAATTTATAAATCCCTTGGATATATAGACGCCTTTGGTATCTATTCCAAACGTGAAAAGTCCCACGTTTCAAAAATTAAATTCCTTTTCTTACATTTTTTTATAATGAACCAAAATACAACAAATATTTCTATGCATAAACATAACCTGTTCTTGTTGCTAGTAAAAGAGGGTGTACATAAATTCGGTGCACTTTTTTGCATGTCAACCAAATCAACAAGAAGATAATTGTATGATAGATGGATTAACCTGTAATATAAAAATATCATACATAACAAACGAAAGAAATATAATGCAATCAACATCCTCTGTCTTGTTTAAATTTTAAGGAAAAAATACTATTTAGGTTGGCAGTTTTCTTGAATTTGTGTCAGTTCGTGATATATTTTGAAAATAATCATAAATAAAATTCGAGTTCGCGCTTAACATTAATTTAATTCTGATTAGAGTTCGCGTTTGATTATCAATCAAACGTTTAGGCCGGGATTGGAACTGAATAATTAAAATTAAAAATCGGAATCTTGCTGATAATTTGGAAATAATTTAAAATGCTTTTGGTAGTAAAACGAAAGTAAATTCAGTAGTGATCAATAATTTGAAATTAGAGTTTTGCTCGAATCACCATTTATATTTTCAAAATAAAAATAAAAGAAAAAAATATTAATTAGAGTAATTTTGTTCCGTCATGATTTACATATTCAGATATGAAAATTAATTTTTGTATTACGCCGCGATATATTATTTCAAAGTAAATACAGTTTGTGGAAATTGTGATGGTTTTTGTTTTTTTTATTGACGAATAACAAAGGAATCTAAGTTTTGATTTTCCTATTGTCGAAAACAAATAAAGAAGAAATTGTATTTTTAATATTAGTTTGTTAGGACTAGATATTTTTCAACAAAAACTGCCCTTCGAGAATTCGAGAATCACAGGTCAGATCTTTGGACCAGAAAGCAGAAACTGCTAAATTGTTTATTTGTGGCGTATCTACAGTAAAAGTTCAAAGTAGGAGAGGTGGAGACGCAACATGAGTTGAGAGGGATAGATGATCTGAAGAAGTGCCTCCAGTTTTTTTTCTAACAGAGCGGCTGCGACTTGCTCTGCGACCAGTGCTTTAAGGTGGTCTGTGGTAACCGTATACGTTTTGGATTCAAATGGAGTAGTCTTTTTGGCAGTTTCGGCAGTTTTGACGAAAATTATGTACAGGAGTGTTATGCACCGCAAGACTGGCACTTTCATGTTGTTTTACGGTGACCAACGCAGAGACTGCGTCATCAGAGTCCCTATTCTTCGCTCATTTGAGTCTGTCTTCTTTTGAAACTTTTGCGTGCAATTTAGCATTTGTGATGGCCTGAGGAGACATATTCGAACTCACAGGCTGAGACAAGTTGGAATTTTAATCTCAAGGCACCCGAATCCTCGGATGTTTTTGATTACTATCCCATTATCAGAAACGCACAATATGTTAATTACAGCTTCACTTCATAGCTATGAAACATTTTGAGGATAGATAGACTAGGAACTCAATCATTTTTAATGACATATATGAAAACATTACTATCTAATTTTAGAATTGTTTTGCATCGTAGCCACATAAACTCAGTTCTAACAGAACTATCAAGCTGCATTGCACTTATATATTTTACATTAAACATAACAGTTTGTTCAGTTTATGGTGTCCATAAAACTAAATCAGATCCAAATGATGCGGCAATAACAGTATTTGCAAACCTATCATATTTTCGTAATTATTGTTGTAAATCATGTGTTGAATTGACTGAAGCTGACGGTCTATTTTTGGGTAATAATTTTCAGTTTATATCATTTAACTCATTGAGGTTAATTATTTTGACAGTAATACATTTTATTAAGCGTAACTTCATCATATTCATCATAAAATGACAAAATATTAAATTTAGCTTCTCAATTTGAATTACATCTCCTCTCATGGCCTGATCAAAATTATCAACGCGCTAACAGATTATTTGTATTCCGGAGCTCTGCAATATTGTTGATATTCTTTTGGTTGCTTGTTGAATATTCTTATGAGTATTTGCATGAAACATGTAATTTTTTATTTTATTTTATTTTCATTACGGAACTCATTACATTAAAAATAAATAAATAATAACCTTCAATATCACAATGAAACAATGAAATTTATTTAATTTTGAACAATAAAAATTAATAAATTCTAATTGATAATTGGCTTGAAACTTCATCTGATAATGAGTCTAATAATTGACTTGATCGAACAGAATCCTCGATGTTTTATTAGCGAGAACTTTCTATCTTCGTTTCTTCTCTAATACAAACTGTTCATTCCCACGCCCAATAGTTAGTCAGAATTTCTATCACATTATCTCAAATTACAGAACCTTGATTTTGAACCCTGATTTTTTTTCTTTCTATTAAAACAAAATCTCTTATCGCACCAATTCACAAAAAATCAATACACAAACTTATTTACATTCAACACTTTTTGAATGTTTTTGCTTTGGATTTTTTATTTTAGCATATCATAAAAACTGAAATAGGATAATAAGTTATTTTTATGGAGTTGTGTTTTAGATGGGTTTGATTCTTAATTTAGAGCAGGAATTGAAATAGGGTCGATCGTTACAACAAATGACCCTAAATATTTTTAAACTTTTATAAAAATGCAGACTGCTGTTTGCGTTCATAATGCAAAATTACATTTATTTATTGTTTTTGTTCATAATGCAAATTGTAAACCGATGCTATGGTTAATATATTCAAGCATTGGGGTTGGCACTTGGCAGAGAAAAATTGACAGAAAATTAAAATCGTGGCGAGAAAGCCATTACTAAAAGGAGGTTAAAAATAATTCTAAACTTGATAGAAAATTTAGCTTGAGATGACCCCTAAACAACCAACACCTAATTCGTCAAATTTTTAATTCACTGTCTCAACTAAATCAGATCTTGACTAGACAAAAATGAAAAAAATTTTCTTGTTCTTATTAAATTTCAAATATATATTTAAAAAAGTGTCTGTTTAGGGAAACTCTTTTTCATGTTTGATTCTAAGTTCCAAAAAAATTTTATCTAAAAAAGAATCAATAAACTTGTCTTGCCTTTGGCAAAGAAGAAATCCGCCCAGTTTGCTTTTCATTTTCTAGCATCCGTTTTTATTTTCGAGTAAATATTTTAAAATCCCTATAATACATATATGTGTGGGTGTTCCTCATTCCCACCCAATTTTTACTGTTAGAAATTGAAATCACATTCTAGTGTCAACAACAAAATTCATAGTATTGTTATTGTTTCCTTTAATATCATTTTAACGTTATTGTCTTTTTTTATGATTGTTTCCGATGAACATGTCAATGGAGTCATACATTACTTAAAATTATTTGTCTAAAAATTGAAGAAAAGAAAAACTAAGTTCGGAAATGTTTGTTGTGAAAATAATTTATGAGCTATAATTTTTTAATACCCAACTATCATGTGCTCAGTATTATGTAATTCTGAATCACAAAAGTAAATCGATTTTATATCTATTAATATTGTCTATATATAAATAACCGTATCTGTCTGTGATATCTTTTCATGAAAAAAGGATAAACGCTTTTTATATTAGAATTTAGGGGATTAATAGTAAGATAGATTATGTAACAAAAGTGTCAGGAAAAACATTACTGACATTTGTGTGCTTAGGACGTATCGTTCTATTTATCATTTTGATGACTTTAAATTGGATCAATTGTTTTTCATTTTATGTTGTATAATAATGCTACTAGCTCAGGGATCTGATCTAACGTTAGACATTTTTTTTCAGCAGACAATGTCATGACAGGATAATCTTGAAAAAATGTTATTTGAAACCTGAAGTTAGTTATTTGAAACGTTATTTTCGGCTTAGCAAGATTAGATGTCAACAAATTATATTAAAGGAAACAATTGCTCGGAATAATCTTGGGAAACCCCAAAACCAACTGGGAACTCTGAACAATATATCTTCAGGATAATGTTCGTGAAAAAGATTACTTGTAATTTATTTCACCGCCAGTTCGAAAGCATAAGCGAATTATTATAGAATTAAACTGCTTCTTTTTCTTCTTGTATTCTACTGACTACTGGATATGGACACGGATAAAATTATTCCCATACTAGATAGAAACAATAAATATTGACTTGTTAAATATTATAGAGAAATTTACACTATTTGTGCTAGAGGACAGTTCTTGCTCGAAGGTTTGTTGAACATCAGAAAGAACTCAGTATTCGCAACCATGATTAAGTAAAAGCAGTCCAAAGACGATGAATTTTGGAGAAGCATCAAACCAATCACGATAAGAAACAATTCACCATGCTACTTCCAGCTAGCGAAGAAATCGTTGCGTCAAGGTACTACAGTATCGAAAATTTGTATATTCGGAAAATTAGTCCAATGGTGGAACAAATCTTTAGGAAGTCATTGGGTTAATGGTGTCCTTAAGTTGTCAATTATTGACAATTATCCATCTTTTTATTAAATTGGTAAAACCGCATAAAAATGCATAAAGTAAAGAACATCAATATTGAAGACATTTTTGAATTATTCTTTTACATTAAAAATAAAATGCTCTCGATCACTCACGTCAATACTCACATTTGAATGTAACAAATATATGTTTCTCAGAAAAGCAAATTATTCAATTCCTAAATGAAACTGTAAGACTTTCTACCTCGAGCGTATCCATGTTTAACGCAATGTGTTCGTATTCTAGCAACAAGTTACTCTCAACTGAGTCTGTGTAAATATTTTATACGAATAAATCGAACTCAGAAACGTTATGATGACTAGTTGAACAACGTGTTCCAGACTTTGCTAGATTGAAAGGTTATCCGACATCACAGAGAACTAGTTAGTTTAATATAAATAAACGATCACGAGTTGCGTGATGTCACTTTTCTTGCATACAAGAAAAGGATGGAATAAGCATTTGCACAAAAGGAATGTGGTTTGAAATTTTTTTTTTTACAAATCGTGGGAATGATCCATGTCCTGATAAATTTTCAAATCGAATTATGGGCTACTTTTATTAAGAAATAGAAGTTACAAAAAAAACGAAATGAATTGCGATCAATAAAAAGAATAAATGGAGGCATCCAGGAAACAAAGACAAATTTTGATAGTGAAACAAAAAAAAATAATCTCGTTTGTAAATGCAGTATACAAAGCTTCAGTGTATAGGAAGTAGATCACTGATATCCAAATTAACTTCGGCAGCTTTCGGAAAAAAATTATTATGTCTGGTCAGGCTCCTATCACATACTCGGGTAGTTCCAAGTCACCGTTATTTGATGTTGCTGACCCGTATTGTCGATAGCGAATGAATGTCCAAACCGATTTTAGTCATTTATAGCTCATTAAAAGGAATTTTAGTTTTTAGTTACTATAACCAGTTTTTTTAACCTCTGTTAAACTTAAAAACATTAAAGATGGTGCTGGTGGTGGTCCTGAGCTTTATAACAGAAAATAATTCCAACGCCAAATTTTGATGTTTAGAAGTTTTAGAGTTACTTCCCCATTTTCTTCTAAAAAAATAGAGTAAAAAATGCAGGTACCGTTATGAACTGTTATGAAGCAGTTGTATCTCAAATAGTCCCACCCACATTTACTGATTTGATATTGTCGTTATGATTTCTTATCGATTTGTCTCTCCATGATACACAATCAATTCAATGGTTATTTCTTGTTCATTTCTTTCCTCGCGCTTTTTTTCGTAGTTTATTTTACATATATACGATATCGATTTTACATATATCGAATCCGATCCGAAACACGTAAAATGTGAATTGTAGTTTTTTTTTTCTGAGAAACTTCAAACCATACCTTTGAATTGAAAAAATTCCAACTACTTCTTTACTTACTTGAGTTTAATTGATCTCAAAAATCTAACATATATACTGTGTTTTTTGTCATGGTGTCGTCACAATTATTTTTACTTAAAATTGATATTTCCCTTTGGTATTAAGTTTATGTGATTAGTTTATACATAACCAAGAACAATATAGTATTTTTTTCAAATAATAAATTCGTGAGTTAATCGTTTCAATGATATATGCAATATAGTTGCTAGTTGTTCAAAGTATGGCGTCCGAATTGACAAATTCAAAAGGAAGGAATGTAATGTTATGATAGTTGGGGAAAAGTAGCTGTATGTATTCAACGTGTATGTACTAAAATTAAATAAATTTATTGGTTTTTAATATTAATTAACGGAAAAAGATAATTTATAAAATAATCTAATGGATGATAAAATCGATAAAATAAGACTTGATTCATTTTTGTTATTGTGTGCAAAGAAAATAAAGCTAAGTTTATCAATTCAAAATGTAGATTGATATCATATTATGAAATTAAAGTAGTAATTATTGTATGCTACGTTATAAACATAAAGCTTCCAAATTAACGTGAGAAACAAAAAAAAACGTAATATAGATATAATTAAAAAAGACTAATTGTAGTTATTTAACGTGATTATAATAAAATAAAATAAATTTGTTGGTTGTCAAAATTAAAATTAAATTACAAGTTACCATTTTTGATTTAAATTTCTGTACTGTTTGCACATTTACATTAAAATTTTTAAAATGGATTTTAAAAAAATCAATAAAATAACAATAGATTTATTTTTGTGATTGTGTGGAAAAAGAAAATAAAGTTAAGTTTTTTTTATGAAAAAAACACAACGATTTTTATTTTAGTGTATTATATAATTATTTATGATCAACTATCGCCTGTACATTGGCGCAACTACTGCATAATATTGAATTATTGTTTCGGTGCACCAATCGAATGTGTCTTGGCGCAACAATTGTTATGTTGAGGTGAGCGATGAATTAATGAGGTGAGCGAAATATTTCAATTTTTGATTTAACATGTAATGAATACATCTATGTATATTAAAGTAGTATATGTGCCGGTCTTGGTTCCTCTGTCCTTAGGGGTCATCAGAGTTCATGGACCTTACTTATTTAAATTTGTTCTTTGGTTAATATTGTTTGCGTGTAATTCTGCATTTATTCTTGGCTGGGGATATACATTCTCGGACCCGCAAGATTAAAACTAGTTAGAATTAAACCTCGCAAGGCACGCATTTCCTTTAATCTTTCTGATAGTTTATTGGACTGTCAGGATCAGTGTTTATTACAGAGCGACATCTTTGAAGATATGTTTTAAGATTAACAGAGTTTTAAAAATTGCAATTCAAAATCGTGTTTTTCAAAAGTCTTTTCAATTACCATTTGACTAGACTGTAACCGATTAAAATCGGTTAAGCCATTCGTTTGCCATTTACAGTCAAAATTACTACTGTATCGCAAACCTCTAAACATTGCCACGACCCAGTGTCATCCCCAAGAGTGAAATTGCCATTTTTTGAAAGAAACTTTATTTTTTTTGTCATCGGTCATCTATGCCCTAAATTTCATCGAAATAAAAAGAAGTTGGTCTAGATGCTAGAGCAAATGTTGTTGTCGTGATTCGAAACTGCCCAGTTAAGAAAACTATCAATTTATTTAGCGAATTAGAACCTATTATGTGGGGAAAAGGATAACAATGATAGAACACAAAAGTTGTTTAAAGTTAAAAAGACAAAATACCCTTGATCACATGTCCGTGATCACATGCCCGTGCTCCCACAGGCATGTAGTCAGAGGAAGGGCTAAGAGGGCTTGAAACTCAAGCAAACTTTTTTGTTGAAAAGGAGCATCAAGAACCAAAGCAAAATAATGGATATTAAAATGAAAAATATACATGCATGAAGTTATCAAAAATGTTTGTGTATTGAAAAACTACACTGAAAGAAAAAAAATGCTAAAAGCTACGTAAAAATAACATTTTCGAGTTATAATTTTCAGCCAACATTTAAAATATCATATCATGTTAATTTTCAATGTTAATTTTCATATTTCATTTCTTGATATTTTTGAAACGTAAAAATAACATTTTCCTTGCAATTTGATATTGAAAATTCAACATTTTAAAATGTTGAAATATGAATAAAAAAATGATGAAGTGAAGTATAAAGAAAATTTTGAATCAACATTATATTACTGATAAAATTAAACACAAAAATACATTTAAAATATATTATTTTTATTAAATAATTCCTTTATTAACAATTATTATAATTATAGAAATCCAAAAATATAAATGTATATTTAAATAATATATAAATAATAATATAAATAATATGAATGTACATCTGCATAAAGGTACATCTGCACCGTAGTAGTATTCTGAAATGCAATTTAAAATACTTTTTTGTTGTGCCTCCAGTAATTGTTTATGTTGCTTATAATAATTGATTATGCCTTTTCCAGTGGCGGGGCTCTGCAATATATCACGTACACACTGAAAAATATATTAGTTTAAATTAATATAAAATAAAAGGATATATAAACGAACAAATTTCGGACGTACCTTGTATGGTAAATTGCTACCACTTCTTTTTATTATTTTAATGTATAAGCCGTCGATGTAGATTGCAGCCATTGAGACACTTTCGAGATGGATGGTATCGTTTGTGTTTCTTCCGGATACTATATTAATAATATAGCATTACGAAAACTGAAAAAATAGTGATACAATAACTAAATAGTGTACCTATACCTTTTGGTTTTTCCATATGAAAAGTTTTTCGCGGAATTCTGCTCGTAAGTCAATATTTTTTATCATTTCTGCAATGTCCTCTTTTGATAAATATTTTAACCTGTTGAATGTTACACCTTTTTCTACAATTTTGCAAGCTAAAATTAAATTTATTAAAATTATAAATATAATGATAAACTGTTTTTATATAGTTCTCATCAATTAATTACCTATTAATAAAGAAAATAATTCTTCTAGTCCCCATTCCAATAATAAACCATTCAACCCCTCATCTTGCTGTAACACCAAAAAAATTTTATTTGTTTCCAAATTTAATTCACTTTCACTATAACTAATATCCGAGAAAATTATCGGCTCACTAATATTAAAATTATTATTATTTTCTCATGTTTATTTTTAAAAATATTAAAATATTGAAAAATTTTTAAACAAAAATCACATCCACGCACTTCAAGAAATGAAATGAGACTATAAAATATTTACTGCAATTTTTCAGGACACAAAACGTTTTATTTTATTCCCATTCAACATTTCATAATTTTTAAATCATCTTTTTTTTAACAATTTAACGTTAGGAGGTAATGATTTTACATGTTGAATTTTAAAACATTTCTTTTTTATATCAAAATAAGGTTTACGTTTATTACTACAAATTAACATTAATTTTTAACATTGAAACTTAACCAACGTTTTAATATTTTTAATGTTAAATCATTAAATTGTATGATGTAATGTCAATTTTTATAACGATTTGTTAATTTTTATGTTGATTTATAAGAAATAAGTTATGTTTTGTAATATTTTTCCAAATAACATTTTCAAAATGTTAAATTTACATGCCATATTTTTTTCAGTGTAATTTGGTCGGTTGACCTATACTTACAGAGTGGAGATAGCGTATTTATAATAACGTATTAATTATTTAAATTTATATCAAAATATCTATTTTTAGATATAATTAAATTAATGAAATGTAATAATAATTACTTTTTAGAAGTTAGAACTTGATATTTGAAATTTCGAAACCTAGTTATTCAAAATGCAAAACTTAACTAATTTATAATTTGATATCATTTTTCTCATCGACTTTAAAAAAAAAAAATTTCTACCCATCTCTGTCTTGTGGCTTCCATTTATCAAGCCGGAAAAAATTTCACTCGGACATTACAATTCTACCGTGTGTATAAATAAAACATATAAAACAGACAGAGAAAAACCATCCAAATACTACCAAACAAAATAAACATAAGGTTCTTTAAAATTTAATCAATTATTGATATGGTAAATCAGCCAAAACTCATAATATGAAATACCCTATCATCAATTCATCACACATAATTCTGCTCATGATCAATTTGCTGTATTTTGGTTTTTCTTTAAAACAAAATAACTATTTTCGTTTCACATAGAAAGAAAAGTAAAGAAAAAAACAATTGATTATACACAGACATATCAGACATTAAGTGATTTGACAATGTGAATGTGATGCAATGGAACGTCATAAGCAGACAGATGTTATTTAAGAAACGAATCTTAAATTGTTTGATAGCACTGAACGAAAGTACGATTTATGGTATGAGTATTGTGAGGTCTGTGTTGTTTAGAGTTTAAAAGAAAATGCCTATTAAATAGATTTTTATTGGTCGTTACAAAATAACTATCTGGAACTGGTAATTGATTGTTATGGTCAATACATCCGCTGGATAACGCTCACCCATTTTCTCTCAATTTCCTACACTTTTAATCGCATCTAGATGATGTAATAGCGCAATATTAGATTAATTTTTATCCTTCCTTAATAATTGGAATCCATAATGGACACAAATATCACCCATAAATTATTCAATTTGTTTATCTAAACGATATTTCTTGTCGTTATATTTGATTTCATATGACATTCAAAACTTTTTTACATACCTTACTTTGTATGAATAGTTTATGAAATTAAAAATCTCGTAAATTTATTCCATACAAAATAAAAACAAACAAAAAATAAAACAAGTTTTTGTTGACTCCATAAAATTTTAATATCCGGGTTAACTGGAAATTCGTTTTCTATATGAGAGAATATTAGATTCTTGTATGAATTGAGAATGATGGCAATTCTTCACGAGGATGATGTTTCGAGTGAAGAATGGCCATCATCCTATGCGAATACAATATGCTATTTTATCCACGACTTCAAAATATTTCGATTAATTTCCAGTTTGCCTGCTAAAGTTTTTATCACCATATTGAAAAACATGCATCATAGATAGCATAGAAAAACTTTTTTATTTTATATTTTGTATATGTATTGTTCTCGTTTTACTCTTTTGATATTACTATACCAACAAATGAAGTTTTTATTTTTTTTATTAAACTATAGAAATGTTAAAGAATTAAATTATCATCACTAGTTGTGGAATGAATACAATAACAAAGGAAGCCATACGCATGGAAAGCATATATTCTTTAGTAGTCGTGGATAAATACTTTTCGTTTATATTTGCTGTATGGGATTTTTTGTAAAAACCTTTTTATCAATCGTAGAAGGTGAATGATTGATATAGAAAATATGAAATAACAAATTTTAACTGTGATTAAGAGTGGCACGGTAGGAAATAAAAAGTGAAAAACTTTAATTTTCGGCAATCCAAATTTTAAAATTTTGGAAAAACAACCGAAAGTGAATAAAAAAAATTTAAATTTCAGAAATCAAAATTTTGGAAACAAAAATGAAAGTGAGAAAAATTTTGTGGCAGTTAAGATGTAACAACCGGCCTTTTTTGATTTCTACTCTAAAACAATAATCTTAAATATCTAAAGAAATTCCATAAAATGATTTGTAATTCTATTTTAGTTCCGGTCTTATAAATGTAAAAAATTTATAAATTTATTGAGCTCGTAAAAAGAGTGTTTAGAGTGCTGCATGATAGAATGTTTAGTCAGTTTAGAGTGCTGCATGATAGAATGTTTAGAAATCTGTTGATTGCCTTTTTGCACTCATACATTTTGCTTTTATAGAAAAAATAATTATATTCTGGTTTTTCATTTTTTTCATTTGAATTCAAAGGAATATGGAAATCGTGTGATGGGAATGTGTGATCGAGGTGATTACGTAAATGTTAACCAAAGAAAGCAGTTGGTGGTTATCAGTAGTATATTGTGGCACAAGTGTTAAAGTAAATTGTTTAACGAGTTAAATGTTTAAACTAAGTTTCTGCTCTCGAGTACCACAATACGACATATATCGAACCTCGATTAAGTGCGGAAAAGTGAGTTATTTCCGCAATGATTTTTCATTTCAGCACTGCATTTTCATTTCCGCACTGCTTTTTCATTTCCGCACTGCTGCCAATTTAAAAGACGAAACGGTGCGTTTGTGCTGGTAAACATTTTTATTAATCAAGTAGAAATGAATGGAAACATTACTTTTTACCAAAGTAGAAAGAGCAATTATGCAAGTTATTGAATGAATATCCTCCAGGAATCGGTGGTTGTGGCACAGGCTCTCCAACCACTTTCAAGTTTGTTCGGCTTGTTTGATTCGAAATTATTGTAACAGTTGTACCGGCTAAAACATTGCCATTTTCAATGATTCATTCACTGGATTGAGCAGTGGCTGATGAGGTTCTTGAAACATTATCAGCTCTAACAGTTTTCGAACACATGATGCTGTCAGCAATTTTTCGTTTATTGTTGAGCGAATGTTGAATGTATTTTTCTGTAACCTTATCAGACTCCAAACCACCATGTTGCTTAATTGTAGTTAAATTCACACCCGAATCTGCCAACAAGGATGCAGACGATCGATGGAAGCAATGACCAGTGTAGTCACCCGGTGACGAAAGATTCAAGAAAATTGCAATTGTTTGCGGATAGCCTCCATTTGTGTTTATGCCGATCCGCTGTTTGATAAATTTTCCTTTACAAAAACCCAGAAAGAATATGTCGATGATAACGCCATGAGGACGTAGTCCTAAATACATCTTCAAAATGTCAACCAAATTACGTCCCGATCACTTCCTTCGTTGATGACAAATTGTCGAATGATTTTGGTTTTCGTTTTCGGTATGGTAATTTTAATGCCATTGTCCATGTATTCGACATCCTTTATGTTCAAATTCAACAATTCGCTTCGTCGACAAGCACCATAGACACCGACAATAAGGGACACCTTAATATTGTGAGGTTAGGAAAATGAAACAAAAAAATTATCAGCAAATTTTACCTTCATAGCCAAATAAACCATCGTCGGGAGCGTCCTTTAGGAATTTGTAGAATGGAGAAGATTCTTGATTTCTTCGCAAAATAATTGTCATTTTTACGCTTCAAAAGAGCTCGCAAATTGTTGAATTTTGAGATATCGATGTTGTCCTTCACGTTCAACGTGGATTTTAACATTGAGTAAATGCTCCATGTAGTTGACGATTGGAATTTTTTCATCTCAGTATCGAAATAAGCAAGCAACTTATTTTCGTCAATCACTTTAATTTTTTTTTCACTGCACCATTCTTTGAACGCTCGATACGTTTTATCGTATTTTTCTTTGGATATTACCGGCAATAAACCTTGCAAGCTCTTTCTGCTGCTCCTCCCAAATCGGAATCCTCGCCTGAGCTCATTTTTTGCAGTTTCTGAATAAAATACACGCGAAATGACAACAAATTTGTAGTGTGAGAACAACCAAGAACAAATGTCGTTTTTTTCTTGCATGTAATCCAACTTGCATATTGTCAAGGCATTGTTGATCGATCAATGCTTCGCGTAGTTTTTTTGTAGTGATTTTGTGTAATTTTTATTTATTTTTTGTCTATTGTGATACTCAAGTGCAGAAAACGTTGTGTGCAACTCGTTTTGAAAAGAATTTTTTTCAGCACACGTCCTACTTTTCAATACTCGCTTCGCTCGTATTGAAAACTTAGGACTAGTGCTGAAAAAATCTTCATTTCAAAACTTGTAGCACAAAATACTATTGTGGAACTAATTTATTTTTGAAATTATATAAGTTATTGTCGTATTGTATTAAACGAGAAGTTGTGTAAACAAAAGGGTTTGCAGTTTTCTTTTAATCATTTAAATTGTGAATTAATTTGGAGTTTGCGAAAATGCATTTAATTTTGCTGTTATAATAACGAAGAAGGGGGGTAGCGAAATCCGAAATTCGACGTCCACGCCGTGCTGCCTGGTTAATACTGACAGAATTAGGTTGGTGTACCGGAGACAAGCAGGGTAAAAACTGCTTAGTCAATCATGGTACATCATGGCGAATTGGCGCCTTAAAACCAATGCGACTCAAGCGTCTGTTCTCCATGTTAGGGGCGGCTTGAAGCGGGTGTCTATCTTGGATCAAGCGGCTCGCTATATAAACGTGTTAAAAGGTTGTTTCTGGTAACCTTAAGATGCAGAACGGACCCATTCACGACAATTTGGGTTGGGCCTAAGGTTAACACCCTAACCCCGGAAAAAAAATTATTTGTTAAATTTGGAAATCAGAAAAGAAAAACAGACCCGGACAAAAACAGAATTTTACCTGGACGTGAAAAAGGACCAGACTACCGAATCGGAACGTGGAACATGCGCAGCCTGAGCGCTCCTGATGCTCTTATAAGTCTGGAAACAGAGGCTGAGACGTATGTGATGGATATCATAGCTCTGCAAGAAATTAGACAGCCGATAATCGGAAAACAAGATTTGGATAGTCACTCTCTATACTGTAGTGGTCATCCTTCTCGAAGAGAATTTGGAACTGGCTTTCTTGTTGGTGCACGCATACAAGAAGCCGTGATGAAATTCATCCCGGTCAGTGAGAGGATTTGCTACCTACGTGGACGTGGTACATATAACAATATTTCTCTTATTGCCGTGCATGCACCTACTGAAGCTAAGACCGTCGACGAGAAGGATAATTTCTACATAGCACTGGAAGAGGTTATGAAACAAACACCAACACGCGACTTCACTATGGTTCTTGGTGACTTTAATGGACAGGTTGGAAGAGATATCTCTTATGGAAATGTGGTGGGCCCCAACAGTCTGCATTTGAATTCGAATGATAATGGTGAGAGAATGACTGAGTTTGCATTATCAAATAATTTGAGAATTGCCAGTACTTTCTTTCCGCACCGATCGATTCATAAGCAGACTTGGGTCTCACCGAATGGAAACACTCGAAATCAAATTGATCACGTGCTAGTTACAGCACGTTTCTTTTCGAGTGTTCTGGATGTGCGATCCTTTAGAGGTGCATACATTGAAAGTGACCACTTTCTTGTATGTGCTAAAATAAGGTTCCACTTCCCAAACCCAAGCATTCCGAAATTCAATCAACGGAAACGATTTAACATCTCATCATTAAAGAATGCAGAAACAGAAGAGAAATATCAAAACCATATTGCCGAAACATTGGAGAAATCAGAAACCATTAATGGAGACGTCAATAAGTCATGGTATTTGCTCAAAGATGCTGTTTTAAGCGCTGCTGAGGGAATACTTGGACGACCACAAAACCACTCCCAGAAGTCATGGATGGATCAAGCATGTCTTGACGCTATTCAATACAAAAGAGATTGCTATCTGAAATGTCTGCAAGGACGCAACACCAGGTCCACGAAGGAGAACTATAAACTGGCAAGACAAGCCGTTACAAAGTTATGTAGACGAACGAAGAGAGAATGGTGGAAGAGAAAGTGTGAGGAGATTAAAAGCTTCAATAAGGAACATCAATCGCGTAACTTCTTTCAACAGGTTAAAACCTTAAAGAAGGGCCCTCAAACTAGATCGACTGCTATTCAAAACGAAGATGGGGAGCTACAAGTAGACCTTAAAAATATTTTAGATACTTGGGCCGCTTATTTTGAGAATCTTCTCAACTTAAGTGACCAGCAACAAGTCGGGCGACGACCAAAACTTATTCGTGCGTCAAAGGTACATGTAGAAGAACCCATTAAAGAGGAATTCGATGCGGCGCTGTCAAAATTAAAATGCAATAAAGCACCTGGTATCGACGATATAACATCCGAAATGATTGTACATGGTGGTGAAACTCTATCCTTAAGATTGTTTGAACTTGTTCAAATGATATGGAGGACTGAAGCCATGCCACAGGACTGCAACACAGCTATGCTGATACCAATCCATAAAAAAGGTAATAGCCTACAATGTGCAAACTACAGAGGAATCGCTCTACTCTGCACAGCATATAAGATCTTTTCTTACATTTTGCTATCCAAAATCAATCCTTTTGCTGAACAACTGTTTGGAGAATATCAGTGTGGCTTCCGGTGGGGCCGAGGTACCACCGATGCACTTTTCTCGATAAGGATGATTTTGGAAAAGTGCCGAGAGTTCAACATACCAGTGCACCAACTCTTCATTGATTTCAGGCAGGCCTACGACTCTCTCGAACGAGAGACTCTATGGTCTGCTCTGGTGTCAATGGGAATTCCTGGTAAACTGGTATCACTATGCAAAATGACAGTACAGAACTCTCAATGCTGTGTACGAGTTGAGAACGAAATATCAAGGTTTTTTAAAGGCGACTCCGGGTTAAGACAAGGTGATGCTATCTCTCCTATACTTTTTAATTTAGCCTTGGAATATGTGTGCCGTCAAAAGAAACTACCGACTAACAACAATATCTTGTCAATAAACTCAGTACAGATGATTGCATACGCTGATGATGTTGTCATCCTTGGCCGAAGTGAAGCTGTTATGAGTGAGACTTTCAAGTCGCTTGAGAGTGGACCTAGAAAAATTGGTCTTCAAATTAACTACAATAAAACCAAACATATGAATGTTTCAAGAGAGGCTGAGAAGAAAGATTTGATGTGCGGCGATGAACGAATTGAGGGAGTTGAATCTTTTAAATATTTGGGATCAATGCTTGACTCAAACAACAGCAAACTTACAGATATAAAAGCTCGAATCGCTGCAGGTAATCGAACTTTCTACTCAATCAAACCTCTCCTTGGATCTCCGTATGTATCAACTAACACCAAGCTCAAGTTATACAAGACATTGATTAGACCGTTTGTGATGTATGGGTCACAAACGTGGACCCTTACACAAAATGACGAATCGCATTTATCTGTATTTGAGCGTAAAATCCTACGCTACATTTTTGGTCCACTTAAGACAGACGATGGAGAGTATAGAACCCGATATAACTTTGAGATCAGAGACCTTCTTGAGGGTCCTGATATAATAGGTTGTATCCGTTCTAATAGGATTGCTTGGTTTGGGCATGCTCTACGAGCCGATTCACAGTCTGGAATGATTAGAAAAATGTACGTTAGTACCCCAGGGAGTGGGCGACCGCGAGGAAGACCACGACTACAATGGGAGACTGACGTAATAAACGACCTTAAAAAAATCGGCTGCCATGGTAATTATGTCGCTGTTGCGAATGACCGTGGTGAATATTCGAAGCTGATTAGCCTGGCAACGCTCCTACATGGAGCATGAACGCCGTTTAAAAAAAAAAAAAAAAAAATAACGAAGAAGACATTTTCATAGTGAATCACGATATTTTTGGAATACAGTTCCTAGAATGCTAATAGTATTGAAAGATTAATTGTGTAACATATCTGTTTATTTACAAATACTGTAAATATCGGAAACAGGGGGAGTCCATTCTTGATCGAGATACAATTATTCATTTAGTAGTGAAAAGGATTTAATAGATGAATAGTGGTATTTCTGTTGCGAATATGACGGCAGTAGTAGTGTATTAAGAAAGTGAAATTCGAATTAATTACGATTTTTTTGCTGTTGAACCATCAATAAAATTTGGACCTGTATCAGAAGTTGATTTTAGTCACATTTAAAAAAAATTTATTGATAGTTGAATTTGAAATAAAAGGATTAGAATTAAAGTTGGCCATCTTGTTATTGATTTACCTGATTTGTGGAAACAACATTGGAATAACGAAATAATTGATTATTGCATCGAATTATTATTCATTTTCAACAATCGCCAGGACCATTAGTCCATCATTTGTTAATTATGTATTGATTATGGTATCGTAATATTTTTCATTTTAACAATCTTCCATACCATTGGTGCAACTTTTGATTCAACAATCGCCGTGACCATAGGTGCAATGTTTTAATGTATTAGTTTGTAGTTGATTCAGTATATTTGGATAAATTTACCCGAACGAGGAAGAGTTGGACCCTGTACAACCCTAAAGTGGGTTAAACATTTTGATTTTTAAATGTACTAATTGTAGTCGAGGTGGTGTGTGTGTGTGTGATGGTTTAAGTTTTTCTGACTTTAGTTAGGGTCATCAATATCCCTATTCTGTACTCACTTGATTCCGTTCTTTTAAGGAACTTTCAATTCTGCATTTGTACTGGGGGAAAAATTGTAGAATTTGAACTTTTATTGAAATATTATCGATCTTCTGTTTCCCCTTCCATAAGCAATTCCCCTTTTTTCAAGTTAAAAAAAAATCATTTATATAAACATGTTTATTAAGTGACGTAACTAAACCGTCAACAGTAGTACAGAAAAATGTAGCTACGTTTAGTACAATTTAAGAAAATTAATAAAATTATAATTGAGTTTGAAAACTATTATTTTCAGAGTAAAATTTGTAAATAGTCCGTTGTTACAAAACTAGGAGCAACTAGGATAGTGATGATAGAACTAATATCCCTATCCGTTGTTTATCCTAGAAGGAAGTACTATAATAATCGCCAATTATGACTCGCTACAAAAATTGTTTCGATTATCTAAATTATTTATTATTGAATGACGATATAATAGAAAAACAAACTGAAGTCACGTCAAAAGGAACCAGAAACAGAAAACCTGATGTACAAAAAAAATATGGCCATACATATATTCAAATTATTTTCATTCTTTTTAATTTACTTTATATCTATTTTATTCAAAAAAAAAAGTTTGAATGATATTTCTTTAAAAATAGATATTTGTTTAATTTATACACCTAAATTTATATTTTTATATAATACAATAATTTTTATTTATTTTATTTAATTTCTTAATTTTAGATATGCTGAAATCCAGTAAAATCTTATAATTATTTATGCGACTATAACACCTCTAGTTAAAGTATTTACTTATTTATTTAAAAAAAATAAAATATTTATTTATTTAAAAAAAATAAAAGATATTTAATATATTATTTATTTAATGTCTGGATGTAATTTATTTAATCAATAAAATTTATTTAATTAACTTCTCCTAAAATTATTTACTTGTTATTATAAAAAAATTTATTTTATTTAATAAAATTTATTTATCTAGTTTTCAAAAATTATTGTTTTTATTTATTTATTTTTTGTTTAATGTAGATAAAAGACCTCCAAGTGAAGATTTGTTTGTTGACAAAAAAAACAACCAAAATATGATACAAATGTCCAATGTCATCTAATTCTATTCTTGAATCCTCGCGCTCGCGAGCACTCCACAAGAATGCATGTGAGAATCGACTAGATAAGCCCCTAACAACCAGATTCTACAGAACAGTTTCTTCCTCAATTAAAAAGAAACAACCATGACTGTCACGATATGGAATAAAACCAAATTCTACTAACCCAGACATGGTTGCTCTACCTAAAACTAAACTAAAAATAAATTACTAGAAGTAATGACGTTTTCTTGGAGAACGCTCCCCAGCGCCAGACTTCAAGTCTTAGACTCCATAGACATTGTTCTATTGCAAATTTAAATATATCCAAAAAGGGTTGAAATTGAAATTGTTTGAGGTGAAGCCTCTGATCTTGAAGAAAAATGTTAATTGGTTCCTCCCCTCATTTCACCGAAGAATCCTCTGAGCAAAGAATGGTACCACTGGTTTGTACCTAAGCACAAACGCAGTAGCACCACTCCCCGTCGTCTGAGAACTCCCTCGCTGGAATGAAGAGAAGAGACCAATGATCTTTGATCGCATGTCCATAATGGATAGAGGCGATCTAGGAACATCATTAATGTTAAGACCATGTTAATGGTCATGGATGACCTTTTAGGCCTACCAATTCAGAAATTTTATTAATATTCTAGTAAACATTTACAAACTTGTACCAATAAGTACATTATTCATATTCAATTAAAAACAAAAATTAATAAGCCCAAAACCGGTTTACTCAAAATTATTTACAACAAAATCCATAAAAAAAAACCTAAACTGGTTTTATAAAAAATTACGCTTAAAAGTTTGCGCCAAAAATATGACTCATCAACTTATTTGTTTATTACCGTAATTAGGGTACTTATCAAAAAATAAACCGTATTATCACGGTATGCATCAATAAAATTCATTACACCCCACGGGTCAGTTTCGTTTCGTAGCGCCATGTTGTAGAATTTGAACTTTTATTGAAACATTATCGATCTTCTGTTTCCCCTTCCATAAACAATTCCCCTTATTCCAAGTTAAAAAAAAATTCATTTATATAAACATGTTTATTAAGTGACGTAACTAAACCGTCAACAGTAGTACAAAAAAATGAGGTTACGTTTACTACAATTTAAGAAAATTAATAAAATAATAATTGAGTTTGAAAACTATTATTTTCAGAGTAAAATTTGTAAAAAGTCCATCGTTACAAAATAATGTCGAGTTCATAGACTGAAACTAGTTGAAAATAACTCAAGGTAGGCCGTTCCTCTAAAGTTCCTGATATTGATTGCACTATGAACGAAAAAATTCAAAACAACTGAATGCAGTCATAGATTTTTTAGGTGAATTTAACCCAACATTATATGAAGTGAGAGGTTATTATACTATATTAAGGAGAGTTGTGAGATGGCAGTTGGGCCTCATAAAATCTGGGTAGGTGGAAGCACGCGAGTCACCTTGGTTATTTTGTTTTTTAATTTTCTAAATTTTTTAATATTTAGATCGGCGGAATTCGCTGGAGCTAGTGATGGCTACAACACTTCTCAATACATGATCTAGAAAAGGACCTGGTAGTTGTATGGTAAACTTGTAAATGCAAAGGCTAAACACTAGAGCAACAAGCCCACTAACAAAATTATTATTTTTGTTCAATAAATTTGGTTCTGGTGGTAAACTCAGTATAAACGCATAGCTAAATTTGAATCATTTGATATCAGATTGTCATTAAAGAATTATCACCCAAAATCTATTTTGTCCTAGTAACGTATATGACACAACAGCTTGTCTATAGACACTGAAGGAGATAACTGAACTTATTGAAACCGTTTGTGATATTTACCAAAATAAAATACGGTTTCAAAAGCCTGGCTCTATAAAACACATAAAAATCTTTTAAGCCCTTGGTCCAACAACAACATGTGTTCTATTAAGAACTGATGGACTCAAATTTTTCGAAAATTAAACAATAAATCCTACAACATAGTAAAATAAAATAGAGGCTGAAGATAAAATGAAAATTTATTATATTAAAAGAAACAAAACTAAAATTTGGCTGGAAATAATCTAGCTGTGGCGTATTCTCTAATCGTGTGACGCAATCTCTTCCTGAATGATTAAATCATGGCAAGAGCCAGCAATAGCATGACATTACCGTTGCTACAACAAAGCTCATCTGCCAGCACACCTAGAATTCCACCTTAGATAGTGACATACATATCACTGTTATTGACAGTGGTGTGGGACCAGGGACTGGAGTACACAGTGTTGTTATATAGCCATCAATCAAAAATAAAAAATTACAAATAAAAACTGATCATTCCCAGTGGTCAACTCATTATACATCGTCTTTTTTATAACTTTTTGTTTTAAAAACTCGGTCTTCCCATTCACAAAAAGTTAAAACAACAGCTAAGCAAAAGCTTTAAATTGTCTTACTTGCATCTATCATATTCTTGTTTAGATAATACAAATAAAAATACCACAATAAAAACTTAACAGAAAACATAAAACTATATCTCTTCGTTATGACATATGAATATATGTGTTTCAATTTATTGCAGAAGAAACCACTTTATATGAGCTATAGTTTCATTTTGAATATAATGTAAACAATAAAAATTTCTTCCTATTGTTGTAATAAAACTTTATTGCTTTAAAATGTTCTTTTAATTAAAAATGAAAAGCTTAAGACTCAAAACTTTACCTACAAAAACAGTTAAAAGTTACAAAGGGATAAAGCAATAACATTAGGTCGATAACACTAGGTAGAATGGAGAAATAGACGTTTTCCATAAAACGGTTGTACCGTTACTCTGACGTGTATACATTTTTTTCTCGAAAGCATAAACCCTTAAATTTTCTTATTGATTATTATATATTTTCCTGTTTTTTTTTTTTAATTTTTCCCATAAGCTTTCTATGTTCTATTCTTATCAACAGCAGGGCTTATACATATGTTATGGATATAATTTTCTTTTGCAATATCATCAATCATTCAGATTTTATGATTCATTAAATATTTGAAATGTTTTTCTTTCATTAATTAGAAATGGGATAAAAGTAAAAAGAAAAAAAAATTATGTTCGGATCGATCGATTTCAATTGGTTAAACATACTTGTAAGTAAGCTTTTGACAAAAAAGCTTCGATATTTGAAATGATAAAAACGAATACTTATTTACAGATAATTAGGTAGTTTATATTAATTACAGATAATATTTTTGAAATTGATGATGTATATGTAGCTAACATTGAAGATGAAAAATTGAAGATGATGGTTCGATTTTCTTATAAAAACAATGAAAACAAATTTTGCTTGATGGAAAGATAAAAAACTGAATGTTTTCTTTTTATGTAGCTAATTTTCGATTTTAGCTTAAATAGCTTACTTGTCAAATTTTAAAAACCCAAACTAATACAGTGACAGAGAAAAATTTCATAATATTAGAAACCTTTTGTTTGTTAGCTGTTGAGTATGCTGTTGAATATCGATGCACAACTGACCTGGAAAGATAAAAAAAATGTGTTGGAATAAAAAATTTACAGAAAATATAAACATTTTTATCAGCAGTGACTTTCGATTGCAAAATTGTTCGTTTTATTTATTTATTTATTTATTATTTTTCTTATATTATTGATTTTTTAAACAATGACCAACAAACCAGCAATATCCCGTTATTAACAAAACATCCATCCATTTTACTCATTTTTGCAATGAAACATGTGGTATTATCTTAAACAACGTCAAACTTAGAATATGCTGATAACAGATCAAGATTGGTAAAGGTTCTCAATCGAACATATGAATAGAGATGTGGTTAAAGATTTTTTACTTGACTGTTTGTCGGTGTGTTAACTCGGCAGCCAAGCATTTTTTAAAGTGACCCATTAACAAAATATATAATTTTCTACCTAGACGAAACCATCAGTGAATCCGGCAAAGAAATTTTTGGTAAAAAACTTCTTCAAAATTGCCTTCATCATAAAATTGTTTGAATTTTAATTTGATATATTTCTGTTTAAGATTGCATTTCAGAATCTACCACAATATGTGTTTAATCATTTCTACCAAGCAAACGATGAAAGAATAATTTTGATCCTAGATGAGTATAAAATGTTGGTTACGTTTTTGCTACGTTGATGTTAACAGATGATTGGGATATGTCGCGGCTCACGACAAGCCTAACTAAGGAATTACAATTCAAATAGTTCCAGTTATAAATTCTATGTCTTTATTGCTGTCACTTAGACACCATTCTAATGTAAGACAGTGCTCCGACATGTTGGAGTACCGATTTCAGATTTAATTTAGCGAACAAATGAATAAAAATTATTGAAATGTTAACAACAACTTCAAATGCAATAAAAACACTCACTGGTATCATCTTTGTCGTAAAAGTACACTGTATCTAAATGAAGCAAATATTGAGGTGTTGCAAAAAAAAGCCAGTTTAATCATTTAACAGCATGCTGCTTTGAAAGACAAGGAGGGGACAACAGAATACCGTTTCCACTAAACATTTGACGTGGTCTCGTGGCAAATTTGACACTGCTTTTTGATACATACGCTCTTGGCCAATCGTAAACCATTGGCCAAGAGCGTATGTGAATCAAGGAGCCAACAAAGTCACAGAAGACGATCACCAATGTTGTCATTTGATGCACCAATTTTACGAGTCCTGTGAAGGATATCAGGTTGGCAGTCCTGCTGGATTGCCAATTTACGGGTGTACCAGATGTCGAAAATTTAACAAACAAAATTCAACTTAAAAACCAACATTCTCGAGGCAGTCCTACCGAAAATTAATAAAAAAACTCATAAACTCTGGACCTAAAAGAAGTTTAACATCCTGGTTTTCCATAGAGCCACGACATTCTACCCAAGAAGTACTAGGAAGGCACCAAGAAAGTTATCGCGTTGCTTAATGCCTTAAATGCAGAATGAAGACAAAAGCAACCTTCAAAATGCTTGAATTTTATGTTTAATCGAAGAAAGTTATTTTGACCAGAAAGTCACACTACTTTACTCCCTTCTTTTAGAGCGAGTAACTTAAAAATATTATAGTACTCCCAAATACAGAAGTGAATATAATAAAATATTGTTCTTACTCATAAATTGAAATAAATATTTTTCTTCAAATACTCAAACATTTAATTTGAGCTTCAAAATTGATGCTTTCCAAAGTAAACAGTAATTAGTTCTACAAAATGTTTTGTTCAATTTTGCAAGTATTGCTATGACGAATAGGTACTAATTTTCTTCTTTTAATTGAAACTCCAAAGGAGTGAGATCGAAAAAGCTAAAAATTGTGCTCTTCGACGAAGATCAATATTAGAACTATAAACATTTTAATTTATTCACACTATTTTAAGAAGTGAAACAAGTGCTCGAATAAAATAAATTTTAAGCTCTAGTAACATCAAATTTAACAGAAAATATGACTGACTACAGGTATAACATTGTAGTTGTGGAGGTAGGTCTCGGTAGCATTGCGAATTGTACTGTGGAACAGAAGACTATATTATAAAATATTATAAGATTTTGACAAGCTCAAGACAAGCTCAATTTTGACTAACCTAAAAACGTTGACTTTAACATTCATCAATCCATTCAAAGCAAGTTGCCTAAGTAATAATGTAAAAGCGCAGACAGACCCTATTTGATACAGCACGATGTTTCAAGGTTAAAACTTGAAGTTCAAACGCTCACAATTTAATTTTAATCCAAAAATAAGAATTTCCATATTTAAAGAAATTCGCAACCACAAATCATTAGTGAATTTGTATCGGCTGCGTCCTTTAAATTAAAACAAACATAAAAACATTTATGTGTGCTACAAGCTAGTCCATAATATTATAACATTTTATCAGTTAGTTGTTTTGCTGCGCCATCACACAATATCAATTAATAATACAAATTTCGGTTTACATAAATGATGAAGATTTTTTTTCGTAAAGCTTAGTCATAGTATTACATGTAGATGTAATACGGTTGTTCAAATTTATGTAGTTGTAGAGAAGTTGTTTGGTGAGATGATGTGTTGAAGTGGTTGGCTTGTATTTATATTGAGACCATATGGGAAAATTTTAATTTTTGTACGGTGAAAGAGATAAAAAAAGGAAACAAGAGATGAAAAATTTTACTATAAAAAATGGATCAATCGGCAGATTATTATTTGAATCTTAATCAAACTAATATGATGAGAAGCGTTAGTTCCACAAATGTAAATTGGTGCCTAATTTAATTTGCCAAAAACAAATATAAATAAATTAAATTGGTACAATTGAGTTAGATATGATGATGATAGCCATCGATGGTTTGCGCTACTAAATTTTTAATAGGCCGAAAGTGTGCAATTTAGTAAAAATTACTGATATTATTTATGAAGCACAAAGGATGACACATTATATGGTGTGGAAGGTGTACAAATAGTTCTGTTTAAAATCTTAGATGTAATAAATATAATTACTTCGGTCTGAAAGACCTATGTATTACATTCATGAGCCAAAGTGAAATTCTTACCACCACTTTTTTGGAATTTCTCGACGTTTTAGGACCTACTGATTCTAAAAAGATGTATGTCTGTCATTACCTACGAAATCTAGAAAACCGCTGGAGGAATTTCAAAATTTTTTTTTCTAAAAATAGGTATACTCAATGGTAAGATTCGAATGTATGATGTGTTTGATAACTGTACCGGAAGTGTGTCAAAAAATCATTAAGTTTATCAAAAATAGCAAATTTTCATATTTTTGGCTTAAAAAACGTTTATTTTGAGTGATAATGAGTAATAAACTTGAATCTGGAGAAATCTGGATGATTGACATCCGTATGTCAGACGAGGACCTTGATTATTGTTTTACAAGTATGTAAAAAAAAATCGTTAAGTGTGTCAAAAGATTGATTTTCATATATTTTGTTTCCCAATTTTTTTGAGAAACATATTATGGGAAACATTACTTCGGCTTTCGACTAGAAATATATAAAACATATAGATAAAAATAACTATTTGGATGACATGAAATGTAGCTGAACATTAAGTACCCAAGTAACAATTTCAGTTTTATATAAGCTCTTCTAGTGCTCTAGAGCTATAATATACAGCTGGTTGCTTTATATTTTGCTGATGCAGCGCTGTCACAGCTCTAGCAGAGCTGTTGTGGTGCTAAATTTGCTACTTTTACTGCATTATTTCCTCTAAAGAAGTTGTTTAATAATATTTAATAGAGCTATATTAGCTGTATAAAGGTTGACTGTTAGAGTTTTTAGAGCTAACATTACTTTTTGAATACAAATACAAGTAATTTTTTCAATGAAACTTTATGTTTACATAAACTTATACATATCGACATGGTTTTAAAATGTTTTGATGTTATGGTTTCTGTCAAATAAATTCTTTCATAAATTAAATGGCAATTTGTTATATTTTAAATAAATAATATATGTAATAACTTTTATTGAAAATATGTATACAAATTTTATGTGCCATTTATTTTTTATGGTGAATAGTGATAGTTTAGAACTAAAATTTTAGTGCGCCCTTATTAGTTCTGTGTATTTGGTGGCAAAATAAAAAAATTATAAATTTTTTTTAATATTTTGAAACATTTTTCACTGTTTCAGGTTTGTTAAATAAATTTATTTTGGTGAATTCATTTTTAAAAAAATTCTTAGTTATAAATGGTTAACAATAGAAATCCAGTTATCGTGATATGTCATATTTCCAAAATACATCATTATCAAAAATAATTATTAAAACATTTTTGGCCATTATGGTGATATTTTTTACTCCATCTTTATAAAAACGAAGATGGTGGCAAATTATACCAATATAGAGCTACCTATTAAATATTACTCCTTTATAATGCTATTTATAACGATTTATTTTAATATAGAGCTATCACAATCGCATTATTTTTTATAAAGCTATTTGCTCTGTGAAACTGTTCTTTTTTTTGTGTCACAAATGCTTTATTGTATAATAAACTTATTATGTTACAAAGCAAATAGCTTTATATAGAAGTAGTGTGATTAAGAAAGCTCTAAAATTTTAAGGAAAATGTCACACATAATCAAATGTCAATGCTTCAATTTCAACTAACGTTTGACTGAAAAACGCAACCATTTTGAGCTATTGAAGATTCAAAAACTCGCAATAACTCAAAATTTACGTAAAAAATAAGCTCTGTAATATTTGAGCGCTTTTTATATTAGAAAAAAGCAGTTTATAAATAGACATTAACGCTATATTACAGTAAGATTTTATAATGCTTATAGCTTTAAATAAGCTCAATTATAGCTCGCTTTGCTGTTGCAACGGTGAAATACAGCTCTTAGGTCTATAATAAGTGGTGCTGCACTACTTTAGTTTAAGAGCTCTATATTATGTTATGATGCTATTGTAATGCTATTCTAACAACTGCCTGCTCTATATTTTATTAGAGCTATGAGTTTTCGAAAACTATTTTATAAAGCAACAATAATTTTGTTTAGAGCTCCAAGTATCACTCGACAAATAAAACGCGCAACCAGCAACATACAATCTTCTCTAGAGCTTCAGTACAGTATCTTGATACTAATAGCTCTAAGAATTGTTACTTGGGTATGACACATGAAGTGTGTCAAAAAATCGTTAAGTGTGTCAAAACAAGAAAATTTACATTGTTTTAGTTTAAAAAATGTTCATTTTAAGAGAAAATTAGTAGGAACATGGAATGTGGAGAAATCTTGATGTTAGATTATTGCATTATAAGTTTGTCAAAAAATTATTGTGTTTCAAAAGAATGTTACAAAATTTTTTGGAAAAAAATAAAATTAAATATTTGTACGACATGAAATTTTATTATTATTATTGAGAATTATGGCATTATAAGTTTGTCAAAAATGTTGTCAAGTGTGTCAAAAAGAAAAATTTTTATTTATATTTTAACCAAATTTTTTGGAAAAATTTTTTTGGGAAAATAAAATTAATTATTTGTATGACATGAAATTTTATTATTATTATTGAGAATTATGGCATTATAAATTTGTCAAAAAAAATGTTGTCAAGTGTGTCAAAAGAATGATTTTCATTCATTTTTTTGGAAAAAAATAAAATTAGTTATTTGTATGAAATGAAATGTAATGAGCATGGAATTATTATTATTGAGAACTTTATTCGTCAAAAAAATATTGTCATGTGTGTCAAAAAAATAATTTCACTTATTTTTTAACCAATTTTTTGGAAAAACCAAATTTAGTCGTTTGTGTACATGGAAATTTTTGAATTTCTTATAGTTTTTGAAATATTGTTGGAATTTTGAAAAAAGTTTGTATTTTTGATTTTGTAATAACTTTTGCCATATTTTTAGAATTTTGGAAAAAGTTTTAATTTTTGATTTTGTTATAATTTTTGCACTATTCTTAGAATTTTGAAAAAAATAGAATTTTTGAATCTGTGAATTTTACATATAATTTTAGAATTTTGAAAAAAATTTAATTTTTGAATTTATAATAATTTTTATAATTTTGGAAAAAGTTTCAATTTTTGCTATTGTTATAATTTTCGCAATATTTTAAGAATTTTGGATAAAGTTTTGAATTTTCCATTTTTAATTTTTGAAATATTGTTAGAATTTAAAAAAAGTTTAAATATTTGATTTTATTCTAATTGTTCTAAATTATTCTAAAAGTTTCAATTTTTGATTTTGTTATAATTTTTGCAATATATTTAGAATTTTTGAAAAAAGTTTTAATCTTTGATTTTATAATAATTTTTGGAATATTTTAGAATTTTGAAAAAAGTTTGAATTTTTGATTTTATTTAATTTTTACAAAAATTTTGGAATTTTGAAAGAAATATGAATTTGTGATTTTGTAATATTTTCTCGAAACGCTAAATATACATCGCTGAAAAAAACTAAAAACAATGTCCTCATAAAAGTGTATTGCCGAAAACTACATCATAATCCTTAACCCAGACCGAAGTCTTAATATCTCAGAGCTTGAGATTTCAGCCCCTTCATATTTTCTGATTGAATTAAGAGTTTGGTTAGACTGGGTTAAGAATTTGTTTTGGGAAAAAAGGAATGGAATACGCGTTGGTTGATGTTATGATATTTCGAAAAGCTCATGAGAATGTAATACACAAGATATTGGTTCCAATATGACAGAAATTACAAAGAGAAATGTTATAATTAAAAATTGTGACATTGGTGAACTATCAATTTACAGTGGATCAGCGTACATAGTATTAATGTAAGCTCTACTTTTTTGATTTGATTTTATATAATTTTTTTTAGCTTGTTAATTTTGTTGTTGTATATATAGCATTGATTCTTTTGTTATAAATATTTGGTCATAAATAAGATGTTTACCATAGAGGAGTCCCGTTTAATTGTATAAAAAAGTCCAATCGTTTTAACTAGGAACAGGGATAAATATGTAAAGGTGGTTACCTCTTACAATAAAGACATAAGGCAAGCAAACAAATGAAGTCCCAGAGTCTTATTCCGACTAGAAACTTCGATGTTTCTGAATTTAAACCGAAAAATAAGCTCTTGCTAAAAACTAATATTAGTCGAGCAGCCACTGTACATAAGCATATTTTGCTTAAGTTCATCAAACAAAAATTCAAATAGGAATAAGTCTAGTAGTCCAAGCTATAAGGAGCAAGTTAATGGTAAGGCAAATTATCTATTTTAATACCACTACGCTGTTTTGAAAAAAGACGCAAATAGAACAAAACGAAGAAAATGGCTCTACAGGTTTCCAAAAATATAGCTGAAAAGACTTAAGTCTGTAACCCAGTCGAAAGGTTCGCCATGATACTGATAACAACCATCACTTATGAAACAATCGTGTCTAGTGAGAGGTAACAGCCCAGCTGAAATGAAAATAGTTTTAAAAGCTACGGCAATCAACCTGTTGGCGTTCGAACGAACGAATCAGTTTTTGTTGATTTGTAAATTTCTTTTTTACTTTTTAATCTATGCGTTAACGTGAGATACCATAAATTACTAGCAATATCAGTGTAGTACTACTAACCAAGGCGACATCTTAAGGGAAGCTGGCGGATGAACTCTATTCAGTCAACGGTAGCACCTCACTCTTTGTTATGCATTCCTTAATGCTTTGCTATTTCTTGCTCATAGAAATCAACTATCATTTGACTCGTTATTCAGCCTTTCATAATTGAAAAAAATGCTGCGTCACATGATCAAGGCATATGCGCCACAAGCTGACTTTTTGGTAATACATTTAAGTTTTGTTCGTGCAAGTTTGTTAAAAAATTTTAAAATGCTAAGCTCTATAACGCCAACAAATGGTATTTAAATGGCTCTACATGCATATTTACTCTACGGTTATGCAGCTCACATGTAACCTATGTTTTTCATTTGTTAAGACTAGCTTTATTACATTTGTTAAAAGAAGTACAACTGTACTTGTCGAAACCATAGCGACAAATATCGAATATAAACAAAGAGGTAGACTTGTTAAGAAACAAATAATTAAAATATTTTATATTTTTAGTTCCGTAATTTCAAAAAGTAAAAACGTGAGACTCGGTGTCCGTCCTAATTAATTCTAAATCATCTTTCTATCTAATAGACCTGTGAAAAGCTTTTTGTAAGGAAAAAATTAGTAACAGTGTGAAAACTATTGGATAAGGAAGATAATATTGCGCAAATGATGGGAAACATAAACTGAAGGTGATCCGGGTTACGAGGGTGAAATTCGTTGAACTTTTCGGGGTAGAAAATGGTTTTTCACGAAACTAGACTTTCTGTCGCAAAAAATTTAAAGCAAAAGTTGTAGGTAATGAAAATGTCTATAACTTTTATGCAAGCCATTTTTTCACATAACCTAAAATTTGCCGTGAAAATAGAAAAAACCGAGAAAAAAAGGCTTATTTGTTTTTAATTTTTATCTCCCAAAAAAAAATTTTTTTCACACAATTTGGTGAAAACTTACCTTATTATGTCCCTAGTAGGGTGTAACTTTTTAGAATCAAAATATTTATTAAGAATTTCACTTTTAGCTCATGAATGTAATACTTAGGTCTTTCAGACCGAAGTTATATGGAGGGGCTGAAATCTCACTGCTCTGAGATATCAAGACTTTGGTCTGGGTTAAGGATTTTGATATAGCTTTCGGCAAAAAACTTTTATGAGGACATGGTTTTTGGTTTTGGGCAGCGATTTATATCAAACATAACTTTTTGTTAAAGTCTATGTACTTTTTTATCTCTGTTTAGATATATGTATTACAAAATTAGCACGTAACATCAATACGTTGTCGGAAAATTATAACAGATCAGATCATAAATTAACATAATTTAGTGAAAAGATTATACAATCAGCAAACTAATCAAAAATCCCTCCATTTAGCGTTTCGAGAAAATATTTCAAAATCTGAAATTCATATTTATTTCAAAATCTTCCAACAATATTGTAGAACTAAATAAAATCCAAAATTCAAACTTTTTTCAAACAAAATTCTAAAAATATTTCAAAACTTATTACAAAATCAAAGATTAAAACTTTTTTCGAAAATTCTAAAAATATTGCATAAATTATAACAAAATCAAAAATTGTAACTTTTTCCAAAATTATAATAAAATCAAAAATTTTAAATTTTTCAATATTCTAAAAATATTGCAAAAATTCTTACAAAATCAACTTTTTTCAAAATTCCGTTCTTCAACTTTTTTCAAAATTCTAAAAATATATATAAAATTCAAAAAATTTTTTCAATATTATAAAAATATTCCAAAAATTAGAATAAAATCAAATATTTAAACTTTTTCTAAATTCTAATAATATTCCAAGAATTCTTAAAAATTACGATTAATTTCGATTTTAAGCCAAAAAAGTTACCTCATTTTTAGATAAAAAAGCCTTTTGTTCTCGGTTTTTTCTATTTTCACGGCAAATTTTAGGTTATGTGAAAAAATGACTGAAAAATGAAATTTTTCGATAGAAGGTCTAGTTTCGCTGAAAATCGTGAAAAATCATTTTCTACCCCTAAAAGCTCACCCCATTTCACCCTCGTAACTCGGATCACCTTTAATTTATGTTTCCCATTATTTGCGCAATATTTTCTTCCTTATCCAAAGTTTTCATGCTGTTACTAATTTTTTCCATTTTTTTGCCTGTTTTTAAGGTATGCACAGGTCTTTAAACCGAATATCTATATAATCGATTTTCTCACAAGCTAGCACTTACCTATCAACAAGAAAATTTCTACAGTTATGAAATTTATTTGCCCTGAAAACAAACAAATTGCAAATATTTGTTTTTATCTGTATTTTATAGGCATAGATAAGGAGAAAGTAATGTAAAGTTTTTTTAAGGAACCGAGTTTGATTTAGAAAAATCAAAAAAGTTAAAATATTTCAGAAGGAAAATTCAATAAATTATTGGTTAGTGTTTAAGTTATTAATCGTGATTTTTTTTCTGTACATTTCCCCTTAAAATTTTATTTGGAGGAGGTAGAGAGTAGAAATTTTGAAAAAAAAGTTAATGTTGACCTTGACGTGGGGTGTCATATGACAAAAAGACTTTTTTTTCTAGTCCAACACAATTTTCTTGTAATTTTTAAAATAATAGTTTTCGACTTATTTTCACAAAAGTGAAAATTTTGGACACTATCCCCCCTCCTCCTCTCTTAACGCCGAGCATTACAAAGGAAAATTTTTAAAAAATTCACGGTTATAGGAAATGCTGAGAAGATCGACTGAAAGGTAACGACAAAATATGACGTAAAGACCTTTGGGAGGTTCTTCATTAAAGGTTTCAAATCAACTCCAGGAATTTAAAATAAATGTTATTCGATTTAAATAATTTTAACCTTCTTATTTTAACTTATTTTAGCTTAACTTTACTTCTTTTGGACAAAATTTTTCATAATTCAACTTAACAAATAAAAGCAATTTCAAATAAATTTTGATTTTAGTTCCTCTTTATTTTGTTAGAGTAGTTAAAAATAAAACAAGCTTCGTTACTTCAAAAACAATTGAAAATAAAAGAGAAAAATAAAGCAAAATAAACGAAAATAAGTACGAAACGAAGTAAAACACGAGAGTTATTCTGTACACAATTAAAAGACGATTATATGATATTACCAATGCCCACATTACTTACAAGTTACACCCTACTACATTTACTACCATTTACTAGTAGTCTTAGAAATGTATAAGCCAGAGGTGAGGAATCTGTGGCCTTTTCAGATATTCTTTGAGGCCTTATCACATCTTTTAAATTTTATACAAAATTCAAACCAATTTTACTTCAGTCTGAAAATCTATGTATTACATTCATGAGTGGAAAGTGAAATTCTTACCCCCACTTTTTTGGCATTTCTCGAAGTTTTAGGACCTACTGATTCTAAAAAAGCAAAAAAAAATGTATGTCTGTCTGTCACCCGTCACAACCGACGAAGTCTAGAAAACGGCTGGACAGATTTGAAAGATTAGTTTTTCTAAAAATAGGTTTACTAAATAGGTAGCGTCGAAAGGAGCATCGAACACATCGATAACTGTACCGAAAGTGTGTCAAAAAAATCGTCAAGTGTTCCAAAACAAGGAAATTTGCTTATTTTTGGCTTAAAAAACTTTCATTTTAAGTGATTACGAGTAGGAACATTGAATTTGGAGAAATCTTGATGATCGGGATTGGTATGTGAGATCAAAAGCTAGATTATTGCATTATGAGTTTGTCAAGAAAATGTTGTCAAGTGTGTCAAAAGAAAGATTTTTATGTATTTTTTACCCAATTTTTTGGAACAAAATTAAATTAAAATTTTGTTTGAAATGAAATTGTATTATTATAAATGAGAATTGTGGAGTTATAAGTTTGTCAAAAAAATGTTGTCAAGTGTGTCAAAAGACAGATTTTAATTTTTTTTACCCAAGTTTTTGGAAAAAATAAAATTAATAATTTGTATGACATGAAAATATATTATTATTATAGAGAATTATGTAATTATGACAAACTATTTTGACAAACTAAAAAATATTGTCAAGCGTCTCAAAAAATGATTTCATTGATTTTTTTAGCCAATTGTTTGGAAAAATAATGTAGCTGTTTTTATGACGTATATGTGATTGAAAATGAAATTGGACATGGAAATTTTGAGTTTTTGAAATATTTTTGGAATTTTAAAATAAGTTTGTATTTTTGATTTTGTAATAATTTTTGCAATATTTTTAGAATTTCGGAAAAGGTTTTAATTTTTGATTTGGGATGTGAATTTATGATCTGTTATAATTTTCCGACAACGTATTGACGTTTCGTGCTAGTTTTGTAATACATTTAACAAAAAGTTATGTTTGATATACATCTCTGCCCAAAACTAAAAACCATGTCCTCATAAAAGTTTTTTGCCGAAAACTATATCAAAATCCTTAACCCAGACCGAAGTCTTGATATCTCAGAGCTGTGAGATTTCAGGCCCTCCATATTTTTTCGTTGAAATGTGATTTTGTAAAATTGTATTTTTTTTGAAATATTAAATCCTTTGTTTTCGAAAATATTTTGTCTAGTTATTTAGTAGACTTTTTTTCGGTTTAAAAATTGCGAAGTAACGATAACCCATTAAAACTAAGCTTAAACCGTCGATAGTTCAATATAATATAGTACATTTTGCTACAAGAGATGAAAACTGCGTTTTCGTGAGTGGAAACTTGTTCATGAGACACGTTGGCCTCGAGTGGGACACTTTCACTAACGCGTATCTCACGTTTGTGAAACTGAAAATATTTTGTAGCTAAGTTACACTGAAAGAAAAAATTCGGCCACTACAACCGCTTTTGTGCCAACCGAATGTTTACTGTCACAATAACCTCAAATTTGAAGAAATAACAACCAAATTTGAGGTTATTGAGACAGAAAACATTTGGTTGGCACATGGCACAAACAAGGTTGTGTAGTGACCGAATTTCTTCTTTCAGTGTAGATACAGAATATTACCTGTCGTATCATATTGAAACGCGTAGTATAGAAAATAAAAGTTAAATAAAAATTAAAACCAAATCAATTTTGTTTATTTTTTTTATCTTTTAAGTGAATTATTTTTGGTGTTCAAAAAATACAAAAAATCATATATTACTATTTTATCTGGATTGGAAACTTCGAAAGAACATTTTTCGCAATTAGCAAAAATATTAAATGAACAGCAACGTTTTAATTTCATATTTTAAGATTACATAACTGTTTTAGACTCATTAACTGAAGAATATACGGAACGATTTTCTGATTTTGAAGAGTATATTCCAAAAATATTCCAAAATTATATATAACACAATCAAAAATTGAAACATTTAACGAAATTGTGTTTATCAAATACAAACTGTTTTCAAAATTTCAAAAATATTTCAAAAAATTATAACCAAATCAAAAATTTCCATGTCCAATTTCATGTTCGATTAAATTTCATGTCATACAAACAATTAATTAATTTCATTTTTTGCCAAAAAATTGGTTAAAAATAAAATGAAAATCAATCTTTTGACACACATGACAATATTTTTTTGACAAACTAATGATGCAATAATCTTGTTTTTGGTCTCACATACCAATCCCTTCAAGATTTCTCCAAATTCCATGTTCCTATGCGTAATCACTTAAAATTAAATTTCAATAAATTATCGACTGGTTAGTGTTTGAGTTATTACCAAAATTGTGAGCTTTCTGTACATTTCCCTCTTAAAATGTTATTTACTAGTAATTTTGAAAAAAAGTAAATGTTGACCTTGACGCGTAATATGAAAGGTAGACATTTTTTTCTAGTCCAACACAATTTTCTTGTAATTTTTGAAAGAACAGTTTTCAACTTATTTTCAAAAATGAGGAAATTTTGGATTGTTTGGACCTCCCCTTTCTTAACGCCAAACATTACAAAAGAAATATTTGAAAAAATTCACGGTTATCGGAAATGTTGAATTGATCGAATGAAAGGAAACGACAGAATATGACGTAAAAATCTTCAGGAGGTTCTTCATTAAAGTTTCAAATCAACTACAGAAATTTTAAAAATAATTTAATTAGATTTAAATAACTTTAACCTTCAATATATTAACTTATTTTAGCTTAACTCTACTTTTCTTGGACAAAGATTTTGATAATTGTTGTTTTTATTTAATTTTAATAATAGATTCTATTTATTGTATTTCATTATACTACAAAAATCTTGGATGAGTGTTTTTAATCTAATAAAATACTGACAAGCTAGAATTCTATTACAATGTTTTAATATTACCCTACACACCGTAGTAAATCAAATATGAAATGATATATCTAAACATATTATTTTCAACAATAATTCAACTAAACAAATGAAAGCAATTTGAAAAAAAATTTTGTTTTTAGTTCCTCATAATTTTGTCAGAGTAGTATTAAACTATTGAAACTATTGAAGCATAGTCACTTCAAAAACAATTAAAGAAAGTAAAACATGAGTTATTCTGTACACAATTAAAAGTAATATGATATTACATACACCTTACTACATTTACTACCATTTACTAGTAGTCTTAGAAATGTCAAAACCTTGACTAAAATATCTCGTGTAATTTTGAAGCATCACAAAGTCGATGAAAATTTATAAACGAAAATTTTCGTCCTTTTTCATTCAAATTTGTTCATAAAATATGATAAATTTAATATGCAATATACATATTAAATCTTTAAACTAGTTTCATAATAAAGCAAACACAATATGTTTAAATTATTATATAACATCCGTAACATATTTTTTTTTTCAAACTTTCTAAGAACCTTCAATTTCATAACACGATTTTTCCACTCTAACAAAACATTAAAGGAAACAAAAACAAAATGAAAATGTTTGCAACAATTAAATTTTCAAAAGTTATTTTGTTGTAATTTTCCTTTTTTCCCTTTTTTCGTATAATAGTAATTAATGATAGGAAAACACATTAAATTATCTGAGTTTGTGGTTACTTTGAATATTATTAAAGTATAAATAGTAATTAACAATTTTAATTTTTTGTTGTTGTTGCTGATAATGCATAGTAAATTACAGGTATACGACTATGCGAGTACAAAGATCAATATGATGTACGACTACTGTTTTGTATTTATGTTTGTACGTATGTTAAATATATAAGTCAAAAATGTTTAATTACACGATGATTTATTTTAGTTCTCATAAATTAAAATTATAAGTTAAGATTGTTAATATTAGAAAAAGAAAATTGCTCCGCTTTGTTATAGTTTTTATAAATTAGTTGAACATGTTTACCTTACTATTAATATGAAATACGAATATTCCAAGACCATGTCATACAAAAAATAAAGATTAGAAGAAATAAATTAATTTTAGAAGAAAAATAGAACGACTGAGGAAGTCGGCTATGAATATAGTTAGGCTAACTTGTTTTAATTGGAAATTAACATTTTCTTAAAATGTGGCAGGTGTAAATTCATCAGAGAAAATGGAAGGAGGTAATGAATTCCATAATTTGAAGCATGTTAAATATCTTGGTCGGATTTAATAAAATTTGTTAATAGATTCTAAGTGAATGAATAGAATTACATTACATTTGTCATCTTGTTATGTGTTGTTGTTTTTTTTTTGACAATGAAATAACGAAATAAAAGGAGACGACATATTAAATATTTTTATTTCTATACTTGAATTTCTGGTAACATATGATTGGGAAAAGTTTTGATAATTTTTGTAATGGCGTTTGATAAAACAAAATTTTTTTTGGTTTTTTATGACTAGCTGTTCATGCAGAGTAACTATTGATGTATATTATTGATCACTTATTATTATCGTATCGATTTATTATTATTGTTAAACAACCGAAGCGGCTCTGGCGCAACGTTTTTATTATTTTACATTATTAATATTGTTCAGCAATCATCCATGAAATTGGCGCAACGATATTTATTATATTGTTATTGTTATTGTTAGTTTTATTAAATTAATTACTATATGTAACTCGCTATGCTAGGCTAGTGTGGAGGAAGCATGGAAAATTGGGTCAAATTCATATAATATGGGTTAGTGAAACATTCTAATTTTTAAATGTAATAATTATATTTGATTAGGTGTGTGATGATCTTGATTCCTCCGACTTTTGGGGTTTTTTGTTAATGGAAGCCGTCTCTTGTGAAGGGGTGCGATTCAGCATTCTTTTGGGTGTAATTCAGAAACAGAGATTGGTTGAGGAAAGGTATAATCAAGCTCACAGGCTGCAGCCAGTCGGAAGTTTGAATCTCAAGGCACGTAGTTCCTCTAATGTTCCTAGAAGCTTTTCTGCTATTAGAAATGCACGTGTTCATTAAAAATTCTATTCCCAAAAATAAAACTAGTTGAATATAGTAATAATATTAAAAAACTTCCAACTATCATGATATTGTATTCAAGAGTTAATGTTATTCAAACTTATTTTATATATTAATTAAATAATTTAAATAAAAAAAGAAGTTCAAAAACTAAAAGCACGCTCAAAAAAAAATAAAACAAGAAAATACTCTTATCTGAAATTGTTTTGTACAATATAAACTATTCAATATTTAATATTTATTTTCTATTGAATAAACAACTTCCACATAAATAATTTTAATAAATTTAACACATATTCATAGTGATTTTCAGAGGATAGCCGTAGTCGTATGCCACCTACCCTAACAAAACAATACATTCTAAGAGTATAGTAAGTGATCATCCACTATAGGGCTTCATGCTATACATCTCTTTTGACCACTCTTTAGATGTATAGCATGATGCACTTTGTCCAAAAGCCGATGATCGCTTACTACTGTTAGAATGTATTGTTTTGTTAGGGTAGGTGGCATACGACTACGGCTATCCTCTGAAAATCACTATGAATATGTTAAATTTATTAAAATTATTTATGTGTAAGTTGTTTATTCAATATACAATAGATGTTCCACATCAAAAATTTAACAAAATTCACGTTTATCGAAAATGTTGTAAAGATTAAATGAAAATATAGCGTTCGGTTTATCATTTAAAATGTTATTCAGAAGGGGTTTAAGGTGAAAAGTTTTTGCCTTAGTTTTATTTTAATTTAAACCAATGAAATTCTCTAAAATGTAATGACATCATTCAATTTCACCTATAAAATTTGAATTATACTAATTTAAAAAATATTTATACGTCTGGCCTACTGGGATATTAAAAATTATCAGTCTAATTTTGAAATAATTAACTGATATCACAGTATGCCAACGTATAATTCATAAAAAATATATAAAGAAATGAAAAATGGCAAAAAATTTTCTAAACGAATTCCTTTTGTTCGTTGATAAATTCTCATAACTTTTTGAAAAATTCCTCAAGCAAGTGGTATTGATAATATAAATATACCTGCTTTCGAAATTTTTGGGAAAAAATTATTTCGAGTTATCACCGCCCTTGGGAAATTACAACTGAAAATTTTGAAACAAATTATATATGTCCAAAACAATTTTTTTTGCCATTTTCGAACGCACAGTTTTCGATTTATTTTCAAAAATGTGAGCATTTTTCCCTTCCCTACCACCTCCTTAAGTTGGGCTCATTATTTAAAATATAATTTGGAGCTGGTAGGAGTGGAAATGTTGAAAAAAGTAGGGTCTGCGTCGGACCAGACGGTGGAAGTTATGCTTCTTTCGCTCACACATACGCACACAGACAGACAGACAGACAGGATGCATAAAAAAAAAATATATTATTCAAAAAAAAAATTATTCAAAAAAAAAATTAAAAAAAAAAAATTCCAAAAAAAAAACTAATAAGAAAAAAAATATTATTATTATTCAACAAGTATAAAAACGTATAATCGTCGATTTTTCTTAGTTTTCTTAGTGAAAAAAACTATTTGAACCTTATGCTCTATGGTGATACAGACGAGATTTCAAAATCAATTATAAAAAAAATAAATCTCGAACAACACCCCGGCCAACGAGCGTAAAGAAGTATAACTTCAAAAAAATTATTTTCGATCTTGGGATGTCATATGAAAGATGATTTTTTTTCTAGTCCAAAACAATTTTTTTGTAATTTGCAAAGGCACCGTTTTTGGTTTATTTCTTATACTAATGCTGTGTGCGAAGTGACGAAATAATGAGAGAACACAATTTTTGGTGAAGGTGAAATTTGTAAAAACAAAATTTTGACATAAGGTGAAAAACTTCGTAATATTAATGTTTGCTGTTAATAAATATATATAACATATATACTAATATAAATATTACTTTGGCACTTAAAAAAACTTCTGTAATAAATTGTTGTTCCTCCTGAAATAATTTTTTATGCCTACTAATTGCCTAATAATTTTTTATGTCACAATTTGATGATGCTAAAAAGCTATACCAAATTTTGTTATACCGTGCTATACCGTTTCGTTATGGTGAATATAAATTCCAAAAAACAAAATTTTGACAGTTAATATTTGTCATCTGTCATTATTTCGTCAGTTCGCACACAGCAATATTGTTTTTTTAAGAAGAACTATTTTCGCAGAACATTATATATGTTGTAACCACAAGAATTTCACAAGAGGGAAAACTTTAACTATTTTAATTAAAACACAAATATCACAAATCTGGTAATTTTATTTTATTTATTTAGAAACTTAGTTTATTATATTCCAAAGTGGGATTGATTTTGATTTTCAAATTAACAATTAACTGTTTTTATTTCTGCTCTTAAAATTATAACCAGTGTTTAAATTTAAGTTTTATTTATCTGATATTCTTTGTTTTTTTCGTTTACGTTTACACAAATTTAATTTTTCTAAATATTTTTTTTTCTTTTCTTTTGCAAGGAAATGTAAAAGCAAATTTTTATTCGCCAACATATTAAATTGGTAATTTATTACTTTGATTTGCGGCAGTAAAATTTCACTTTTCAACCATATACTTTGTTGTCATAGTTACGCCCAAAAAAGTAAAAACCATTTGTATTTGTTTAAATTCTATAAAAAATAGAAATATTTATCAAAGCAACCATTAAATTCAAAATTTCATAATCCAATTAAAATTATTGTTATTATTTGTTATCATGGTTATACAATAATTTGGAAAAAATAAAAATATTTTGTCAAAGGTTACTTGTTCAGCATATTTTTATTTCAAAATTTATGCAAATTTATAATTTTGATTTAGAATAAACAAATTATTTTTAAATATTTTGCTTTCGGCGAATAAAACAAAATATATGACGCACGGACGTAGCTACTTTGGACTTAATGTGTGTGCAAATCTCGGCTGGCAACTTGATTTGCAAACTCCACATACGTCCAAAATCTATAGCTTTACGTCCTTGCATCATAATGTACTATTTTATATTCTGTGTTTTAATTTTTATTTCGTTTGTTCGTATTTTGTTTAAAAGAAAGGAGATATATAAAAAAATTGTTTCCTTTATTGGGAACGATTGAAAAATAAAAATTCATCTGTTTTTTCGAAAAGAAAGATTGATCTTAGAAATTTTGAATCTTTCCTTTGGATATAAAAATTTGCTATTTTGTTTTATTTTTTTACTTCGTTCTGAAAGACATAAGTATTACATTCATGAGCTAAAAGTGAAATTCGTACCCCCACTTTTTTGGCATTTCTCGACGTTTTAGGGCCTACTGATTATGAAAAAGCAAAAAAAAATGTATGTCTGTCTGCCGGCCGTCCGTCCGTCACAACCGACGAAATATAGAAAACGGCAGAAGGGGTTTCAAAAATTTTGAATTCTATAAATAGGTGCACTCAATGGTAAGAGCCGATAAGACGATGTGTTCGATAACTGTACTGGAAGTGTCAAAAAAATCGTAAAGTGTGTCAAAACAAGCAAATATGCATATGTTTTGCTTAAAATACTTTCATTTTAAGTGATAATGAGTAGGAGATATATAAAAAAATTGTTTCCTTTATTGGGAACGATTGAAAAATAAAAATTCATCTGTTTTTTCGAAAAGAAAGATTGATCTTAGAAATTTTGAATCTTTCCTTTGGATATAAAAATTTGCTACTTTGTTTTATTTTTTTACTTCGTTCTGAAAGACATAAGTATTACATTCATGAGCTAAAAGTGAAATTCGTACCCCCACTTTTTTGGCATTTCTCGACGTTTAGGGCCTACTGATTATGAAAAAGCAAAAAAAAATGTATGTCTGTCTGCCGGCCGTCCGTCCGTCACAACCGACGAAATATAGAAAACGGCAGAAGGGGTTTCAAAAATTTTGAATTCTATAAATAGGTGTACTCAATGGTAAGAGCCGATAAGACGATGTGTTCGATAACTGTACTGGAAGTGTCAAAAAAATCGTAAAGTGTGTCAAAACAAGCAAATATGCATATGTTTTGCTTAAAAAACTTTCATTTTAAGTGATAATGAGAAGGAACAAAGAATGTGCAGAAATCTCGATGGTCTAGATTTGAATGTGAGATCAAAAACTAGATTATTGCAAAATAATATTTTCTTACATGTCAAATGAAAGATTTTTATTTATTTTTTTACCCAATTTTTTGGAAAAAAATAAAATTAATTATTTGTACGAAATGAAATTTTATTATTATTATTGAGAATTATAAGTTAGCCAAAAAAATAATGTAAAGTGTGTCAAAAGAATGATTTTAATTTATTTTTTTTAGAAAAAAATAAAACTAGTTATTTGTATAAAATGAAATGTAAAATGAACATGAAATTATTATTGTTGAGAATTTTATTGCATTATAAGTGTGTCAAAGAAATGTTTTCATTTATTTTTTTAGATTATTTTTTGGAAAAAAAAATTAGCTGTTTGTTTGCGTAAATATAATTGGACAGGGAAATTTTTGAATTTATCATAGTTTTTGAAATATTTTCGGAATTTTGGAAAAGTTTCAATTTTTGATTTTGTAAGAATTTTTGGAATATTCTTAGAATTTTGAAAAATTTTAAATTTTTGATTTTATTATAATTTTTTAATTTTGTAAAGAGTTTCCATTTTTGATATTGTTATAATTTTTGCAATATATTTAGAATTTTAGAAAAAGTTTGTACTTTTAAGAATTTTTGAAATATTATTAGAATTTAGAAAAAGTTTAAAAATTTGATTTTATTCTAATTTTTGGAATATTTTTAGAATTTTGAAAAAATTTTTTTGAATTTTATGTGTATATTTTTTTGACTATAAATATAGCTTTGATTAGTTTGACTGTAAAAATTAAAAATTCTTAATATCTCTAAATGTCAAAAATACAAGTTACCACTTCTGTGCTTAGCACGGCAGAGCGGTATATAGCAGAGAAATAACACACACAAAACGGATTATAAATTAATAAAAGTGGGCGACGCAATTAATATAGGAAGGCAGCAAATATGCATGGAGGTTTTCATGGATTGGTAATTCTTTAAAAAAAATTATTATTATAATTACAACAAAAATATATGTCACTAGCCAATGTGAAATCTAATAAATACTGGACGAGAAACAAACCTTCCGTCAACGGTACCACTCTTCAAACTTAGTTATCGAATATTTCTTGATGATGTCACGCTAATGCTATTTTCAATCTACATTTTATATAACTAAAACTATTATTAAAATTAAGTATAATTAGTATTAACATATTAGTATAGCAAATTAGTATAGTTATCCCTATATTAAAGATATTCAAAGAGTCTAAATAATGAATATTTCATATTTAGTGTGCTAAACATGTCTAACTAATTAATAAAAAAAAAAAAAAAAACTATAATCAAATATATGTGGTTTTAAAATAAATCTAAGAAAAAATGATACAACACCAACAAATAAAAAACATGCATCTGGGGAATTATTTAATTTAATGACAGCACTGTGTGAATTCGTAGGATAGGGTGAATATTTAATTCTGTAACATCCTTATTCCTTAGTCATTTGGGTTGTCACTATTGATTATTTTCAATCAATGCGAAATCAATACTCATAGCCAATAAAGGAATTTTTGTTTTTGAGAGCTTGTAGGCAATTAAACTCAAGGAGCTTTGTGTCAATCATTTGAGTCATTTTAGTTTTATTTTTTTGAGATTTTCTGTATAAATATTTCAGTTTATTACATTAAATTTTTTTCGAGTTTCGAGTAGAATTCGAAGTCTCTAATCAGTAACACGGTTCGAAGTACAGATACATAGTGAGGTTCAGAAATTAAATATTGCTGTAAAAATACAGCCAATACCTACTACGAAATGAATAATTTAACATTAGCAGCAAAAATTTGATGATTGTAACGACGGACTATCCTTTGATGGATCCTTTGAATATGAATACTATTATTTTAGAGTTCAATATTTACTCTAAAATAATAGTATTCATATTCAAAGGAATTCGCTAATAATTTGTTAATTTATTTTCTTCAATTGTAATAAGCGTAGGGAGATTTGTTTGTACTACTGTATTTTTTTGTTTCAATTAATAATACATTGCAAAACATGTTTTGCATAAATGATTGTTTGTATTAGTGAAAATTGTTTGTTACAATGATGGAGATGGAAACAGAAAACCTATAATATGTGTATATAAGCGATCAAATTGTTTGGATCGTGAGATAGTATATAAAATTAAATCAAATGATTAGTACATAAATTTAAATCGATTAGTAATCAATTAAAAATAAATCAAAGGATATCATTGTGTAAATTTTTTATAATATATAAAATAAAATTATTTGTTTTTTTAAATTGTGATATCGAAGTTTTTTAATTTATTTATTTGAATGTAATGAGTTTTAGTGAGAAATGATAAATCATTTAGTAAATAAAATGAAATGAAAAATGAATCTAAAACAAAAATTGAAATACAAAAACGTAATATTCATTGTAATAATTTGTATTCAAAATGATAGGTAGATTCCAGTTTGCTGCTAAGTTGTACTGAACTGCTACAATAAAATTTGATTTCATAAAATTCACCAATTTATTCGGTTTTGAAAAAACCAAAGTATTGAATTCATGAGCCAAAAGTGAAATGCCAACCCACACTTTTTTTGCATTTCTCGACGTTTTAGGACCTACTGAAAAACGTTCATTTTAAGTAATAATGAGTAGGAACAAACAATCTGGAGAAACCTTGATGGTCGGAACTGGTGTGTGAGATCAAAAACAAGATTATTGCATTATAAGTTTGTCAAAAAAAAGTTGTCAAGTGTGTCAAAAGAATGATTTTCATTTATTTTATTAGAAAAAAATAAATTAGTTATTTGTGTGAAATGAAATGTAATGAATGTGATATTATTATTATTGAGAATTTTATTGCATTATAAGTTTGTCAAAAAAATATTGTCAAGTGTGTCAAAAAATAATTTTATTTGTTTTTTTTCCCAATTTTTTGGAAAAAAAAATTTAGCTGTTTGTATGACGTAGATGTAATTGAATATGAAATTGGAGATGGAAATTTTTGAATTTGTTATAGTTTTTGAAATATTTTTGGAATTTTGAAAAAAGTTTGTAATTTTGATTTTGTAATCATTTTTGCAATGTTTTTAGAATTTTGGAGAAATTTAAATATTTGATTTTGTTATAATTTTTGCAATATTTTTATAATTTAGGAAAAAGTTTTAATTTTTGAATTCTTAAGAATTTTTGGAATATTATTAGAATTTAGAAAAAGATTAAATATTTGATTTTAGTCTAATTTTTGGAATATTTTTGGAATTTTGAAAAAAGTTTCTATATGTATTTGATATTGTTCTAATATTATTGTTATAATATAGTTTCTATTATGACAAGGACCTTAACTCAACAGTCTATTTTTGGTTATTTTCCATAATTTTATAAGACGATCTCGACTAAATAATTAAACGTGTATTTTCCCAAATTGCGCCTTATTAAAGATAAGTAATAAATTAATCACTATTCACAGCAATACATTAGTTTGGGTTTTAAATTAATTATATTATATTCATTCAATGTTTAAGATATCTAAATAATATTTTCTTCATAGAATATCTCCTTCAAAATGATACCAAAATTACACAAATTTGCATAAGGTTTATAACTGTAATTTAAGCATGACGATAAAATAATCTACCGTGAATAATAACCTATTAACTATATTAACGAAAATATATAAAAATATTTAATAAGTGATTTGGTTTGAGTGTGTTTTGGATGGATGTGGATGGATGTGGATATGGGTGATATTGAGCATGTATGGGAGGGTGCAAGCGTGTATGAGGTGTGAGAGTGTGAGCGTATGGGAGTGAATGTGGGGGTTGAACGTGCTGATCGCCATTCTTTCGCCAAGGGGGTCGCCAGAGTCTCATTTTTTCACTTGTCTTCTTTCCATTTCTGTCTAATCACGTAATTAACGTACATTTCTGTATTTGTGTTGAAGGGTAGCAGGTATATTTTTATCAAATCCACGAAGACTGAAAGCTAGTAAATTCGACGTTATCAATCTCTCTAGGTACGCAGCCTGCTATGCGCTTCATTAGTTCGCCAATGAAGGAGTACCTCATTACAAATTTTGATATTATAACCTTGTTATAATTTTTGCAATATTTTTAGAATTTTTGAAAAAGTCTGTTTTATTTTAGTCTTTGATTTTGTAATAATTTTTGGAATATTATTAGAATTTTGTTTGAAAAAAGTTTGAATTTTTGATTTTATTTAATTTTTACAATATTTTTGTAATTTTGAAAGAAATATGAATTTGTGATTTTGTAATATTTGCTCGAAACGCTAAATGAAGAGGTTTTTGAGTAGTTGGCTGATTGTATCATCTTTTCACTAAATTATGTTAATTTATGATCTGTTATAATTTTCCGGCGACGAATTAAAGTTTCGTGTTAGTTTTGTAATAAATTTCTAAATAGAGATAAAACTTGTACTTTTACAAAGAGTTTTATGTTTGATATACATCGCTGACCAAAACTAAAAACAATGTCCTCATAATCCTCAACCAAAACCGAAGTCTTGATATCTCAAAGCTTGAGATTTCAGCCCCTCCATATTTTTACCTTGTAAGTCAGCATTACTTGTAAATAAATTAAATATACCGAAAAAGTTGATGATGGATAATCTGTGCTACAACATACACACGGAACTCATGATGAGCACTTGTCTAACTTTTTCATTTACATTTGGTTCGTTTCTAAACGACGAAAAAAATTAGTTTGGCCCTTGTTGTTTATATTTTTATTTATTTAGTTTAAAAAACTATTCGTTTTAGAATATGTGTTGTGCATTGTTTGTGTTTGATTTTGAGTTTTACTGAACATTTTTTTGAATCAGTTTTGCAGAAACTTCTTCTTCGTCGCTGTAGTTGACAAACAAAGCATCAACGACAGAGTCAGACAATGCTTGGTCTTCTGGAATGTTTGTAGAAAAGAAACGAGTCATCAGCCAAATTCTGAAACTGTGAGCCGGTGAAATGTTAAAAATTTCTTCGTTTCTCTTTATTAAAAAACTAGTAAAAAATCTGCTTCACAATTACAGAGTTTGGCTGGAGGACTGATTTAACTGTCTGAAAGAAATTACTAGAGCCAGATGGGTCTCATTCATTTACTGAATTTTTTTAATTTCTTGAAGACTTAGCACAAAAGATTTCTGGTGTTTTTTTTAAGTTAAACGCATTACCCCCACCTCTCCCCCCTGTCCTGTTCAATATAAAAAAAATTTCAAGGTATTTTCTTATTCAAAGTAATAATTTAGTCGGCTCATCCAAGAGCCTGGTCAACTTTTATCTGCGTTGTGTTTGGTTTGTTTGTCTGATCCAATAAAGTAATAATAACATAACCTTATGCTAATGTTGTTACTGTATTTATATCGATTTCTTCGTCACAAAAAACTAATAACGTTTGTAATTTTATTTTCCGTTATTAGATTGAAAATTCCCTTCATTTTCAGTAACATCCAATCAACGTTTGATAATAAATAAATTTTCGAAGTGCTTATGCATCTATAAATAAATATGTATATCTTTTGAAGTTATTAAAAATTTACAATTTTTAAATGTTATGTTTTGTAAACATGTTTTAAATATATTTCAAAGGAATGTGTTCATTTCTACTTATATATCCTTTTGTCGATGTTTTCCCACTTGAATCAATACATTTTCGCTTTTCAAAGTAATTATTCATTAAGGGTGTTAATTTTTACAGTATATTTATGATAATCGTACATAATAGTATATTATATAACGGGCACGGTAAATATTATCATTCTATGGAAGTTGTACACTATACTATTTATACAATCATATTAAATAAAATATAAATAATCGTATTAAAATAATTTTTTTAAATTTAGCGGACGGAGCTCGTTTTTTCTAACAAATTTTTAAAAGGATATTTTTTTTTGTAGACGCTCAAATTTCATCAATTCATTCAGTTTTATTGGTTGGTTGCAAATAAGCAGACCGAGGGTGTAGTAGGGCATTGAGAATTTTCAAAAAAAGCCTGGCTAATCACTAGACCATTCACACCTTATAAACAGTTACAATGGTATAATTTTTGATTGTTATTTGTTTTTTTGTAATAAAGCATGCAGTCCAGAAATTTGAAACAATTTGAAAAGTTTTGCATGCATGAAAAACGAGGATTTATTATTTGTCAATTAAAAATTTGTCAATGTCAATAAAAAAGTTTTGTGTTGATGAGTTAAAATTTGATGGGTTCATCATTACAACTGTTGCGATGACATTATTGAATTGATTATTATTTCATTACACACTAGTGCATAATAAATAAATAATTCGCTACTGCTACATATGTGATTTATTTTAATAAATAAAAAACAATAAAATGATCTATATATAACTACTAAAATCTGTATCAAAAGTAACAATTTCTAGTTTGGTCGTAGAAAAAAGTAAAATGGTAAAAGGTGATGTTAAAACTTTATCTAGCTACCTTGTTTCTTTATTTTTGTTTATATGAATCATTATTTTTATATTGTGGAATACAAATTTATAGTTTATTATACTCATAGGTGATTGTTCTATAAGTTTTTAACAATTGAATAAACAAAGCTAACCCTTACTCCACTTAAACCTCATTAACACGATAAGTTTTAATCTTCATAATTAAATTTTACTAATTTTCCCAAAGTTTTGTGAAAAAAAAAACGATGACTTGCCAATAGAAAAAAAACTCAAAACTCATTATGTACCTTTTAGTAAAATTAATTGGATTATGTAGCAGTTATTTCTATTAACTATGTCAACGGTATGATTATAAAACATGACATGAGATAAAATTCACTAAATGTTTTCGTAATCATTTATTAAAATTGTGAACAATGTTAAGAACATGAATTTTTTATTCTTTCAAAACATAAAATTCAAGTAACCTTTTTTGAATCCAAACTCAAAATTTTATTGTGTCAGTAATTGAATTTCTTTTAAAAATAACTGACCAAGGATATTTAAGTTTTAATGTTTGTTTTCATCTTATGAGGGCAGGGCGGTGGAGCGACATCATATGAATTGGATGGAAGAAAGTTGCTAAAATGATTTTCATGACTTGTGAATTTCTGAGATGATAAATAATTTGTTTTTTTTTGTTCACAATCCTTTTTTTTGGTAAAATGTTGCTTAAAGCATAAATATATACGATAAAAATAAATAGTAATGAATAAGAGATTTAAATGACTCAGCCGATATCCTCCCTTTAGCAAACATTATGAAACAAATAAGAAACAAGTAAGTGAGTAAAAACAAATTTCGAAACAAAGGGAATTTGAGTTTAACCGAAGGGCACACACTAATGATATGAACCTATTTAATCTTATCATAAAATTTAAATAAGATAACAAAATTTGTGGGTGGAATCGCTTGAGGGAGGAAAAAACAAAAAAACATTTTCATTAAAAAAGGGATAAAGGAGTTTGAATTTTAAGAATTAAATTTGCATAGTTTGTGAAACTCATCGTTAATGAATGCATTACAAAAATCCTGAGAAATATCTTTTTTTTTGTTTTCAAATTAAATTATGGATATTTTTTGTCTAACACAAAACCAGTAGATGTTTAATATTCTAAACAGTGATTTGTGGGTGGGTGGTTTTTAATTAAAATAATTGCAAAACTGAATAAATATGTTTGACTTTTTCTTCAATTAAAATTTTTTAACGAGCTAAGTTAACGATTAATATAACAACGTAACTGATTCGATTCCTCCAGTAACATTAAAATGCATAAACGTATTGTTATGAAAATGCATCAACATAGTAAAAATTGGTTTATTTGAAACTTAAATAAACTTTCAGTTCTGTCATTCTGTATTTTTTGCCTGCTAAGTTTTCTTCATTCCTTAATGTTGTTAGGGTTTGCAAATTGTTCTTGTCTTTATGTTTTCTATTTAACGTGTCAATTATTTTGTTTTTATATCCCTTTTTACTGGCTATGTATTTTATGTTATTTAATTCGTCTTGATAATTTTCTGCATTCATTGGTGTATTGTTCAATCTATTAATCATGTGGTTGTATGCAGCTAGTTTATGTTGGTATAGATGATGTAATTTGACATGTATTCTAACATACAAATAAAAGATACAATAAATATAACAAAAAATATGTTAATAAAAAATGGTTTAAACGCAACAGATACACAAGAAATAATAAATATAATAACCGAAATAACAAAACAAAACTATTTCACACATAACAATGAGTATTATCAACAAACAGAAGGATTACCTATGGGAAGCCCACTATCTGGAACTTTAGCCGAAATATATTTCAACGATCTTGAAACAAAATATATACATAATTGCTTAAATCCACACAAAGAAAAAATCATTTATTGGTATCGCTACATTGATGTTATAATTTTATCATTCAAAGGAACGAATAGACAGCTTAATCTATTACACCAATACATAACCAGCATAGAAACTTCCATTAAATTCACGTTGGAAAATGAAGAAAATAACACAATAAATTTTTTGGATTTATCAATCAAAAATGTAGATTCAAAACAAACATTCAAAGTATTCAGAAAACCAACCCAAACGGATCAAATAATAAATATTAAATCACATCATCCATACCAACATAAACTAGCTGCATACAACCATATGATCAATAGATTGAACAATATGCCAATGAATGCAGAAAATTATCAAGACGTATTAAATAACATAAAATACATAGCCAGTAAAAACGAATATAAAAACGAAATAATTGACAAATTAAAAAGAAAACACAAAAACAAGAAAAATTTGCAAACCCTAAAACATTAACGGATGAAGAAAACTTAGCAGGCAAAAAATACATAAGCGCAACATATAATAAAAGAATATTCAAAATAATGCAAAAAACTTTAAAAAAACATGGATATATTGCAGCTTACAAAAACAAAAATAAAATAGAAAATTACCTAAAAACCAAAAAATCCCAAAGCTTAGACACAGGTGTTTATAAAATTACCTGTGATGACTGCAGTTAATTTTATATAGGCCAAACAGGGCGGTCCTTCACAAAAAGATTTATTGAACAAACCAGTGAAATTAATAAAAGTGATCCAAAGTCCAGATATGCCCACCATTTAAAAATAGAAAAACACATATGCACCAATATCAACACAAATTTAACCATATTACATAAAAAAGAAAAGGACAACATCTAGATAGATTGGAAGAAATAAAAATAACAACATTTTAAATGATAAAATCAACAGTAAAACTAACAAAATATATGACATAATAATAAAAAATAGCAGCTGAAGTAGTATATAAAACCATAGTTTAAGCAAAAATTGTAATAATAATTTAAGAACTGAGGATGACGTAAGTCAAAATCGATATTCAATAAAATAAAAAATCAAATTCAAAATAGTTACTATAAGGAAGGAATCAAATTCAAAATAGTTACTATTATTATTAATAACATAAAAACTAAATATAAACATATTAAAAAAGTTTATTTTTAAATATTCCATTTTAATGTGGCCTAACATTCTTCTTCAAAAGATTACTTAATAGAAAGGTAATGATAAAGTAATCTTGCTCAAATCGCTGGCAGTAATCCAAAGGCAAATTTGCATTTTTTCTAGAGTTTCGTTCTAGAAATTTTCTAACAACCGTAACCCTCCGTAACATTTTTCTGAAAAGAAATTGATTTTTTTCTAATTAATTACTAACCCGCATTCACTCACAATTCGAGCTTCTTGAAATCTTTGAATTCCAATTATACTGTCTATATAAATTAAAATATGATTTTTCACTGGGAATGTTTCACAAAAGCTGCTGGGGATGTATTTAAGCCAAATGGCGCTTTTAAAAATTGGTATCGATTACTCGGCGTGGAAGAATCCGATCTTCAGGTCCAGAGTTGTAAAGTTTTTTTTATCTTATAGCCCGCAAACATTATGTATAGGGTATAGCATAAACACAAGTTTATGCAAATTTCGTGCACTTTCTATTTTAATAATTTTAAAGTTTATTTTTAAATCTAGCGCATAAATTTTAAATTTAGTTGAAGTTTTAAAGTATTTGAGTGCTAACGTCATACTTATTTGTTTTAATTCAACATTTTTAAATCATGTAAACATATATGCAAAATGTGCATAGAACTTTCAGGCATAAATACAAAAATGTTTAATGTATAACTTTTAGGACTAGGCTTACGACCCTAATACGTTATGAATCTTTTCTACACAAATATTTATGGTAACGTAAAATAAAAATGTATTTGTGTATATGAGGCATCCATTTTTTTGCCATTTTTTAAGGTACAATTCAAATGAAAAAAAAAATAAAAAATCAAAATATTTAAATATTAGGCTGTCATTTAGAAAATAATATTAATTTTAAACAAATTTTTTAATAATATAAAAAAATTAATTTAAATATCAGTAAGCCGACATGAAAAATGAGAAACAAAAAATATTAAATAAATATAAACATTTTTTGGATCACTAAAATTAATTATTCAAAGCACCTGTTTGTCTTTTGTGTATGTTTTCATTGCCTTCACGAACAAAATTTCTTTCGCACATAATTTTAGATGCGAATGAAATAAAATTCATCAATTTATTATTAGGACAGTCAAATTATCTCATAAAAATTTAAATGAAACCAGTTAATTTAAAAAATATTAAACTGATTTTTCACAATCCATTTTTTTATTATTTATTTATTATTCTTATCATTAAATAATTTTTGTTTCGTTTCGTTTTTCATTAAATTCGTGAAACATGCGGTTAATATTTTTGTGCATATATGTGCACAGTATGGTGCACATCATGTGCATGAAATGTATTATGCACAATTTTGTGTACGGCATTTTTTGTAACATGCATAATTAATACAAATTTCATGCACTTTTTTCAAAATTGTTTTACGGTTACTTGACCTGTTTGGTCATATCTTAATGGCAGCAGATATATGTCGTTCGCTGGAATACTTTGATCGGCAAGGTTCGAAGAATTTTTGGCTCAACCGTTCTTAGATTTTCTTATCAACTTGGATTTCTTTGACAGGTGCTAAACCTTATAGTATAATACTTAGCTTTATAGGCGTGGTGTTGCAATCGTATTTTGGTGGATATTTAGGAACCATTCATTTACTCGGATTACCCAACTTTAAGATCAATGTTAATAAATTCCTCAAAGAAATTGATAAATTCTCTCGAGCCCTGGTTCCCTAATTGGCATGGTATCTTCGGATATTCAGAGACGTAAATATATAATGGTTCACACTAAACTTTCCTAGCATTGAACTAAAAAAAACTCGTTTTGCTACTCGATTGGTATCCACTATCTATGATTTTATTGCGCAGACATCATTACAACTGAACTTCTTCAACGTACCTTCCATGTCACTGTACGAATTACGACTGCCAACTGGCGATGGACCGTATTGTTGTTTTACTACAGCATTTTTTGTGCGTAATCGCTCTATTTCATTGTCCTTAAATTTTATTTCATTGATTCCCGCAATTTCGAGTTCTGCATTCTTTTCGGCCAAATGTCCATCACGCTCTTCAATTTCTTTGTCTTTGTTGTTGATTAAAACTGCTTTCATTTAATTTATTTGAAATTCAAAATTTATAGCAAACCCTTAATTCAAAAATTTCTATCATAGTAAGCTTTGAAACAAAACTTTCAAGAAATTGTAAGTCAGATCAGAAAAAAATATTGTAAAAGATGGTTCACCCAGCAGTCAACTAGATAAGACGTTAAATAAAAACTCCTAAATTGTTATACGTGTTTAAGTGAAATAAGTACAGTCTTTCAGTTTGTGCCAACATTAAGGACTTCGAAAGAATTTCTTTGACCAAACTTTGACCCATAACGAAGATACCGCACCTCTCTCGGTTTGTGCTAACATTAGGAGCTTCGAAGGTATTTCATTAAAGAAATTACTAGAACGAGGACACTCCAACTTCACCTATCGAGGACCTCCTTATTTCATCAGGATATTCTATTTTCTTCAGGTTTGTGCCTACATTTTGGTCCTTCGAATCATACGAATCAACAACTATGGCACAGTTTAGACCTGCTTCCCAAATAACAAGAAACGTTACCAAACGAGACTATAAATTCAATCGTGATGATCCACTTATTGACCTTGATGTCTATGCAATGACAAGGTGCAATGCCAAAGACAATCAATGAAAATACAAATCAGAGAAGAAGCGATAATGCAGACGAGGAAAATATTCCACGCAACGCAAAATCCATTTCAAGTCAAACGGATGCAAGGGATGCAAGAAGCAATGCGGAAGTCAGCACCAATCCTCAAAAAACAATTTCAGTTTCAGTTCTCTGCATTCAAACAAAGAAAACGATAATGCGACGACAATAAGGAGTACTCAACGTGCTAAAAAGCCTGCAAGTAAGGCTTCGAAGACTAGTTCAAGGGCCTCCCTCTATGCGGAAAGTGTTCAACAACAAAATGATATACAGCGAAAGATTGACGAAATTCAACTTAAGATGTTGACTACGAACTGGAGCCAAGCAACAGAATGAGAAAGTGGATCGAACATTTGTTATCGCTACCGCTTTCAAGAAGCATTTGGGGTCCTTAAAGCTGCAGTGATGAATACGTTAGAAGCAGATGAAGACGATGAATATGAAGAAACCGAAACAATTCAAGACTTCAACGACAACCGAGACAAGCCAAATCATGGCTGTCCAATTGTCCTGTGGCTCTCAAAGTCACCAAGGTCTAGCAGATTGTGATGATTTCAAAAAACTATCAATCGATGACCACAGAAAAATTCAGAGACCTTAAAGCATGTTTCCTTTGCTTTTGGCCAGGTCACTCGAATGGCAAATGCTCTAAATTTGGAAAACTTAAGTGCCCAAAATGTGGATCCAACAATCACGACCTTGTCCACAAAGACCTCCAAATCGAAAAATCAAAAGTAGCAGAAGAAGTTGATATTGAAACGAACTTGACCAACATAAGTTTATGCAACACACTGTTACGAGTTGCAAAAGTCACTCTTCGTGGCCCCGGGGAGGAAGTTGAAACAGCAGCATTATTTGATGAAGGATCCACTGCATCCATGATTGATGAACACATTGCAGGACTACTGAAACTAGATTGAGTATTGTCGCCGATCACTTATCAATGGGCAAATGGCATGATTCACCATGACTCTGAATCAAGGATTGTCCATCTAGAAATCTCAGAACCAGGAAAGAAGTTTTACAAGTTTAACAACGTAAGAAAATACAAGTCTCTTGATCTTGCATCCAATTTCCATTGACATAGAAAAGATAAAAACACTTTACCCGTACATCGAGGACAAGCTTCTTAGCAACATAAACCTTGTAAAGCCAAAAGTCTTGGCTGGCTCAAGCAATGCAGGACTTATCAACATGCAGCATATTGTTGAGGACAACCCAGAGGTTCTTCAATTGTCAAGAAGTCGACTTGGATGGACGATTTATGGCACAATCCATACTTCAATACCAGAACAATCACCGTAGACGCTTGATGTTGTTCATCATAACCTTGTCTACATCAACGAGACAAATCAGGACATAGAGCTTACTGAACTTTTGAAGCAACAATACTGTCTAGAAACCTTTGAAAATGAAAAAGAAAAAATATCCGTTGGCGATGCTAAAGCCATGAGATGTATCACCAAATCATGAGAAGTAAAATCAAAAAGTTAGACAGTGGATATTAAATCAGACAGCTATATAAGTATCCGGACCTACCGATGCCAACCCAAGCCAGTTATCATATGGCACTTTGAAGATTGAAACACGTCAAAAAAGGATGGACCAATGTCCCGAATTCGCAAAAGTTTACGCAGACAAGATCGAGAACTACCTTTCAAAAGGACATTTGTGAAAGTTAAATGAAACCGAGACACTGTGCATACCAAAAACATTATTTCTTCCACATTTTGGGTGTGTACAATCCCAATAAGCCTTGAAAATTTCGCTTGGTATAATGGGTGCTAAAGCAAAAGGAGAACCATCTCTAATCAGTGTCATTTAGAGAGCCAGACAGAAAGGGATTGCGATTACTGCCGATATTCAACTGGAACTCAACTGGGACATAGAAGCGGATGAGTTTGTTTTTAATCATGACTTTCCCAAGTTCACTGATATCGGACAAGGCTATGAACCAACCATGAAAAAATTATTGAGCGTTATAATGTCCATTTTTGACCCAATTAATTTTTTGCTGCCACTAACTGTCAGACTCAAAATACTTTACCAGGACTTGTGGCGTGTTGAAACCCGATGAGAACAAAAGATACCCGAGAGCATTTTTCAAAAGTTCAAGGAGTGGCTTCAAAAAGCAGATCGCATCATAGTAATAACAATCGTTCGTTGGTATTTTGCAGGAAGTCAAAGATACACTGAAGCTTAGTTTTTCGTCTTCTGTGATACAAATCAAAAGGCTATACAACCAAAACAAATAACTGCAACAGCGTTTGTATAAGGAAAGTCTAAGGTTGCCCCACTGAAACATGTCACCGTTCCAAGACTCGAACTTCAAGCAGCCGTATTTGGAAAAGCAAGCAAAATCTGTAGAGAAGGAACTTGGCCTCGTTATCACTAAGCGATATTTCTTCACCAACGCAACAATTGTTAGCCTATTTAGGCTAACCACGACAGAGAAATTGGGTGTATTCATCAGTGCAAGAGTTTCAAAAATCCAGGACAAAACCCAGACAAGTGAGTGGCACTGAATACAATCGGAGCTAACTGCAGCAGATGCAGCAACAAAAGAATTCAAGGAAGTCGACCTAAAGAAAATTTGTGCCTGGTTTATTGGTTTATTAAACCTGAAGTTTCTTTTGAAGCCTAAAGACAAATGGCCACTTTGGGAGAAACCTGAGGTGACCGAGACTAAAGCAATAAGTTTTCACTCTGAACTTCTTCATACAGAGACAACGTACTCCCCAACCGATGTTTCATCAGCTGTCCCTGATCAAACCAGATTTTCAAGATATTGTCGATTGATTAACAAGATAGCTTATATTTTAAAGGCAAGAGATATATTCAAGAAAAATTGGAAGTCAATACGAGGTAGTACAAAGCGCAGATGCCGAAGAAAAATCAGAACGTTTATTGATACTCAAAGTTCAGCAAAAAGCGGCGCGGATTCGTGTAAAAGTCAAGTCCCTTGTTTCGTTTCGCATCACAGCTGAGAGTAAAAGGAAGAATAAATGACGAGACAATGACGTTTGATGAAAGGAACCCAATTATCCTACCAAAAACCCACAAATTTACTGAGCTTCTTGTAACGTGTTATTACATCAAGAACTATCAAGTTAACGTGGACACAGTGATCAATAACCTGATACAACGCTTTTGGATCATTCATGCGAGGATAGCAGTCAAAAGCGCAATAGCAAGTTGCAACGAGTGCAAAATCAGATAAGCACAACCAAAACCAGCTCAAATGGGATCACTACCAAGAGAAAGATGTCAAAGCTATGTATATCTATTTATACCTTTACTGGATGTGACCATTTTGATCCGCTTTTTGTCTCAGAAGGACGAAAAAGAATCAAAGTTTGAGTACTTTTATTCACATGCTTTCAAACAAGAGCAGTTTATTTCGAAGTCGTTCGAAGCCTTGACATCTCGTCAACGATAATGGCAATTTCAAGATTCTGCAATTTACGTGGTCTTTGCAAGAAAATCTACTCAGATCGAGGGACGTCGTTCATTGGAGCCAATCACGAGCTAAAAAGTTATCTGAAGCCGTTACAGGACAGTGGGCAGATATCACAGGATTTATGGCAACAACTGAAAATAGAATGGACTTTTAATCCAGCCGGTGCACCATATTCTGGAGGTGTTTGGAAACGTATGGTCAGGACTATCAAGACAATCCTTAGAATTGTATTGAAGGAGCAATGCTCGACAATGGAGACACTTCAAACTTTATTAGTTGAAGTAGCAAACACCAAAGTACCAAACACACCGTCTTTTTACCGATATTTCCATAGACCCGTTAGAACCCAGTGCTTTGACCCCAAATGGACTTATTTTTGTAAGAAACAACAATAGTTCGTATGAAGCATGGATCATGGAGGAAGCATTTCTGGTTAAGAAGAATCACTGGAAAGCAAGTCAAGTGTTAGCCGATCAATGGTGAAAGAGTTGAATTAGAGAATATCGTCCCATTTTTCCTGAAAAGTTCATAGTGGTTCAATGATAGTAAAAATCCATATTTACAACTAGGTGACTTCGTATTCATCGTAGACAAGAATCTTCCCAGAAGAATGTGGCTCAAAGGCATTGTTGAAAACGGGTATCCTGGAAAGGACGGAAAATTCAGAGTAGCAGATGTAAGGACAATTTCAAAAATCTATCAAAGACCCTTGAGTAAGATAGCTAAGATCAATATTTCGTCGGTCTTGGAGGATTTTGTTGATTGAAACTGCTTTCATTTAAGTTATTTGAAATTCAAAATGTATAGCAAACGCTTAATTCAAAAATTTCTATCATAGTAAACATTGAAACAAAACTTTCAAAAAATTGTAAGTCAAATCAGAAAAATTATTGTAAAAGATGGTTCAGCCAGCAGTCAACCAGATAAGACCTTAAATAAAAACTCTTAAATTGTAATACGTGTTTAAGTGAAACAAGTGTAGTCTTTCAGTTTGTGACAACATTAAGGACTTTGAAGGCATTTCTTTCGACAGTCACAATAACTAAGATACCGTACCTCTCTCGGTTTGTGCTAACATTAGGAGCTTCGAAGGCATTTTGTTGTAGACATCACTAGAACAAGGACACACTAGCTTCACCCATGTTGTGAAGCGCTGCTTCGTTTAAGGTCAACGAAGTGGCATTGCAGGTCGCGTACCTATCGAGATTATTTTTAGCCCCAGACCAGCTTCAATCCATGGGAACGAGTAAGATATCCTACTACTTCATTACAAATAAACAATAGTACGCGAAAAACATGATAAGAACGGTAACAGAATAAAAGCAAGTGAATTAGCTAGACTCTGGCGACCCCCTTACGTGAAAGAACCACGATCACCCCAACCAACCCCCATAACTTTGATTCAACCACACACTCGCGTACTTCCTCCACTCCCACACATGCACGCCAGCCATATCCCCATACACTCACGCTTGTATACGCACTCATTCACTTACATACATACGCACCGTCATCCATGTCCCCATACGCTCACGCATACGTATACACATGCAGTCGTCTTTCAAACCTAAAAAAAAACTTCGACACTACTAACTTAGGAATAGTAAAGATAAAAAAAAATTTACTGGTTTGAAAGCTTGGTCCAACCATTATGCAATATGTCGTAATATTTCTTTTTTTTTTTATTAATTTCATACATCAGTGTAAAATTTTATTACAAATCACGTAATCACATTAATTGTATTTTTTCCTTTTTTTCTTAGTTCTTCGTAACGAAAGTTGTGCATTGTATAGTCGCTATGAAGATCTCTCGCTTTTAATACGACAGCAGCTGTGAAACTTGAACACTCCACACACCGGTTCACCGATTAATATTAATGTTTGATAGGTTTCCAAACAATACAATATATGACTTGGTTAAATAAGTTGTTTTTTTTTTGTTATCGGAAGACGTTCACGTGGATTTTGGAATGTCAATGAATGATATACGATAAGGGGAAAAAGGGGTCACGTCATCATCAGTTGATGGAGCGTCTCTGGTTGATGCAAAAGAATCGTCATCAGGTTCCTGGATATTAGGTTTAACCGAGGTCGAGTTCATAACGCTGTCCCATTTTACAAACTTATTTTTGTTCAATTGAAATAAATCCTAAAACACAATGTTGAAATTCTCCTGATTTGATTAGCCATTCAAATTAAGATTCAATATTCAAACTGTTTGCATTTAAGCAAAGCGGTGTAGAAAAAATATTAGAGTTTGTTATTATAATCAATTTAATATATTCCGGTTGTAAATTTTACTACAAATAAAACTAGTATCAGCAAATGGAATTCCATCCATACCTCCATAAAATCACACACCCACAGCCTCACACGTACGTACGCACAATCACTCCTAAATATACACACATGCACCCATATTTGAAGGCATTCACATCCATACTCATTCATACCTAAAAATAAAAACTAAATCATGACTCACCCCAGGTTTAGTCCGGATCCACTCCTCAACACCTCTCTGGCCTAACCCCTCATAACTTTACATCAGCACTAGTAGTTCGTTGTGTAGGTTTATTTTCCCCTTTATTTTTTTTGTAGTTCGATATACCGGTGGATTTACAACTGTGTCACCTTACTTCAATTCAGTTGAGGATAGAATCGTTCATAAAAACATAGACAAACAACAGTTCTTTATATACACCTTAGTTCCTTAAAAAAAATGATCACTATATCCTGCAGAAACTGTATCAGCAATTTTCCCCTCTTCAACAAGATTACTTGGTGACTGATGTAATTGGTAACTGATCGCAATTTTATGGTACCACTATTTAGGTCTTGAAAATTACCACAAGCTCGGTCCAGATTGTGAACACTGACCTTTCTCTTAGCGTAGCACTTTAACATTCAACGAAAAAAATGGCCACGATCCTGAACTATGATAACCTAACCCCCCCGTCTCTCGAAATCAAACGAAAACAACAACATTCATATATTTTTTCCACTAACAGTTTTCATTTCTTGCTTTATTATATATAAGTGAATGAAATAAATTACAATAATCAAAAACAAATTAACAGTTTAGTTATATATCACTTCAGTGCATCAAATATAATCGAAAAACTTAGGTTGATGACCTACACAATTGATAAGTATTTTCTTCAAACAACAAGAAAAATACTATCTTTCTACGTTAACAACACATTCCTAACAATGTCAACGATAGTTACTAATGTTATTATTAGCCAAAAAAAAAATAACAACACTATGAACGTTGTTTTACTTTACTTATTCTAGCATTACCGTGCACTGGTGTAAATAAAAAAGTTCCACAATATAAAAAAAATACAATTCATTAAGTTACATTTTATACTAATCTTAATATCAACCGTTACGGCTCTTTATATTTTATTTGATTGAACCGGTACTTCACATTACACAGACAATTATTTTATTTTAATTTTAACTAATATGTAATATTATTTTGTTTTGGCAGACATTTTCATTTGTTTTTCTATAAGCAAATTCACTGGTATTTTTATTTATTTTCAAAATTACTACAAATTCTATTGTATATAACTACATCAGTATGTTACCTCTAATTTAGATTTATCGCTTTAATCGTAACTACATCCGCCATTCGCACCATGTGAACAATTCTTTTTCGTTTTGGTTTTCATTTCCTTTGTTGATTAAATCTTTGACGACCGTTGTTTTAGTTTTCTTTACCACATAACAGAAAAACAAAAAAATAAATATATCACAGTAAGAAACACTGATTTTAAATTAAAATAAACAACAACGATAAAGGCACCATCTGCTTTTTTTTAGTCCATCAAAGAAAAACCAAATCGCCAAATGAAAACGTCAAAAAACCAATCCAATGACACACGAAGTCGAATAATAAGAAACCGAAGCTAGCTATCGCGTTCTATTTATAGTCAGCTAACGCCGTTATTTGTTTATTCAACAATAACGAATCGATAAGATAGTTTCTTGGGCAATTTTATGTTTGTTTTATCGTTAGTTATTTTACCCACTAAAATGTATGGACTGCTAGTTTGTAATAGATATTGGAAAATATTTAAGAAAAACATTGTTTACAAAACGATTGTACGAATCATACATGTAAATAGCGCGATTATGGATTAATGTTTACAAATTAAATATAGGAAATTACCTTTGGAGAAATATTACACAACTATTTCAGGACAATAATTTTTTTTTTTAATGGAAACCAAAGCAGATGATGATTATGGATTGAGTATGCGAAGCCATGTGTACAGGACAAAATGAAAACGACTAGGAAAATCTCTGTCAAGGCAAACTTGGTATATGCGGGACAGTGGTTCGAAATATAATTATGGAGTTTGAATTACCCGTCATAACACCCATCAAGGACAGTCTTACTTCATCAGGAATCCTATTTTCTTCAGATTTGTGCCTACAGTCTTTCTTTGATAAACTTTATTGTAGTTCTCAAATGACTTTAGAAATATTTGCATTTGCAATTTAAAAAAAAGTTACTATTAAAAAACCAACACCCTTAATTTTTAATTATTTTTTAAAACTTTTGCGTGCAATTCGTAATAATCGAGCTCACAGACCGGACTAGTTGGAGTTATTTCAAGGCACGCAACTCCTTGGATGTTCCAGATTCTGGTTTCATTATCAGAAACACACGATGTTCATAACATGAGTTTTTTTCTAAGTTTGAATTGCTGAATTCCTATTTACCTCATATCTGTTTCCGAGCAGGGAGGGAACAAAGAAATAAATGCAAATGTGATGATACGTTTTCGTAACCGATTGATGATAATATTATAATATAAGTTATCTAGAAAAATCCTTTAACCTTTTTTTCTAATTTTTAAAACAAACTTTCATCAAACATAGAAATTTATTTCAAAAAAATATTAAAAAGTAAATTTAAAAAACCAAAAGAACTACATCAAAAGAAGCAAGCACGAAAATGTATCTTCGAATGAACGAATGAAAACTTATAAAAAAATTAATTCCTTTTTCTTCGAGAACGAAGCTCACGTTCCAAAAAATACAAAAAAAAACGAAATTACTTAAAAAAAGTCCAAGCGGCACGTATATCCGCTAGAAATAGGTAGATTTCGAGATCAGACAGTTTTGTGTGCCAGTAGAATCATATTTATTAGATTAGTTTAAACAAAACAAACTAATTTCAAACAGATATCGAACAAATTTTAAAAAGATAATTAGCTACCTACAAGCAAAATTATATCTATCCAATTTCGCAACAAACAAATATCAAATCTACCACAGAACATGTGTGTAACAATGTGTAACAATGACACAAACCTACTCTATATCATATGTCGTGCAATTACTGCAAAATATCAAAATAGTTTATTTCTAAGAAAAAAAAATTAATTTCTTCTATTCAAATCTTTTATTTTTTTGACTGTTATAAGGTTGACATTGACTGTTATAAGGTTTTTGGAAATTGTAGTTGGGGATTGTTGCAAACTTTTTTGTTGAAGCCAACAAGTCAAAAACGTCTAACTGCAGAGGTTTATATTTATAAGAAACGGATTAAAATGTTTCCACAGATTCTAAATTTATGAAGATTTTAAAAACATTAGTATCCAAACGGCCGTTATAACGGATTAAAAAAACTACTTTTTTTTCTAGTATAAAGCCTATAGTTCCTTAACCATGTGTCAGATTTTTCTGATTTACGAACTTGTCCAAGATATTAATAAAACACACATTTTTAAGAAAGGTTTTTTGATCTGGCTCCACAAATGCAACCGTGAGAGCGCCGGTTGATTCAAACGCATTTTGTGATTTACAAGCTTTGTTGTTGGAGCCGCTCACTCAGAAACCTCCAACTGTAGAGGTCTTTTTTTGAAATAAACTGATTAAAAAGGTTTCAAAAATTCTAAATTTATGAAGTTTTTAAAAATATTAGAATCCAAACGGCCGTTATAACGGATCTAAAAAACAGAATTTTTTTCTAGTATAAAGCTTCTAGTTTCTTAACCATGTGTTGGATTGGGCTGATTTACAAACTTGTCCAAGATATTAATAAAACGCACATTTTTAAAGAAGGTTTTTTGATCTGGCCTTATAAATGCGACCGTGAGAGTGCCGGTTGTTTTAAAAACAAAATTTTTTTTGCAAACTTTTTTGTTGGAGCCGCTCACTCAGGAACCTCTAACTGTAGAGGTCTATTTTTAAAACAAATTGATAAAAAAGATTCCAAAAATTCTAAATTTGATAAATTTTTTGAAATATTAGTATCCAAACGGCCGTTATAACGGTTTTAAAAAATCAATTTTTTTCAGAAAAAAGCCTCTAGTTTCTTAACCACGTGTCGGATTTTGCTGATTCACGAACTTGTCCAAGATATTATTAGAACACACAAGTACAGAAAATTTTTTTGATCTAGCTCAACAAATGCGACCGTGAGAGTGCCGGTCGTTTTCGTTATATCTCATATCGTTTATATATATATATATATATATATATAAATTTTTTTTTTTTTTTGTTTTTTTGTCTCCGCTTATCATATATAGTCGTTTGGCACAAAAATTTTTCCGAAATTCCGAGATGAAGCCCATTGCAATAGGTAGATTTTTATATGAAATCTACCTAAAAGTCCAAGCGGCACGTATATCCGCTAGAAATAGGTAGATTTCGAGATCAGACAGTTTTGTGTGCCAGTAGAATCATATTTATTAGATTAGTTTAAACAAAACAAACTAATTTCAAACAGATATCGAACAAATTTTAAAAAGATAATTAGCTACCTACAAGCAAAATTATATCTATCCAATTTCGCAACAAACAAATATCAAATCTACCACAGAACATGTGTGTAACAATGTGTAACAATGACACAAACCTACTCTATATCATATGTCGTGCAATTACTGCAAAATATCAAAATAGTTTATTTCTAAGAAAAAAAAATTAATTTCTTCTATTCAAATCTTTTATTTTTTTGACTGTTATAAGGTTGACATTGACTGTTATAAGGTTTTTGGAAATTGTAGTTGGGGATTGTTGCAAACTTTTTTGTTGAAGCCAACAAGTCAAAAACGTCTAACTGCAGAGGTTTATATTTATAAGAAACGGATTAAAATGTTTCCACAGATTCTAAATTTATGAAGATTTTAAAAACATTAGTATCCAAACGGCCGTTATAACGGATTAAAAAAACTACTTTTTTTTCTAGTATAAAGCCTATAGTTCCTTAACCATGTGTCAGATTTTTCTGATTTACGAACTTGTCCAAGATATTAATAAAACACACATTTTTAAGAAAGGTTTTTTGATCTGGCTCCACAAATGCAACCGTGAGAGCGCCGGTTGATTCAAACGCATTTTGTGATTTACAAGCTTTGTTGTTGGAGCCGCTCACTCAGAAACCTCCAACTGTAGAGGTCTTTTTTTGAAATAAACTGATTAAAAAGGTTTCAAAAATTCTAAATTTATGAAGTTTTTAAAAATATTAGAATCCAAACGGCCGTTATAACGGATCTAAAAAACAGAATTTTTTTCTAGTATAAAGCTTCTAGTTTCTTAACCATGTGTTGGATTGGGCTGATTTACAAACTTGTCCAAGATATTAATAAAACGCACATTTTTAAAGAAGGTTTTTTGATCTGGCCTTATAAATGCGACCGTGAGAGTGCCGGTTGTTTTAAAAACAAAATTTTTTTTGCAAACTTTTTTGTTGGAGCCGCTCACTCAGGAACCTCTAACTGTAGAGGTCTATTTTTAAAACAAATTGATAAAAAAGATTCCAAAAATTCTAAATTTGATAAATTTTTTGAAATATTAGTATCCAAACGGCCGTTATAACGGTTTTAAAAAATCAATTTTTTTCAGAAAAAAGCCTCTAGTTTCTTAACCACGTGTCGGATTTTGCTGATTCACGAACTTGTCCAAGATATTATTAGAACACACAAGTACAGAAAATTTTTTTGATCTAGCTCAACAAATGCGACCGTGAGAGTGCCGGTCGTTTTCGTTATATCTCATATCGTTTATATATATATATATATATATATATAAATTTTTTTTTTTTTTTGTTTTTTTGTCTCCGCTTATCATATATAGTCGTTTGGCACAAAAATTTTTCCGAAATTCCGAGATGAAGCCCATTGCAATAGGTAGATTTTTATATGAAATCTACCTAAAAGTATCTTAGGAAAAGTTTTTTTTCCTCTGATTATGCAACTCATGCGAGAGAATATAGTCTAGAAAAAATAAAATTGTTTCATTCAAATGTACATAATATTTACATTAGCAGTAACACATTAAAGTTGAGCTTTTTCAATTATAAGTTTTTTTTTCTCGTATTCATGATAAAATCAAAATATGTAAAATGAAATGAAGAAACTTTTTTGCAAAAAATAAATAAAATTATATTGAAAGCAATTTGAAATTTTAAATTAAATTTTGGGGTTTTTATTAAATTCAGTGTTTGTAGCAATTGTTAGTGATGAAAGCTACTTGATAACAACTCGAAGATAAGTTTATTGATGTAACTTGTTTGCCATTTCAGACAAATTTCAATAAAAAATTTCTTGTAATTCCAATTAAATTTAGGAGTCCGAACAATACAAGAAAATTAAGATATTTAACGCTTACGAATTATGTACTTTTCCTCTAGACAATTTATCAAAAATATTTTCTCAATGGAAAATATTGAGACTTAACAACTCTAATCGACACTTCGATACGATGTTTACTTTTTTTCAAATATTAGATTTATTGTTATAATAATCTAAATACTATTCCCGCCATCATCTTAATTACAATAAAGAAAAAATCTTCAAACTAATATAATCAAGTCAGTTATTCCAAATAAACAGAATAGAACCCCTAAATGTTTAGTCAAATTATTCTAATTTTTAATTTTATTTATTTCACTTAGAGGACTAAAATTCTTCTTTCACCCACAAAAAAAAACGAAAACCCCAACAACAAACAAATTCTAAAAGTGAAACCGGAAAATGAATAACAAGGAAAAAATAATAAGAAAACAATTAGTTTTCCTCAATAATTTCACTAATAGAATTTTTCGTAGTAATTTTTTCAATTTTCTTTTGAAATTCAATTATAAGAGGAAGTTTAAGAAGATTATTGTTTTTGGTTTCTTTGGGATTGCGTTGTGGTTTTGTTATCGATATATGTTTTGTTTTTTACTTACGCAATTAAATTAATTAATTTATTAGAATATAATCGTCATAAAATTATATTAAAATATTGGAAAAGTTTATAAATAAAACTCACCTTGGGCTAAGTTGGGTTCTGTTTTTGATTTTAATTTTTGTTGTTGGTTTGCGAAACAAACTCTTGTAAAGTTTTTTCTTCCTGGCTGTATTTTTGGGGTTCCGTACTATAAAAAAGTAAAAACATCCTATTGGTGATACTTCGGTGTGCGCCCGAATTTCTCCATAATTGATTTACTCACGAACTATAAGTGCTATCAAGTTGAAATTTTCTACAGTTTTTAAATGTGTTCTCTCACGCCTACTGATAATAAAAAAAATTCAAACGTTTGTTTTCACCTATATTTTATGAACATAGATAAGGAGATAGTAGAACAAAAGTTTTTTTAAGGAATCGAGTTTGATTTAGAAACATCGAAAAAGATCAAAATATTTCAAAAAAACTTTCAATGATTTTTCGACTGCTTAGTTTTTCAGATATTGCCAAAAACGTGTGTTTTTTGCCTGCCCCTTAACTTCGAACATTACACAAGAAAAAATTTGAAAAAACTCATGGTTATGGGTAATGTTGTAAAAATTGAACGAAAATTATAGCCGTCGGCTCATCATTTCAAATGTAATTTTGAGGGGGTTGAGAGTGAAAATTTTGAAAAAAAATTATCCCTGACCCTGTCGAACGTCAGGGTGTCATATTTATTATTTTTTACTAGTCCAAAATAATTTGGTTTGTAATTTTCAAAAGCGCAGTTTTTGAGTTATGTTCAAAAAAGTGAAAAAAATTCCTGTCCCCCCTCCCCTGAACTTCGAACATTACAGAAAAACATTACACAAGAAAAAATTAAAAAATTTAATGTTGATCACTAATTACAAACATTTTTGATTTGGTTGAACTCGGCCAGAAAATTGGTTGAAGTATAAAATTATTAAAGTCAAGTAAATTGAGGTTAAGGATCTGTTCTTTTCGTTAGGTCTGATACAGTACCACCAATGCAGAAAAATAGTAGCCACATTCACTTCGATTTTAGCTCTGCTGGCAGTCATTATGAATATTTTTTTTTCAACTAGAGTTCAAATCCTGTTGGTATACTAATCTCCTCAATGTTCAGTAGACAAATCACTCGACAGTGTTAACAATGCACTCGTTGGCAATAATTTAACGACACTTTTTTGTCTAACTATTGTGATAGGTGACTGTAATGTTAGTTTCAATAAAAATCCTTAAAACTGGCTCTCAAACTATATTCTACAAAAATGAACCAACAACAGTTGAACAATTGATAATATATTTTCCAATATAAATAATTTATAAGCTGGCGTTATTGAATCTTTCTTAAGCCATCATAAACAGCTTTTTGTAAGATGCAAAACAACGTAAACCTATGCTAAGAAAAACTGTTGTCAAATATTATATACACGGAACCCTCAGCGAGCGAATTATATTCGCACTTGCCTGACTTTTTTTTAATTAATTGCACCAACAAATATCTAGAACTTATTTCGTTTATAAATTTGTTAATATTATATAGCAGAACCCCGAATATCGAGAAATAAACCTATAAAAAAATCTTTTTTATTTACATTTATATCACTAGCATTAATTGATTCTGACTAGAAATACCAATTTCTTAATTTTGATGAAGTTGTAGAGATTGCTTTACTTAGCCAAACTCACCAATGTGAGTGATCTGATCTTTTAGTTTTTCAATAATTTTCTTTTAACTAACATAATGTCAATCTCTTGTTACTTTACGCAAATAACTTATTTAATAAGTTTGATAAAAAATTAAAGAAAACAAAGCTTTTTTTAATTTTACTGTTACTCTATATATATATATATATATATATTTCAGCTTGTTAGGCCATCTTCTGGAGTAATCCAGAATCCAATAATCCAGATTACTCCAGAAGATGGCCTAACAAGCTGAAATATATATATAGAGTAACAGTAAAATTAAAAAAAGCTTTGTTTTCTTTAATTTTTTATTAAACTTATTAAATAAGTTATTTGCGTAAAGTAACAAGAGATTGACATTATGTTATTTGAAAACTTACGCCAAGTGCCAACGGCAAACAGTGTTAATGATTTTCTTTTATAATTTTTTATTTTCACACATCATCATCATTGGTGTTCTGTTTGAGCAGGTCCCTGGTGTTACTGTTATGCCCACCAATTGTGTGATGTCCAACATGTAGCGTTTGGAAAATTCTACAATCTAATACAGAACAATTTGAGTTCTGAGTAAAGGTGTTGGCAAAGGAGCAAGATTTTTGTAGTTACGTCTAACAGTAAAAACTAACCCCGGGGCATAACACCTTACCATTTTCCATCCTTGGTTCAACAACGTTGCATGTTTTGCGTTAGCATAATGTTTACTCAATAACATTTTTTATTAACATGATCATGCAGTATAAATAACTTTTTGCCTCACCCTCAGTTATGTCTTCATAAGATTAGTTTTTCTTATGAACATTTTAATTTTATTGTACGTAAATGTTTTATTATTGTTTGTTTTACTTAAACGAAACAAAAGAGTTAAAAGTGTATGATCTCTTTTTCATTTTATTGTATTGAAGCAGAGGGGGAAAGCTTTAGATGTGTATGATCATTTCCAGTTCTTCTTTTTTTTGTTATTGAGATATTTCGTTATATGTCAACAAATGACATTTTTAACGGGTTAAATGATGATATGATGGTATCTATTAGAGGGTGATTCCTATTTTTATGATATCTTTCAATTAGCTGGTAACAATAGGCATATGATAGAACCAATCTATTAACCAGTTTTGATGTAATTGTATTAATAGTATCGATGACTACAAAACGAGAGGATGCTATGCAATCAACTTTTTTCTCTTTCGTTTAGTTTAAGAAAATGCTACTTATAGCTGCGTTTTTGAAAAAATATTGTTAAGTCCCGATTTATAAATCGAATAAAAATAAAAGAGCCGGAATCTGATAGTTAATTGAAAATTAAACTCTAAATGTTAAAGTTGGTTTTTTTTATAATAAAGAAATTAAAACTAAAATTTTTATTTATTAATTTTGTGATTGTTTTTTTCATATTTGAAATAAAATTCGTTGTGATTATCTTTGTGTTTTTACTTATACTATTTGGAACCGTGTACAAGTTCATCGTGTTGTAAAAGTGTCTTATTTAAGTGAGTTTGCCTTGGCAACTTTTTTTTTCTTTATCTCCATTTAGGAGCATAGGGCGTACTTGCCCTGGCATTAGTGAATGAAAAATGTCGTAAATGAAAATAAAAGGGCAGAAATATTGATAAATGTTGTGTCAAATTTATCAAGAATAAAATATATCTCCTATATGATGTTTATAAAACAGTGAACTTATTGTATGCAGTTTCAAAGGTTTTGAAAACAAACGGAACGAAAATAAGATCGTTGGCTTGATTTAAAGCAGAGGCCGTGAACAAAATGGTCAAAAGTATATTAAATTACACTTTTATGTTGATACGTGAAATATGGAATTGTTACGGGCGTCAGCAGGTTGGCGGAAAAAAAATGATTTGTAATTGAAATGATTATTATACGTGTGCTTGTGATGCTGGTTTATCCTTTGATTTTATTTACCTTTGGGGGGTTAATATTGCAAGTTGCTTTCAACGAGCGTGTATATGGATGACGCTCTAAATTTTTTGGGAGAAGTGATTTTTTTTTAATTTAATTGGTGACTGACACCAATCAACATTATTTTTAATCTATTGTCTCTCACAATGCTAGTTTTATGTTGTATGTTAGATATATTAAATTGGTGTTTTTTTTAGAAGTCCAAATAAGATAACAAAATATTTTTCAATAGAGATCTTTCTAGTGTTAGAGTTCACGCATGGTCCGTTCATTCATATATCGTTTAAAATCAATAACCCTTGAATAAATAGATACGGTATGTTTCTATTTATAATAACATAAGTCCAATGGTAACATTACCGCCAATTGTCTCTCTTCTGAGACATCTCTTTCATAATTCCGTACCCTCCGTAACCCCTTTTTATACTATCCATGATTTTTCTCTTTCTTCTTCCCCTTTTTATTTTTCCCTCCACAGATCCTTCCAAAACATCTCTTAACAAACATTACCTTCTTACTACGTGTCCGATCCAATTCCTTTTTTTCCACTTTCCACTTTTCTTTCCTTTTTCTTTCCCTTGTCTTTACTAGACTACGTTCCTCTCCTCTTCTTAGAACTTCCTCATTTCTCACGTTGTCTATTCACTTGATCTGAAGAACTCTTCTCCAAATCCACATTTTAAAACTCTCTAACTTACTAATTTTCTTCTTTGCTAAGGTCTTAGTTTCACATCCAATCCTTGTTTTTATTTCTTTTGATTCACTCCAGTCTTCCATCACCTCAGTTCCCAGATATTTGTACTTTTTCTCCTGTTCTAGTCTTTCTTCACCTACAATGATGTTTAGCATTTCTTTCTTTCCTATTTTCATTACCTTGGACTTTCGCACATTTGTTTCAACATTCTGTTCAGTTCTTCTTCTCTTCCTGCAAAGATCACCATGTAGTCTGCGAATCGAACGCTCGCAATTTTTCTTCCTTCTATACACCAGCATTCCTGTACCATTTCGTCCATGTAAATATCAAAACGAGTCAGAGATAAACAACATTCTTGTTTCACTCCTTTTCCAATCCTCAAAGCAGTCTGTCCTGCTGGTGCCAATCCATAAAGCTGCTCTAAGGTTCATATACAGCTTGCTTATTATCCTCCTTTCTCTCCAGTCAACTCCTTTCTGTTTTAATATCTCCAACAATATCCCCCACAAAGGACAATCGAAGGCTTTTTCCAAGTCTACAAAGCAAAGGTAAACCTCCCTGTCCTTTTCTGTAAAGCGCTCAACGATGAACTTTACGACTCCCAGTGCTTCTCTTTTACCAATGCCCTTTCTAAAAACTGAACTGCCCCTCGTCAGCGCTCTCCTCCACCACTCTTGTTATACGCCTATTTATTACTATCAGCAAGATTTTAGCATCATGCATACCTAGACTGATGGTTCTGTGTTCTTCACACTTCTTCGTTCCTTTTTTTTAGCCATTGGAATCATTTCGGATCTCAAAAAGTTTTCAGGCCACTCCACACTTTCATATATCTCGTTGCACAGTGATGTTAACTCTCTCATGCTTTCCTCCTGCAGACACCTCAACAATTCCACTGGTATCTCATCAATTCCTTCTGCCTTGCTACTTTTCATATCTTTCATTGCTGCTCTCATCTCATCCAGTATAATACTTGGGTCGATGTTATCTCTTGGTACTTTGTCTTCTCTCTCTACGTTTAGAACCTAAAGTTTTTCCTTTGCCTTATAGAGCTCCTCCATATATTCTTTCCATCTTTGCAGAATGAGTTTTTCTTCTTTCAGAACTACACCCTCCTGACTCTTCACTTTTTTACATTTCACTCTGTTCCTAACTTTTGTCGTTGTTACTTCTCTTACTTTGTTATATACCAGATCATGCCGTCCAGATTTCTTTAATTTCTTTACACTCATTATTATACCATGCCTTCTTTGCTCTGTCAGTTTCCTTTCTCAATTCTGTGTTCACTCTTCTATACTTCATTGCTCCTTCTTCAGTATTTAACTTTTTAAACTTTCGTCTTTTCTCCATTTTATCCATCATACCCTGTGTAATCTACGGCTTCTTTGTTTTGATTCCTTTCTTGTATCCTACACAATTTTCACACACTGTTCACTATCCTCTACTATGGTTGTTTTTAAAATTCTCATTTCACTTTCCATATTCAAACCTATTTTTTCGGCATTCAGAGATCGCTCGTCAATCATTATAAAGTCTATTTGGTTTCTATAGAGATCACCAGGTGATTTTCAAGTATACAACCTTCGTTTATGATGCTTAAGCCACGTGTTGGTAGTTATTAACTTCTTTTCTTAACAAAATTCAATCATCCTATCTCCTCTTTCATTTCTCAATCCCAGGCCAGATTTTCCAACTTCTCACTCGACCTCTTCTGCCCCCACACTTGCGTTCCAATCCCCCATCACAAAGTGACAGCAGCCCTTCCCTTCCTCGTTCAGAATCTCTTCAATCCAGTCATAAACCCTTTCCACCTCTTCGTGATCATAGGCTCTTGTAGGCATGTACACTTGAATGACTAGAATACTCTTTGGAGCGCTGTTTATCTTTAATGTTATAATTCTATCACAGTCATATATTACCTTACTAATACAATTTAATCTGTTATTTACAATAAAACCCACTCCGTTCTTTCCTCGCTTTCCTCCACTGAAGTAGAACACACCGTCTTCCACATGTTCCTCACCAAATCCAGCCTCTCTCACTTCACTAATCCCAAGTACATCCATGTTGTTCCTAATCATTTCCCTTCTCAAGATTTCTAGCTTTTCTTCGTTAAGCATACTTCTCAGATTCCACGTTCCAAACCTTATTTTGTTATCACTTCTCCTCTCCTGTTCACGTGTAGTCTTTGTGCACTGTTCCCTCCGGAAATCCTATTGGGAAACTATTCCGGTATTGTATTTAGTATTCAAAGAACTCATACTATTTTTTCTTCTTCTCCTACACCTTTTCTTGGAACACCTTTTTTTTTTACTATTCTATTTATATAATTTACCACATATTTAGTTTTTGAATTTTAAATATTTTAATGTTTAGCGTTTTAGATTTATTGTATTAGTTTTCTAATATTATAATTCTTTTTTAAAGTTTTGAATGTTAGTTTTCCAACTGATAAACTTTTTCACTCTAATTCTCTAGTTTTTTTTTATTTAGAAATTTCTACTTTTTAAATTTTATTTTTTCAGTTTAAATCTGTCACTTTTCAATTTTTTGGTTAATTTTATAATGATCTGTTTTGATAATTTATTTCCAGCCATTGGTTTCGGGTACAGTAGTTATCCCTTCAAAAACGCTATTTGATTACGCTATAATTTTTATAACGTTTAGCAGTAAAACATAATCTTTCTGAAAATGGCAAATTATTGCTTTCCTGAGGCTTCATAATTAATTGCTGGCGCCTAGACTCACTCTTTTCAAGTTTGTTTCACTCTTGTTTTGGAGTAGAATTATGGCATGGTGGCAATAAAGCACAAATATATGAGCAATTTCACGCAAGTTCAGCAAATTTTTGGGAAATTTTGACTTGACCCCTTTTAATTTTGATTATTTTTTGTTTATAGATAGTCTTTCATAAATAAAAATACAAGTTCTCTTAGAATTTTTTTTTTTCGACCAGGGGTCTTCACACGATGCCCCTCAATTTTTTGTTATTTTGTGATGTGAGTGCATTTTGACGAGCGATTGTAGAAAAACTACTGAATCGATTTTCATAAATGATATGTCGTTGAAAGGGAGCCGAAAAAAAAGAGGCTATGCCATCTTTTTTTCAATTACACCGTTTTTTTCTTATGTTACACCGTTAAAAATTATTTCAAAAAATTAACAGTGTACATTTTTAGAAACTTTGTTTTAATACCTATTCAACGACATATCATTTATGAAAATCGATTCAGTAGTTTTTCTACAATCGCTCGTCAAAATGCACTCACATCACAAAATAACAAAAAATTGAGGGGCACCCTGTGAAGACCCCTGGTCGAAAAAAAAAATTCTAAGAGAACTTGTATTTTTTATTTATGAAAGACAATCTATAAACAAAAAATAATCAAAATTAAAAGGGGTCAAGTCAAAACGTTGTTGAATCTTCGTGAAATTGCTCATATATAATCTCAGAAAGCTGAAAAATAATAAGAGAAATGGGACTTAAACGAAATCTGATAAAAATTTATTTTATTCAACTCGTAAAAAATATTTTTGAAAAGTGAGGGTAACTGAGAACTAAGCTATTAAAGAAAACTTTGAAAACAGAACAATGAAAACAAATAAAACAATAAATATGTTACGTCAATTTTTTGTCACACATCGTGGGACACATCGTGAGACTTGACAATAGAAATCTTAAATAAAAATTCTAAAAAAATATCGTTGGCGCATATTAACGCTAAATGGGGAACTCCTTTTGATCTACGGTTGTGACAGTCTCGCGTACTCCCTGTTTGAAAAATGAGTTAATTCCCAATAATGAAAAATGAGTTAATGCAAAATACAATATACTACTGGTAATAACAGAGAGATATAGTTACCCAAGCTGATATCTTAGGAGGGCTAGTTGATGAAATTTAATTCTTGAAATGCAGTACGTTCGATCGATTCATATAATACTACTTGGTGATGCATTTCATTTTTGAATAGAAGGATTTCTGTTCATCCTCAAAATGGTTTCCGCTAAGTAACAAATATTCTCTCTACTTATGATCATAACCGTAGCGTCATAATGTGAATAATTAACACAGTAAATCACCATTCTTCACCATCGCTATAGCTCATACAGGCAACATCACATGCATTTGAAAAACCCATACTACGAATAACTAAACTATTTTTACTTTTCAAACAACTAAGATAAAACTTTTTAAGTTTCTATTTTAGTTACACTATGCCACATAGACCCCCTTATCAGTGTTATTAACATTTTTAACCCGAAGCTGTGAAAATTTTGCATCATAATGACTTATTGCGCGTAATAAGCTTAGATGATGAGTATACTATCCATTCAGACTTACTTACAAAATTTTGTGACTGTAGATTACAAAGCACTGATTTTTAATTTTTTACAGAGTCTTGTCTCATAGTATTTGAAACTAGAATCAAAGAGGGATCGGTGTCAGAATTTTGATCCTTTTTTATAAAATACAAAACATGTACCAGGGAACACTGCTGAAAATAGGTTGATATTATTGGAGCGTTGATTAATGATACATCAGACTTGGTGTTATTCTGAAAACTGGGTTTGAGGGCTTTTTGGGATTTGGATTTTAACTTATGCAATAAAGTTTATTTGGTTTCATTCTAAATTACACAGCCTGAAGAGTTTATTAACAAATGATCGTTTAGATAAATGTCGCTTAGACATCAAATCATATTTTGGGATTTCTCAAACTAACAGTCGATTAAGATCTAAAACAAAATTATGTCAGTTAGTTCTAAACCACCGGTTTTTTTGTGTTTTCCAATGTTAATTAAATATTGACTGACTTCTCGAGCAACCATAAAATAAGGAAAGACCAACATCTTCCAAGGAAAAAGTAATAAAAATTAAAATACTATAAAAATTTCCCAAACATTAAAAAAAATATTAAGGTTCGTTAAGAAAACACACAAATTAGCACTCCCTCTAACTTATATAAATTTTCTTTTCTTAACATGTCATTATTATTGCAGTTCACCTTTTTCTACTCTAATTACCAACCTGTATATGTTTAAACGTAATAAAATACGCGATAGGGATATCCATACAATTATTCAAAAATGCCGTAAATTATTTTGATAATGTATGTTACTGGCGAAAGGTAATTATATTTGTGTTTTTTTTTTAGTTTTGAGTTGGAAAATTTGATTATAATAATAGCGACATAAAAATATAATAACATATCGCACGATTGAGATTGTGTTAATTAATGTTGTAGTTTTTAGTTTTATTTGAATTTTGTTTTTGATAAATCGTTTTGTAATTAAAATATTAAAATTATTTATCGACAAAAATTTATATGGAAGTTTATATATAAGTAGATATTTTTTGGATTTATGAGTATGAACATATATTACACTATTGGAAAATTTTTGTTTTTACATCAGGATTTGTGGAATGTTAATGAAATGAACTAATTTTCTTGTTAATACGAATGCTAATTAATTAATTTTTATAATTATACTTTTATACTTATTGGTCGGTATCTGCTTTTCACAACACATTAGCACAATTTATATTTTAAAATTTTCTGACAGTTTGTCCAATCAATTGAATCTTTGTTCAGAAAAACGATTTTCATTTTTGAGTGTTTAAACGTTTTTTTAAAATTTCGTGCCTTTCAATTCGTGCTATAAAGAATTGTTTCTTGGTAGGTTTTCCAATTAATTTAAGGAGAAACTTACTTTTTGTGTACGCAATCATTTAATCAAAACCATTTTTAGCATAAAAATGTTGAGAAAATTTGTGTGTTGGTTTTGTTCGTGACATTGAAATAAAAATTAATTTACTTTGATGTTCTCATGAACATAGACGGATGTAGTTATAGATTGTATGCTACTAAAAATAAAGTCAACTAATATAATATACTGTCGACTAATATACTAATACTAATAGCCGACTAAACACTAGTTTACAAGAAAAATCTCCCTAAATAAAACCCAACTTTTCTTATAGATTTTGACCGACTGAACACGAATATCATATTCAATTTTTTTGGTTAGCTCTTATTTTTGAGATATTCGAGAAAAACTCAAAATTTGTGGAAATATTAAAAAAAAATTTATTTTTGATTTTTTTTTTCAACTTTTTTCGAGTATAACTTCCAGAATCCTTGATGGATGATTACAGAAAACTCAAAATGTTTGTTAACATCTTTACTATGTACTTTTTTCATTAATACATTAAATTTGTTTGTTTTGTAAAATATGCTACCCAAAAACTGGAATAATCTTTTTTTCACCGAAATAATTTTTTTTAGCAAATATTTCAGAAACAAGAGCTAACCTAAAAAATAAATGTGATATTCGTGCTCAGCAGGTCAAAATCCAAAAGAAAAGTTAGGTTTTAGTCAGGGAGACAAAAAAAGATCAAAATTTCTAAACTAGTGTTATACTACTATGACTCGATTAACTGGCATTCAATAAACATTCGAATTTTTTGAGCAATTGAACTCAAGTAACTAAGGAAACAATTTGATTTTTTTTTAATTCAAAGGTATAGTTATCTCTGAAAAAAACTCTGTTATCGAAACGTGCTTCGGTTGGGATTCGAACTCGTAACCTTATCAATTGGGATTCAAACTCGCAACCTTATTTTTTCCCTAATTTTTTTATCAGACAAGTGATTAAAATGACTCCCAATTGGGATTCAATACACAATATCCTGGGATAATTGGGTCAGGGAGTCAGTGTTAAGCCACTCCAGAAACTGTTACTTCAGACTGTCTATATTATTTAATTTTTATTAGTTTTTTCTTATTTGTGTTTATTTTTGCGTAAAAAATTGTATTTAAAATTGTATACAAAGTTATATACAAAGTTGCATACAAAGTTGTACATAAAAATGCATACAAAGTTGCATATATAGTTGTGTATAAAGTTGCATACAAAATTACACAAAAAGTTATAAAGAAAAAGGTGTTCAAAGTTGTGTACAAAGTTGTATACACAAATGTATTTAAAACTGTATGACAAAGTTGTTTACTAAGTTGTTTACAAAGCTGTATACTAAGTTGTGTACAAAGTTGTATACAAACTTGTATACAAAGTTTTATACAAATTTGTATACAAAGTTGAGTACAAAGTTGTATACAAAGTTGAAAACAAAGTTGTATGCAAAATTGCATACAAAGTGGCATACAGATTTGTAAACATAGATGTACAAAGTTGTATATATAGTTGTACACAAAATGGTATTCAATTTTGTATACAAAGTTGGAAATAAAGTTGTATACGAAGTTGTATATGAAGTTGTATACAAAGTTGCATTCAAAGTTGTATATAAAGTTGCATACAAAGCTGTATTAAAGTTGTAAAGTTGTATTTAAAGTTACATACAATGTTGTTTACAAAGTTGTATATAAAGTTGTATTGTATTAGCTTTATATAATATATTAAAACAACACATTTAAATATTCACAAGTTTAATTCACTAATTCTAGCAATTGTTTTTTTTTCACTTATTACTTCGATCTGAAAAACCTAAGTATTCCATTCATGAGCTAAAATTGAAATTCTTACCCTCACTTTTTTTGGCAATTTTTGACGTTTTAGGACCTACTGATTCTAAAAAAGCAAAAAAAAGTGAATGTCTGTCTGTCGGCCGGCCGTCCGTCACAACCTACGAAGTCTAGAAAACCGCTGGACGGATTTCAAAAAAATTTTTTTTTCTAAAAAAAGGTTTACTCAATGGAAAGAGGCGAAAGGACAATGTGTTCGATAACTGTACCGGAAGTGTGTCAAAAAATTCGTCAGGTGTGTCAAAACAAGGAAATTTGCATATTTTTTGCTTATAAAACTTTCATTTTAAGTGATTACAAGTAGGAACATTGAATTTGAAGAAATCTTGATGGTCGGGATTGGTATGTGAGACCAAAATCTAGATTATTGCATTATAAGTTTGTCAAAAAAATGTTGTCAAGTGTGTCAAAAGAAAGATTTTTATTTACTTTTTTACCCAATTTTTTGGAAATAAATAAAATTGATAATTTGTATGACATGAAATTTTATTATTATTACAGAGAATTATGGCATTATAAGTTTGTCAAAAAAATCATGTCAAGTGTGTCAAAAAATGATTTCATTTATTTTTTTTAGCCAGTTTTTTGGAAAAAAAATGTAGCTGTTTTTATGACATAAATGTAATTGAAAATGAAATTGGACATGGAAATTTCAAATTTTTGAATTTGTTATAGTTTTTGAAAAATTTTTAGAATTTTTAAAAAAGATTGTATTTTTGATTTTGTAATAATTTTGCAATAATTTTAGAATTTTGGAAAAAGTTTTAATTTTTGATTTTGTAAGAATTTTTGGAATAATTTTAGAATTTTGAAAAAGTTTTAATTTTTGATTTTATTATAATTTTTGGAATTTTGAAAAAAAATTCAATTTTTGATTTTATTATAATTTTGGCAATAGTTTTGGAATTTTGGAAAAGTTTGAATTTTTGGAATATTATTGGAATTTAGAAAAAGTTTATATATTTGATTTTATTATAATTTTTGGAATATTTTTGGAATTTTGAAAAAAGTTTGATTTTATTTAATTTTTACAATATTTTTGGAATTTTGAAAGAAATATGAATTTGTGATTTTGTAATATTTTCTCGCAACGCTAAATGTAGAGGTTTTTGATTAGTTTGCTGAGTGTATCATCTTTTCACTAAATTATGTTTATTAATGGTCTGTTATAATTTTCCGGCAACGTATTGATGTTTCGTGTTAGTTTTGTATTAACTTTCTAAACAAAGATAAAAATACTTGTTCTTTAACAAAGAGTTACGTTTGATATACATCGCTGCCCAAAACTAAAAACCATGTCCTCATAAAAGTTTTTTAGCGAAAACTATATCAAAATCCTTAACCCAGACCGAAGTCTTGATATCTCAGAGCTGTGAGATTTCCATATCCTCTCCATATTTTTTATAATCTTATATATATAAAAATTATGTGTCACGATCAGAGGCGTAGCTAGGGGGGGGCGGGGGGGGGGGCGGTCCGCCCCGGGATTCATCCGTTTTGGGGTGACACCCGAACGTAAAAAACTTAAACAAACCATCACAATGTTTTCAACGATAAATCACTTCGAAATCGTTTTGGGGTGACACCCGAACGTAAACAACTTAAACAAACCATCACAATGTTTTCAATGATAAATCACTTCGAAACCGTTTTGGGGTGACACCCGAACGTAAAAAACATAAACAAACCATCACAATGTTTTCAACGATAAATCACTTTGAAACCGTTTTGGGGTGACACCCGAACGTAAACAACTTAAAAAAACCATCACAATGTTTTCAATGATAAATCACTTCGAAGCCGTTTTGGGGTGACACCCGAAAGTAAAAAACTTAAACAAACCATCACAATGTTTTCAACGATAAATCACTTCGAAACCGTTTTGGGGTGACACCCGAACGTAAACAACTTAAACAAACCATCACAATGTTTTCAATGATAAATCACTTCGAAACCGTTTTGGGGTGACACCCGAACGTAAAAAACTTAAACAAACCATCACAATGTTTTCAACGATAAATCACTTCGAAACCGTTTTGGGGTGACACCCGAACGTAAACAACTTAAACAAACCATCACAATGTTTTCAATGATAAATCACTTCGAAACCGTTTTGGGGTGACACCCGAACGTAAAAAACTTAAACAAACCATCACATGCTTTCAACGATAAATCACTTAGAAACCATTTTAACCAGGTTATCCATATAATTTTAATTTATAAATTGTGATAACTTATAAATGTGTCCTATAAATGTGTTATTGGTTCAAAAAGAATCTATTCTACTTTTTAAAATTTTTGAGTTATTACGTGAAATAAAATTTTAACAATATTAATCGAATCAACATGTTGAGCATTGAATCCCATCACCACAATTACTGAATAGCTTTGAATATTCCTATAGATACCATATTGACCGTTTTTTACGATATATTATTTAGTATGCAAGCATGATTATTTAATGACCAGGTCTGAAAACACATATGCTGAATAATGTATAGGAAAAGTGGTTTACGTCGATAATGTGGCACCCTTTGTCGATAGGGTGGCACCCTTGAGTTACAATGTCTCTATTCCAAAATTATTTCTAAAATATCCGCTTAACCTTACTACCTAATATATGTTTTACATTTCAAACAAATTAATTGCAAACACCTAAGGAAACTAACAAACAATCAAACTACTGTGTTTGTAAATGATCTCAAAATAATTTTTTTTCCTTTATCTTGAAACTCAAAGAATAAATTGAAATAGATCGTTTTTCAATGGACACAAAAATAATTACTGTGGAATAAAATGGCAGTTATGCAATTACTGCAGTTTTGCAAATTTTTGTAGGTTGATACATACTCATACTGTTTGTTTTCAGTTTTATATATTTATATATTTGAATTAAATGAAAGTTTATCATTCAAAATTACAATTTGTTGGGTTTTAAATCCCTTGGAAATTTCAAACTCATCAAGTGATTCTTTTAAAGATCCTTGGCTACATAAATGTAAAGCCTTCAATTTTTTTTTAAAAGTGGTGTAGCTATTGTTATTAACTATGTAAATGGTTTGCAAAAATAAACTTTAAATTTTGTTTATTTTTCTTCTTAGGCAGGTATTCCTTAAATCAGTCTTTAAAACATTTTCCGGTTTTCCCGATGTAAAATTTTTCACAAAAATCACATTCAATTTTGTAAATTATTGAGCATGATTCTAATTGGATATTTAATTTTGGTTTCAATTCTTTATATAAAATATCTTTTAGGATTTCATACTTATATTTTTTTAAATAGTTCCTTATAATATTAGGCTATGATTTGTATATTCCATTTTATCAAATATTATTTAATATAAGTTGTTACAAGGAAATTGAAATAAATTAATTTTCTTGGCGGTGTATTTAGTCGTTAACACAGTGTACTTATTATGAACTATGTACCTATTATGTATCCTACAAATATATTTAGAATTAATGCTTTGCTGATACCTATACTATAATTAAAAATATTTTTTTAGATTTCGTTTAGCAAATATCCCACAAAATAAATATGCCACGAGGAGTTCATACTTCAGCAGAGAAAGACCAAATCTATAAATATGTTACAAAACCCGATGATATCCAAGGTTCATCAAAAGAAACTGATTATCACGTTGATGCAACGAATGTTTCAGAGAATATTGGCTCATCTTCGGAAAGTAACAGCAACAATACAGAATTAATAATGATAACCTATGATGACGAATTAGAAAGGAATAATGAAAATGACAGTGATAATGCCGCTAATGCTTCTACTATTGAAGACAGTATTTGCATGGGTGAATCACTTCAGGACTTAAGAGATGTATCACATTGGAATATACTCGTCTCTGGTAATGTTCGCATTGAAATCATAAAAAAAGAAAGTGAACATTTTCAAAATAGAGAAGGGTCGTTTGTTACTGTATCTAGACACGGGTTGGACATAAAAGGTGATGTTCGCCATCTTTCTAAAGAATGGTTTTATAAAATGATGAATAATGGTGAAAAAATTCTACGGCCATGGATTGTTTATTCTCCTGTAAATAATAACTTGCGTCCTGTATTGCTTCTGTTGTCGTGTATTTGCTGTCACCAATAATAATAATACAAAATCAACATTTACTACTGGATATCAGAAGCGGTGGAAACTAAATCCCAAAGTGGCCGAGCATGAAACTTCAAATGAACATCTGGAGAATTTTAAAAAGTGGAAAACTTTGGAAATGAGGTTAAAAATTCATAAAACGATACGAGATGCAGCCTTGCAATTAATATATAATAAAAAACAGAAGTGGAAACATCTTTTATCAAGATTATTGGATATAACTTTGTTTTTATCTAAACAAAACCCAGCATTTCATGGACATGATGAAGGACAAAGTTCTTCAAATAAAGGCAATTACTTAGAACTAACCAAACTATTGTCAAAGTATGATGTAGTGTTAAAAGAACACATTTTGAATTTGGAGCGTGGTAAATCACCAAAAGTATCATATTTGTCACCAGATATACAAAATGAGTTCATAAATGTTTTAGCGATCCACGTAAAGTTTAAGCTTGTCAACGACATTAAATCGGTTAAATATTTTGGAATTATGTTTGATAGCACACCTGATCGCATATTGATCAAATGTCAGAAGTGATTCGCTGTGTGAAAATTGATGGTAGTAAAGTGGAAATCAGTATCAGAAGTATTCCTTGGATTTTTTCCTTTACGTGGAAAAAAGCCGCTGATTTAAGCGATGAAATTCTTACACTGAAAAAAAAATTGAAGTAATGATAACCTCATCTCGAAGATGGCAGTTTATTATTCATGCAAAGAAAAGATATTTACAAACAATTTCACCGTGATTGGGACAACTACTCAGTACTCAGTAACATTTTCCTGATAACAGAATGAGGTGTAATTAAAATATAAAGTGCTATCCAATATAACAGTAGTTGAATAAAGTTAATAACTATTTCCATGAAAACATATTTCTTTGGCCTTATATCATGAATTTTTCATTTTAAAATTTAAGTATTTGATATTAATTGAACTATATTTTATTTTCACATAAATATTTCATGTGATTGTCTCAACTGCATCGGCTTATCATTGTACGGATGTTGAATCAATCTCGAATTTCGATTCGCCATATCTGCCCACACGGTGAGGTTGAGACAACTGCATTTCGATTGGAAATAGGACATGTTTTTTTCAGTGTAAAATCTTGAAAATGATGGTATAGATGTTATGAATTGTCGCTCCCAAAGGTTATGATAATGCAGCTGTTATGAGTAGTATACATGGAGAAGTGCAAGCTATTATTAAAGCAAAAAATAACAAAGCAATTTTTGTGGGCTGCAAAGATCATTCAATTAATTTATACGGCCAACACTCGTCAGTGGGAGCCATTTTTACATGTTTTTCTGCTTCGACTAGCCGCTGGAAAGTACTTGCTAAACACAACAAAGCAACTGTTAAAATACTCTTAACAGCGCATTGGAGTGCTCATTATGCTGCAGTAAAAGTAATGGCCGAAAACTTTGATGGGATTGTGGCTGAAATTGAGAAGTTAAGTGATCAACAAGAAAATGTAGACACTAGAGGCGCTGCACAGAACCTTATCAATGCAGCATGTGATTTTTCGTTTCTTTGCTATCTTTTATTTTGGAATGATATTCTAAGAGAAATAATATCTGTGCTCAGATTGGATTGCAAAGCACGGGCTTGAATATTGATCAATTAGCTACAAAAATAGAGTCAATTCATAACAAAGTCTCATTGTAGAAGAGGCAATAGATCTTGCTGCGAAAAAATCGGAGGACTATGACATTCCAATGGGAAGCCGAATTCGTCATAAAAACGCAAAAAACGAACGGGTGGTGAGTTTTCACCTGATGTTGGACTGACACTGAGAGCTCAACTTAAAAAGGACATGTTGGAATGTCTTGACCGATTCAGAGTTGAACTCCGAACTAGACTGAAGTCAGTTGAAGATTTAGCTTCATTGTTCGAGGTTGTGCAGACAAACACTTAGCTTTTGGCGAACAGTGAAGAGTTAAAATTATCGGTATCAAAATTTGCTGGTTTTTATGATGCGGTATTGGCAACAGAACTCCTCATAGAGATACAAAGGGTGAGGAGGCATTTAAAAGCGGCCAATGTTACAGTTTCTAACTGGGTGTACCTAGACTTTTTGAAATTCATCGTAGAATGGGATTTTTTAGAATTTCTTCCGAATCTTACGGTCGCACTAAAGTTATTTATGACTATTTGCGTATTAGTGGCTTCGTGTGAGAGAAGTTTCAGCAAATTAAAATTAGTTAAAAATTACTTGCGAGCTTATAATAATAATGCTCATTTGTATTAATTAAAAAAAATTACGTTTATCGGCTTTTTATTATTATTGACAGTTTTTATTTTTGGGGTGACACCACAATATCCGCCCCGGGTGCCACCCATGCTAGCTACGCCACTGGTCACGATGTTTGTCCACGATGAACTCCGCAACAACGTAACTAATCTTCATGAAATTTTGTACAATGTGTGTATGATGGTCCAGCTTGAGAGATAGGATAGTTATTATCTTGATTAAATGCCTAAATATTTTTTAATTGCGAATTAAATGTTAAATATGGATGGCTCATATGCCAGCTTTCAGATGACAGCGTAAATCAATTTATTCAATTGATAGTAAACTTCAACATCTGTGTAAGGCCATTGTTAGACTACCAAATATGTTTTAGGAAAGAAAGTTTTGTTTTATTTGATAATAAACGAAAAGCGTATTATGCTAAGTCAAATACGTTACCAAAGATTATTGATAATTTTGGGGAGGTTATATATTAATTAAAGAAGTGTTAGAAAGTATCGAAACATGTAAAAAAATTATGGTATTGGTTTTTATAAAGTTTGAATAAAAATAGGGATAAAAATTAAAGAAAACAATAATTTAAATTTATTTATTTATTTTTTTAAATTTTCCATTGATCTTTAATGTTAATTTATAAAAATTAATATCAAATTGAAAAATACTCTTATTTGTATTGCTAATTAAAATAGAACGATTAAAGGTAAAAAAATTGTCATTAAAACTGGATGAAAAACTAGCGAAGTTTATTTTACAACCTTTATGCCCGATTTATAGTCGCTAACTTTAACGTAAAGTACAAATGTATGAAAATGCACTAGAGCATTTATAGTCGGTAACGTAAACTTAACGTTAACTTAACTTAAAGTTCACATCATTCTATCTTAGAGATTTTGTTAAGGATTTTTTGACGTTCAGTATAAAAACTGAAGAAAAATTAAAATTAATTGCAAGTGTCCACACAAATAAAACTTTATTTATTACAAAATTGCAAAGGATATATAAAAAGAGCGACTTTAAGGCCAATTATCAGCATAAAATTAATATAAAACAGAAATGTTTTATTTTTAAATTTTGTATCAAATGTTTATTCCGAATTTTATTATTTTAAATTTTGATTTTAAAATCAGTTTGTTACTTTTAAAGGATTGATTGAATTATCAAATTGATTATAAAACCAAAATTAATATCAAATACAAATGGCAAAGAATTTATAATTTCTTACCAACTATAAATCAAAATTTTGTAGTGTCTTAAGTTACAGTTAAAATAAACGTTAAGTTAACGTTACCGACTATACATCGGGCATTATACTCTCCAATTTCATGTCAAATTTTTTTTATTGACCAATATATTTGATAGTGTAATATATGCCTCATAAATTTGGGTTAGCCAATAGATGATGCCGTATTTGTATTTAAAACGTTGTGTTTAATGTTAAAGTTTTGCAAATACACTATGCTTTGCTTTTTTCAATTGTCGTGTATTATTTTTTCATTGGTGGTTGGTGATAATTATTTTAATTGTTTGTATTTTTAAATATCGGTTTATACGCGTAGTTTGCTTTGATCAATGTGTTTTTTCGTTGAACATAATTTTTTGAAATAGAAAAATGCATGTATAATCTGACAAACAATTACATTTATATGACGAATGATACATATTTGGAATTTAACACATCATATTATAAATTTTTAATTTCCGAAACACCTTATTGAGTCCACTCTTAAAAAATAAAATTTCTTTATTATTATTTCTAATTATTTTTTATTTTATATAATGGAATATATTTCGGGTTATTTGCAACCCATCATCAACAAACGTTTAAAAGTGGTTAGTAAATAAATTAAATAAAGTTGAATTTATGTTGCCTTTGTCGATATTAATTGCGTTTATGTCCTTATGAATGTAAAGGGATTCAAAAGCATCCAATTTATTGCTGTCGTGCACCTCTTTCTTTAACCTCATATTATCTATTGAAAAATTTAAATAATCATTTTATTTTCCAAAACATGTTTTGCTATTGGGGCTTTATTTGGTTGGTTTGTTTTAAGGAATCCAGAATGTTCCTTAAATCCGAAATGTTCCTTAAAATATTCCTTCTTCAAACACCTCCGCGTCTGCCCATATAATATTTTTATAGTAATCACCACAAGATAGTTCATAACCACCGATTTTATCATGTATTTTATATTTAGTTGATCCTAACTTATGTCTCAACGTCATGATGTTACAAATTTTCTCATCAACACCAAATATGTTGCTGGTTTGCAATTGTATGTAAAACATGTTCTAAAAATAATTGATCATAGTTGATATTTTCGTTTATATCGATTTAAAGTTAAAAATTACGAAATGGGAGCAGCACAAATACTATAAAACGAAACATAGCTCATCAAACACGGATGGCAATCATGATGAACAAACTAATTAAAAATGGTGGGACTTATTAGTAATATGCAAACGGTAACTATGCATTAATGAATTAAAGAATTCATTAACGAATTAAATATATACTCCCGCAGGAAGAAATACAAAATTTAAAATTTTTGATCTATGGGTGTGACAACCTACTTAGATCCCTGATATTTACATATGAGTTAGCTTGAGATATCGTATACCACTGGCAATAGCAGTGAGATATCACTAACCAAAGTGATCCCGACATCCCGGCGGATGAACTTTTTTCAATCAACAATAGCACCCTTAGTCTTAGTTATAGAATATTCTTTGATGATGACACGCTATTTTTTTTTAAATAAAATGTGTTAGGTTTATGTATGTACTTTTTATATTTTTTTAAAGAATGAACTTTTTCATTTGTTCGAAGAAATGAGCTTCCATATAACTATTAAATATGCCGGGTTTAATCCTTGAGCAAAACCATGTTTTACATGATCTTAGTATATGCTTCTAGCACTATAAAGATAACTGGTAGCCCAATTTAGCTTTGTTCCTACAAAATTGAAAAAAATAGTATTTTATTTTTATTTCCTCCATTTTATAATGAAATATTGCCCTATGTCGTTTATTATTATGTGAAAGGATTTATTATTTAATTTTCTATTCTTTAGAAAGAATATAAAAAACCAAAATATAAGAAATTTGGGTCCATCATCTTAAAAAAACATGATGTTGAGGAGCCTAGGTCTTAAAGGGTTTTATGTGTTGTTGTGAGACATATTGTAATTCCAACTACACATCTCATTTTATTGAAAAAATATGTCAAATATTTTGAAATAGCACAAATTTTTTTGAAATTTTTGGTGAAAAAGATGATGAACAATGTCATTGAAGCTACAATTTTGAATGGAAAATTCAAAGGGGAAGATGTCTTGTTGCTACGCATTTCAATGATCCCAACAGATATGGCATTTGAATTCAAACGTTTAGTTTTCAGTGCAACTCGCTTTTACAATGACCATCAACAAAGCTCAAGGACAATTGCTGCAAGGATGTGGACTAGATAGATTTGGAGAATCCGTACTTCTCACATCTGAACAACTGTATGTGGCCATCTAACGTCGGAATACCTTCTGATTTATTCGTGTACGCATCTAGACGGAAAAACACAAAATATAATGTGTGCCCACAAGTACACGAATAAAGAAATAGAATTAAAACGACATTTTGAAATTTTTTCCTTATTAAAATAAATAATTGTTGCAATAAAAATGATACAATGTAAATTAAATGTGAGGTACGTTTAGTTTGACTGAAACAATTGAAAAAAAACAACAATTGTATTAAATTTTTCGTTGTTTCAAATGCTTTAATCAAATCGAACAAGGCTGTTATCAAAACGAGTTTTCTTGAATATCCTTTCTTATGAGATACCGACAATATGCGACGGGTATAATGTTAAATAAACAAAAGTTTTACACTATTTGGTGTAAAATAAATACAGTTTTGAGAGATTTCTAGAGTGATTAAGCTGAAAGTAATTATTTTAATTCACATGTATTTTGCAATTTTAAAGTATTTTTTATTTTCTCTCTGAAAAACTTCTTAAAACAGTTTTTATGTGTTTCGTGTCGGGAACAAATACAATTTACAATTGTATAATCACAGATGAAAAATTCAATTTAAATAAATATGAGATAATGAAGTTGCAAGTATTATCTGAACATGAAAATTAAAATATGTTTCGTTGTTGTTTCATCCACTGTGGCTGAGTCTGTAAGATGGCTTTGAACTATGATGTCTCTGATCAGTGTGAGTTCAAACCCGAAAATAATTACTTATTATCCGGAATAATACTTTCAATAATTTCTTTAAGCAATAATTTCTCACAAAATCGCACAAAAATTAATATTCCATTAATGTTGTCTATATGGAACATATATGTCATTATATTGACCGTGTGTAAGATATTAGTTTCACATTGATATGCAACAAACAATAATGACGTTAAAATGACTTAGGATGTTGAGCAAATAGAAATATTTCTTATTCTATGAATTCACATCCTATGAATTCAAAAATTTCCAAATAATTTTGATCTTTTTTTTGCATCACTTCTTCTATTCTTTTTTTGCATCACTTCTTCTATACCTACATCGAATGTACTGCCGCTATTCTTACTGCCCTTGCTGACCATAAAATGAAATAAAGATCAAAATTTTTTGCAACTTTTTTAGTAACTATCCGGTAAAGAAAGCGTATGGTAAGCCGCATGAGCACTGTGAAAATTTGTGAATCGATTTTTATTCCGTATAATGTTCTATATAGAGATACACCTTAAGCCTTACACAGCTGAAAACTTATTTGATCGCGTATTTTTTATATATTCTTTGTTTTATATATAATACTATTTTTTATATTTTACTGATAAACTAGAGTGCTGATCTTTTTACATTCATATTTAAAAAAAAATAGAAAATCATTTCTCATTACTACTCTTGGAAATTATTGCTACTACGTCAACCAAATGTATACACACAAACTTTATTTATACTATAGGCGTAGCAAAGCACGCTGGGTTCCGCTAGTATAACATAATTTTAATGTGCACCCGAACAAGTCTAATTTATTACTACTCGATTTTTATTGAAAAATGAAATTATTATAAACATTAAACTGTTACACATTTAATTTAAATTATCAGGGTTGTCCAATTAATTTATTAAAATAGAATTGAACCGGAAAGGTAGCACTTAGGCACTACAATACTCCCCCCTATCAAAAGAAAAAAAATTTGGAATCTATCAAATTGATTCAAAATTGAAAACGAACATTTTTTCTTGAAACATCTGGCATTTTGGTATTGATAGTATCAGTAACGTATGCATGGCCTCAATCGGTTTACAGATATCGAATACGATTTCCCTTTGATTTCAATTACGAAGTATTTTTGAAACCGTCAGATTACTTTATAAGGTCCTTCATACGGTTGACTTAATGAAGTTTTTATTTTGTCAACTCGTAACCATACATAATCACAAATACTTAAATCTTTAGGGATATATATATATATATTGGTTTGTGGGTGAATGCGGTTGTCAATTGGTATTAAATTTCGCATAAACAACCTTAAGTCGTCAGCTAAACTAGTAGAATCATCTCCAGGGATTCTTAGGCTCCGACTATACACCAGGTCTTTTGGGGTGCACTGCAGATCTGTTTTTATAGAAGTTCTGATTCCTAATAAAACAAAAGGTAATTCGTGAATCCAGTTAGTTGTTTTACCTCGTGCTCTCAAAGAAGCTTTTAGCTGGCGGTGAAATCTCTCCACCATTTCATTACATTTAGGGTTGTAAGATGTTGTTCGCATTTTGTCTGTACCCAACAAGCATTAACATTAACCGTAGATCGTGTTGAGCGGTAAAGTAAATGCAACATCCATTGAATATTACCCTGATAACACGTCGTCCACATAGAAATCATTTTGAACTATATTTGATGCTAATGGAAATGAGCTACGATTTTTTTAACCTCTCAAAACATTTGTAATTGATGTTCAAGGCAAGGTAAGAAGTACGATATGATTCATCCAAACACCGACGATTGAACTATTAGAGCTTCATGCTTTAGTTTTTAACACCTTCCAGCATAATCTGTGGGTAGACCCACCACCAAAACCATTTCATTTCTTCCTGGGTTTGTGAAATAATTCATCAGCGATTTCTTTGTTTTTAAATTGTGATAAATTATCTATGTTTATGTGCTGTGAGGTTAAGAAATTAGTTAGTTTTTTAAGAACCATCGCATCAATGTGGATATCATTCGCAGTTCTGGACCTTATTATTAAGTTTTTCAGCATTCGCAGTTTTTACCGTACCCATTCCTGAAATGGTGGCTAATATTAATTTAGTTGGGCTATTTATTCGATGAAGGGTGGATTTCAAGTCCTGGAATGATTAGAGTACGCACCGTGCTTTGTTTGATTATGGATGATTTGAATTAAAGCAGTGGCTAAAATAACAATTTTACGGTTAAAGTTGGTATTGGTTTTTTTTGTATGAGTAGCTTGTAGACAACTCAGAGCCGTGTCTAATAATGAATGATGCCATTTATGACATACATTACAAGAATACCGAGTATTGCAATACTTTAAACTATGACTGATGCTCAAGCAATTGATACAAAACATTTTTTAATTTTACAAATTGAAACCGTTGATCGACAGGTATCGATCGAAAGGTATGATTGTAATCACAATAAGGGCATTTAGTATTTGTTCTGTACGAAATGAGTGAAAAATAGTTGACATGTTTTTGGGTTTAGGTTTCGATAAAAGTTTAGTTTGATTTTGGAGCAGCGGCTCTCTCGACAGATTCTAGCAAGTAAAAATTCTTTTAAGCCATCAAAGGGTAGAATTTTCGTTTATGCTTTTATTTATTACTCCCAGATTTAGCGAGTTTCCTGTGGCACCTTTAACGTTATAATAAACACTAAAATAGAGTCCCAATTTCCGTTTTTGATTTCAAGATGTTTAAGCCAAGCGAGAAATGATGAGAAGCTCAATGGCTGTTTAATAATTGACTGGTTGCAAGGTGCTGAAAGAGACAGCTTGGGACAATCTTTTTCACATGTTATATTTATAGAAGGAAGGTGGGGACTTTGCTGGAAGAAAAGATGTTAAGGAGACCTTTGCTTAATTTTCAAGCAGTATACTATCCGATCTTTCTAGGCCGCCTTATTTATCGGACAGTACCATGATCAAATTTTGACGAGCTAATGTCAAAAAAGCGGGATCGATGTTTAACCAAGTCAACTATTCTTTAAATTTCAATGCATTTAGCTTCTCATAATTTGTAACAAAAAATGTTTGCCCAAACTCTATGGAACGTATTCCAAAGCTCAACAAACAATCATAAACGGTATTTTAACGAATTTGAGCAACATAATAAGACAAAAAGTTTACATAATATAAATAACAAACACAAAAAGCAACAAGATCGAAAATGTGTTGATTTCATAAAATACCCACACACTGTGCTTTGAAATACCGACCTAACAGAATGTTAACATCACCTTCAATACTATAGCTATCGCATGAGTATCCTTTTCATTTTTTTTTTTCAAAAGCTCATAGCTTGTCCATTTTTATTTTACATGTTTTGTTTTTGGAAGTAGAATTCATTTTTGTTTTTTTTATTAAAAAAAAATTCAAAAACAAAAACCACTAAAGCAGAGTCACATGAAAAAGATTAGCATACCCCTAAATCACGCGATCCCTTTCCATTTATTTGTTGTTTCATTTGATATTTTTTGTAATTTTCTTTGCTCATTTTCTTTTCTTTTTGTATTATAAAATAAACATAGAAAATCTATTTCAAGGACATTATTGTATAAATATAATTTTTTTTACCTTATATTTATTTGTAGCCAGTTTTCCTTTATCCAATGAAACAAGGAATTTTCTTAAATATTATATAACTGAATAAACTATAAATACAACTTGGAAAATATTAATTTTTAAAACTATTATGAAAATATTTTTTCCTGTATTATATATATTTTCCTTATGAAAACAACAACAAATCACAGAATAAAATTTTTTTTATTATTTCTTCACAAGACTAACCATAAATATTACAATCTAATGAGGGATTAAGGATTTAAATGAATTTACTTCACATATTTCACTTTTTTTTTTAAACAAATTGCACTAAAACTTCTAAAAATGTTAGAAAAACAAAAAAATAAAATAAAAATTTGTTTTAAACTTTCAAATAATTTTGCTGCATAAAATCCAGCTAAACACAACTACCGCTGACTCTTAACTAAATATCGAATAATATGTAAAAGCTTCAAGCAAAAAGGAAAAGAATCACTTTTCCATACGTATGAAAGAGAAACATATATAAATTTCCTTTATGTAACTGATTCTATTGAAAAAGCTTTCTTTTTTTTTGTTGTTCTATCTATATAAACAAAATGGAAATGGAATAACGGTTGGAAAAATAAAAACAAAACAAAATAGAATTATGATGAAAATAAGAGAAAACATATTTAAAGTTATATCATTTTCTTTTTTTATATGAATAGGATAATGTTTATGATTCGAAATTTTCGTATTTGTCTCTTTTTATGTTCGTTTTACAATTTTCCTTATATATTTTTTTGATATGTATGAGTAATCAACAAACATTATAGTTTCTGGAACTCGCGCTCTTTTTCCATGGAGTTTTTTGTTTAGTATTTTTTATTGGATTGTAAATAAAAAAAATTTAATTAATGAATGGAATATATTGAGGTAAGACATTTGGGGAATATTTTGATGGATTGAAAATTATAGTGATTTTGTTTGTGGGTGGGAAGATAATGTAAGTTGCAGATTTGTGTAGATATTTGAATAAAATATATTATTGTAGTAATATATTTTATGTATTATATAGTTTGACCCAATAACCTAGAATTAGTTTTGAAAGCTAGTTGTAGTTGTTGGTAGAGAAAAGCGAAATATGTTAATAAGAATTTATGTGTGTTGAACGTTTTACTAGTGTTCGTTTTTGTTTACGTAAACACCGGACTATGGTTAAACATTAATCAAATATAAGTTATGGTGTTTTGATTAATAAGCCTGATACTTAAACAGTATATATTTAGAAAGCTCAAGAACAAAATAATATTTGCTATCAACCAGAAATTAAAAAAATTTAGTCTTATTTCCATAAATAAGTTTCTAGGAAACAAAATTTTACAATGATAACGGTAAGTATGGAGCCAAGATTCTCGGTTGACCGGAACCAATGTACAAAGATTTTTTTCGGTCCGTTTATTTATCGAGGAACGAGAATTAATGTTCACTGAGGTTATTGGAAGATTTGTCGCAAATTTGAGTACCCTAATACTCAAAATGCTTGCTTCTTTGCGAAATGTTATCACAACAATGTAAACATACTCATCACAATTCATTACCACCATTTTACAAAACATGACCATTCGAAACATATACGCGAACTTATGACAGATGGTAAGATTGATCGACTTCATACTTGACATACAAGAGGTATAGAAAATGTTTAAAATGCTTACTTTGCGAACTGGGTGGAACGCAAATTTTTTAGAAATTCAAATTTATTGTAATATTAAAATCAGATTGCAAAAGAATGGCTTACCCGATATGTACTGTTTCATATGCGTTGAAAAGGTAAAAGGTAAAAGACTTATTCAACAAAAAATCCACAGTAAAATTTTGACTTACATTGTTAAAAATATTAGAAATAAAATTTTTAAAGATGGCGCTGCCATTAATTGCAAGTTAAAATCTTTTATAAATTCATATCTTTAAAACGAAAAAAAACGCTTTCTGTAAATGTTGGATTGTTTTAGCGAAAGGTTGGAACTTTCAAATTGTAAAAAGAACTCAAAATATGCTTGATCTACGAAACCATCTCTTCAAAATTTTACTGTTTAAATTTTTTAACAGTGTAAGCAAAAATTGTTTAAATATACTTATATGTCAATCAACCTTTCTACCACACAACCTTTCTACCACGTGATCTGTTCTCTAGCCATTTGATTTTAGAGAAATGAATATAATCGTTGGGCTTGTGTGTTCCAAAACCGTTATCAAAAACTTCAAAAAAAGTCTAGTTTGCAGAAATAAGTATTTAAATTCAGACTCTGCTAACGGAGTTAGTTGTAATGTTTTTGATTAACCTAGTTATGGAGAACAGGTAGAGAATTGAAACCTCCAGTATGTTGAACTCAACGATGTGTTGTCAATGAACTAAATCGAAGAATGGTCTAATGCGTGGAGTTGACGTAAAAGGACAAAAATGCGTCTTGGTAAGCCTACACGAGACGAAGCACGAACACATAAAAATAGAGCTTTTGACCACGGTCATAATAATGTTTAAACTCGGTGAAAAAAGATACACGCTTTTTCAACTTAAAAAAAACGAACATAATCAAAAGTTCAAAAGCACGCAGAACTAGCACTCAGAGACTTAGCGAGTGTTAGTTCGGTGATTAACAAAACCGTTTTAGAGTATCGCAACATAGATGAGGTGATAACACGGGAAGATATCTGCACTGCAGTCCAGATCCAATTGTCGACAAATAGGACTCAGTCGGCTATAATCAATCTCTCTGATCGATTAGCGCACGCGCTTTATTCGTCTGGACACATTGAAATTGGATGAGTAAGATGCAGACTGCGCGAGCGTATCACTTCAACGCACTATTTCAGATGCTTTGACTACGGTTATGTAGCAAGGTTCTGTAAAAGTGATGCGGATCGATCGGGGATATGTTTTAGATGCGAAAGAAAAGGACATAAATCGAGAGACCATCAAAATGTGCTCCTTACCTGCGGGAGTCACAGAAAGTAATGAACATTCAGAAGGCAGTAGATTTCTAGCCTACAAAAGAGTGCTAAACGTGACTTCTGTTCGTAATGACCGTTAAAGACCAGAAAGTAGACATGGCATTGATTTGCGAACAATAAAGAATTCCTGTTGACGATGGCAAGTGAGTTGAAAAAAGGATAGGCAAAGCCGCTCTCGACTGCAATAGTCTTCCTTTGTAACTTAATTGTAAGCATAACGTTTAGTTTCGTATATATAGAAATCAATGGTGTCTGTACTTCTACAGCAACTACATACCCCTAGCACCTCACTATACGAATTTGAGTAGGTACTTGACCAACTACAGACTTCAATAAGCTTTCAGCGCTTGAGTCAATGAGTGAGGAAGTAAACGTACTTCTTGTAGAGATAGTACATTACTTGAGGCATTTGCCAGACTGCAAATACCATTTGCAAGTGGTACACTCTCAAGAAGAGCACAATGGAGAGTGTTAGACTTGTATGCGCATAGTGATCATCGTGCTAGTATATTTGAAACCCACACACCACAGAGGTTTGAAAAACGCCAAGTCCAAAGAGTTGAACAAGGAGATGCTGAACTGCTGCTGTTGTTTGAATGCATGCCGATACCGGAGATTGGTGCCAAAATAGGTGCTAAATCTATTGCAAGATATCTTAAAAGCACCTTTGATGCATCTACGCCACGCAAAAGCAACGGTCTACCAGTATTTAGGTGGACCGAAAACAAAGCCTGTCTGAGAAAAGAGTGTCTTAAACTACGGAGCAAACGCAGACGCAGGAAAAATCTTTAACACTATAAACAGTTCAACAATGATTGCCGGGAAAAGACAAAAGAATTGGGAAAGCAATTGCTAATAGTAAGAGCAGATCCTTCCAGTGTATTATAGAATATAGTTGATGTTCAGAATAACCAGAATAATAATGAGGAAGTGAGTACAAAATTGTACTCACTAAACTAAACAGTGTTCAATCGGCTGCACCAGTGTTTTTTTTTGTTTTACGTATGAAGATGGAAAGTTTCAAAAATGTCAGGAACCCGACTTTCCCGACGTTACGCGCGGATTTTTACCGAGTAAATCATCTCCCTTGCTCTTGTGGTCCTGTTGTATCCCTGCGGTACTACCAATCAAGGCATTCCTTCGCAGGGCAGGGGTTGAGTGAAGTGCTCTCTCGATTATTATGTGTTGTCGTGGTTTCGCTGTGTAGTGTTGAGCATTGCTGCTCTCCGTTCGTCTTGTCTCAGTCGTTTCATCATACGATGGTGTGATGATCTCATTCGCTTCATCATGTGATGATCTCATTCGCTATGTCCCAGTTGTCTTTTGAGCTCAGCATGAATCGCATTAGGCTATGCGGAGTTTAGGCTATGCGTGTTTTCTTGATGTCCATCCTTTTATGTCAGGTGTAATTCCAAAATGGCACATATGTCCATCGTCCGTTAGTGGAAGCTTCGCATTTCACTTGCCATTCTATATGACTGTCCATGTTGAAGTCTTCGCGTGTTCGTCGGTCCCTATCATTTCGTGTTGCTATACGCATAGCCGATACTTCTTTTGCTGATCGATCTGCATCCTACTCGCAATAACATTTACAGCCTCGTCAGACACCATGCGAAAAGCACAGCAAATGCGCAATGATGTCAGTCTGTAGGCCATTTTGATAGGTCTAACATAAGATGGCGTTTCCACCGCTGAGGCCCATATGTGTGCCACATACATCAATATTGATGTGCTAACGCTACCGAGAAGCTTCTTGATCGGTTGTCTAGGGCCGCCAATGTTTGGCATAAGCTTTGCAAGAGCAGCTCCCACTCGTTTGACTTTGTCACCAGTGTACATCAAGTGGTATTTAAAGTTGAGTCTGTGGTCTAGAACGACTCCAAGATACCTCAGGTGCTGGCAATATTTTATGATTTGTGGATATCGATACTTTCCACCACTTTTCTGCTACTCATTAGTACGACTTCCTTTTTGTGATCGGCCAACTCTAGTCCTGTGTTGTTAAGCCAAGCCATGCTCTAACGCTGGTTATGGTCTGGTTACAGTTGCTCGTAATGTCCGTGAGGTTCTTGGCTATAACAACTATGGCAATGTCATCTGCATAGCCAATAATCGTTGTTTGTTCTGGAACACGTACTCTGAGAATACCATCGTACATGATGTTCCATAGCAGTGGTTCAAGCATCGATCCTTGGGGTACTCCTCCTGTTATATTGTACTTCTTAGGACCTGCTTCAGTATCATAGACCAGAGTTCTTCCCGTGAAGTAATTGGCTATTATACGTAGCAGGTAGTCAAGTACATGCAATTCGTCTAGGGCTCTAAGGATTTGGTTCCAGTTGGCAGAGTTAAAGGCATTTTTAACATCCAGAGTGAGAACAGCACAATATTGTTTATCACCTTCTAGCCGTCTTTTACCACTCAAATCTTCATGCGCTATCTCACATAATGCAGAGATTACATGAACGGCAGAGCGCTTCTTTCTGAAACCAAACTGCCAGTCAGAAAGGCCCCACTCGCCTTCAGTATGTTGCTCAAATCGAGTACCAATAATTCTCTCAAAGATCTTTCCAGTTGTGTCCAGTATGCATGTGGTTCGTGGCTCAACAGGACGCGTTTTTTTCTCCTCCTTTTACGTCTTCTCACGGGTTGAAACTCCGTTTTGGATGCTACCACAGGGAGCACGTTTTGCTTCGAGGGCTCGACCTGCTTTTCTGTTGATTTGATCACGCTCTGCTCGAATCTGGATCTTGGTTCTTTCAAGACCTTTCTAGCCATTTTAGATTTTTTTGACGAAGGTAGTTGTGCTTTCATGTCCTCATCATTTCCACTTCGTCGTCTTTTTGATTTTTCATCGACGCTTGGTTTCAAGGTCGGTGAAGTTTGACACACTTTGTTCACCTGTGGCCTGACGCTTTGGACAACAATGAGTTCATTCACAGCAGATTTGTGTAACTGTTCGATTTCGTTTACAAGGTTCCCAAACGTTTGATTTATGGACCGTGTGCTCGACATCATCTTTTGCAGCTAACTACCAATAAGGTTTGATTTTACAGCTAACTACCAATAAGGTATCTATGCCAATGCTATAGATACCCTTTGTACCTCCTACTGGTATCACCTGGTTGGTTGCTGGTTGTTTTGGTGTAACTGCCTTCGTCGTGATATTTAATGGTAATCCACTGACGCTTTTTGTTTTCGCGATACCTGATCCGGGCGCTCGGTAGCGTTTTGGGGTGCGCTTCTCGTTGCAGATGATACAGGAGGCAATTTTGGCACCATTTTATTGCTATTGGCTTGCAGTCCAGCGGAAGTGCATGGACTGTCGCTCAAGCTAACGCTTCTTTTTAATGGTGACCTAACCATCTTACTGCTCCTGGCAAATACCTACTCTGGCTTCTTCTTCTCATTTGTAGTAGTACCTGATACAGCGGCCAAGTTTGCCACCACTGTATCATTGTAGTCGCTGGATATCGACGACTGGGAGCCTGCTTGCTACCTCACTGCAGTCGCCGGCACTGGGGTACCTAATCCCTGCACCGTATGTCTTGATCCTAAATCACTCATCTTCTATTAGCATTTTATACCTACTGCCAGGTGGAAATAAACAGCTGCTTCTAACATGAAGACAGACGCTGACCAGAGAGCCGCCCACTGTGGGATAGACCCTCGTGGATTTATGTTGCGCTCTTGATCGGGGACTGCTTATTTTCTTATTCGCAGCTCACCTACATACAACATATAAGTATGTAGGCCGTTCACTATCCGTCACTTGTGACCCCCACAGTAGCCTAAAGCTCAGCCCTGTGCGGCTGCACCAGTGTGCCCAGATCTAATTGCTGAAATTGTGTCTGGTCTTTTTTCCACAAAATAGTGTCTTCTCTCTATCTCGTGAGCTGTCAATTGAGAATAACTCAATTTCGGCTGTCACCAACTAAGTGGTCGTACACGCGGTGCTCAGATTATCTGTTCATAGCACGCCAGAAAAATAACCATCATCCTACCGCCTACTGTGCCAGCTGGGTACAACTAGAAATATCTTCAAAAGAGTTATTGGTACTCAACTCGAGTAACATGCTGAAGGCGTGTGGGGAATTTCTGACTGGCTGTTTAGTTTCAAAAAGGAACGCTCTACTATTGATGCAATATCTGCAGTATGAAAGATAGCGCGTAGCGCACTAAGTGGTAAGGGGTCTATGATACCATAATTGGTCCTAAAAAGTACATATTATATTGTGAAGTGTTATGGAACCACTGTTATGGAACATCATGTACGATGGTGTTCACATATTACGTGTTTCCAAACAAACAACGAATCTCGGCTATGCAGATGGCATTGCCATAGCTGTTGCAGCAAAGAACCTCACGGATATTACTAGCAACTGTAACCAGACCATCACCAACGTTAAAAAATGAGTAGCAGAAAAGAGGTGGAAAAAATCAATTTCCCGATTTGTGCAGATCATAAAATCTGACCAGCACCAAACGTATCTTGGAGTCATTCTAGACCAAAAACTCAATTTTAAAGACACCTGGTATACGCTAGTGACAAAACCAAACGAACGGGACTGCTCTTTCAAAGCTTATGTTACACTTTTTCGAGCCTTAGTGATTGGCGATCAGGAAGCTTTTCTGTAGTGTTAGCACATCAATATTGATGTACGTGGCACACATATGAAACTCAGTCGTAAAAAAGCCATCATATATTAAACCTATCAAAACTGCCTACAGATTGACATCGTTGAACATATGCTGCGCTTTTTGCATGGTATCTGATGAGGCCGTGAATGTTATTGCGAGTAGGATGTCGATCGATACTGTAGCAAAAGAGGTATCGGCTATGCGTATAGCAACACAAAATGATAAACAAAATGTGAAAACATTTTGTTTATCATTTTGTGTTGCCATCAAAGACAGTCATATAGAATGGCAATAAAAAATGGAAAGCTACGGCCAACGGACGATGGCCTTTGTGATGATCCCTAACATAAAAACATGTATAATAAGCAAAAATGCTGACTTTGCCATCACGTTTTTGTGAGTACTAATACAGGTAAAAGCACGTAACGTATCCAGACTGCCTCTACTGTGAGTGAAAAACCGAGAACGTAGAGCACGTGCCAGTCGAATGTTAATCGTTTGCAAGCGCATGAAGACTTATTGAACAGTATATGGGAGAATTAGTTACTCTGCATAGCCTCATGCAATTCATGTTGAGCTGAAAAGACAACTGAGACATTGCGAATGAGATCATTACAAGCATAAGACAAGACGAACGAAGAGCAGTCATGCTCAACTCTATGCAGCAAAACCACGACCACACAACATTATAATACAAGAGAAAGTAATACGCTTGACCATTGCCTACAAAAAAAATGCGGCAATGGGTGGTTTCAGAGGGACACAACCTTCTCACGAGCAAGGGGGGTGGTTTATCTTCCTACGTAAAACAAAACAAAATAAACACACACAAACCCACATACATGAACAATTGAACAAGTTCTTTTCAGAAAAAATATGACATACTGATCAAAATAATAATAATTTTTAATGAGGCGTGACGACATGAAATTGTTATACCATTTTTCGTAACGCAATATAATTTGTTTTTACAATTAAGGCGAACCTATATGTTTCACATCAAAAAAAATTAAGCAGATATTGACAATTTTTATATATTTTGTATAATAAAATTAACAAATATGTAGAAACAACAAACATTTCACGTAGTGTGAGACTTGTTTTTAGTACATGTGAATAAAATCAAATAAACTGATGAAATAAATAATGTCATAACGTCAATTTTATATTGGAGTGTAGCCCACAATCTTTGTTCGAAATTTTTTTCTCAAAGACGCCAAAAAAAGTTTCTCAGTCAAGTTGTCCCTTATATCTATTATAGGTAATATTATTTAGTCAGTTAGTCGCATAAAACTGGATAAACGCTTTTAATTTATATATGAAGGACATACATTAGTGCTCACTCTCGGGACACCAGAGCCCGGCTTAGAGATATCTTTAAGGCGTGAGGCATTCCCGCTATTTGTGATGGGGAAAAAAGTTAACTCGTTTCTTGGTGACAACATAAAGAAAAAGAAATTGTCACAATAACTCCAATAACGCAGTAGTGTAAAACTATATTTGCACCAACTTTCTCTAAATTCATAAATCTACATTTTTCACGTCAATGTCAAGCCTATTTCGTTTGGAATAAATTAAATAGAAACTTGGGGCTGAAATACTGCTCCAGAAAAGTTTGTTATTTAATTATGAAAAACTTGTTCTTAGAATGATGTGAGTAAGATAGTTTAATTGTCGAGTTTTTTCTATTTCGTTCTTTCAAAATTTTGGCTGTTTTACTCCCCTAAGATCAATTTTGTTATAATTTCGATTAAAAAGCAGTCCCACGCTGAAAAATGACCAATCGATATAAGGTCTCGTGTCGATATGAGTGTTTCAACCTCGTCGCCAGAACGAATATGACAAATGGAACTCAGAAATTGAGTAAACGACTATATGAGCTAGAACGGTGCAGTTAAAGTATTTAAATGTTATATATTAAATCAATCTCTTTCTATTGTTAGGCCAAATGGTTAACAGTAGTTGTCCCGGTTACTGTGAAATTTTTTGAAAATTTTTTTTGTTTGTTTGTATAATAAAACTGCGACTAGAGGATGAGATTGACATTACTTTAATTTTTTAAAGTGTGTATATAAAAAAGACAATGAAAAAAACAGAACCCAAACCGAAAGTATCTTGCTCATCATCTAGCCGATTGCGTTGCCCAGTAAGTTTTCCACGTATTGATTGGACTTATTCAAATATGATCCTTTAATTGAATTGAAACGTTAAATTTTTTTCTTAATATTCTTGTCTTTACAAGAGAATCATAATCCTCAAACCTAAACAAATCTTTAAAAACTTTGTATATGCAATGCAATACATTTTGTCGTAATTCAAAGCCTAATATCCACAGTTCAAATTTATTCCTTTTTAAAATCCAGCCCTAATCTAAAAAAAACTCATAAAATCGTATTCATATGCAAAAGCAAACAGTAACAACATAAACAAAATTATGTAAATCTAATTTTCTATAGAAAAGGGGAAAATCGCCCCAAATACAAATATTTATAATCCTCATAAATCCAACTATTCTATATTCATCGGCAAAACTCGTCAATCAAACACATTTTTTTCTTACTTTCTCCATTTTCTATAAACCAAACATAAAATAGAAAAGCAAATAAAAATCAAACTTATTTGAATATTTGATTTCAACTTAGTTCAACACTCATTTTCCTTTCCTCATATTTCTATTACGGTTTTCCAAAGAAAATAATATTTTCTATAGATAAATATACAAATAAAATAAAAGGAAAACTAACCACATTTTTATATAAATATAGTTAAAAAAAATTTCCGAATCCAAAATCATAAAATCGTAAATAAAAAACAACTCATTTTCTAATTCAAAATAGTGTGGGTGGGACACATTACTAGAAAAAGCTCCTCAAGCGTGGATTTGTATGTTTGTATTAAATACTGTAGTATTTACATTTCAATATAGTGTATTGATCGAATTCTGCGCAACGTGGAACAAGTAATTTTAATCTTTACACATTTATTTATTATTCCATATTTGTTGGAAATTTTAATGGAAAAATACTATAATTCTTGGAAAATTCTCTATGACGTTTTTATGACGTTATTGAACTATACCTTGAAGAAATTTTTCTTTTATATTAAATATTTAGATTGAATTTTGTTGAATTTAAAATGTTTGTTTGTACATTTTTTTTAAAGTTCATCGATGATGATTTGTAAAGAATTTGACATCGACAGAAGTAATTCGAAAAACTGGATTAATTATTAAATTTTTAATGTTTATATGTAAATTTCCAAACTGTGCCTATAAAAGTCTATTTCGTTCAAATCTGATGATTCTAAAAGGCGATAGCCATTGTTAAATTAATCATTTATTTATAATAGGGCACATGCTTACCCAGGTTTGGACACAAATCTAGTTGTTGCAAGCACCGTTTTTTCAGAGTTTGGTTGCTATCTCACCATTTAAGGTTTGAGCTTAAGCACGTTTTAGAAGAACCTGTTTCTATCGCTATAGTACACTCCAACCGTTTAAAAGCGACTTTAAATTTTAAAATTCAAGCGAACTTTTTAATCATATAATATTTTATTTCACACAAAAAGTTTGAGTGTGTATTTACAACTTTAGTCAGAAAAGAAAAGAAAAAACATGACCAGTAAAAAAATGTTATGCTATGTTAGTTTTACATCATGTGATATTTTTGTAATTTTGTGGTTGTGTTTACATTGACTAAAAGTTTTTATTAGGTTAATCTACGATGCACTTACATCTAAATGATAAGTTTATATGCCACAATACTCTCCTTCTAGTGCCATCGAAGATGGCACGATATTGAATAATGAATAAAAGTTTTTGTTTCAGAACATTAGGAAACTTAGAACGAGTTTGGTAATTCAACCTGCTCGAGTAGTTGCAGCGAAAGAGTTTAAGATGAATATTTGTGGTATTAGATTAAATTTCCCTCTTTTAGTCGTATTTGTTACAGATGCTTGTGTTATATTTCTAAGATTCTGTGGAGAAGGAAAAGCGTGAAAGTATCCGACGAAGTAATTTGGACAGTTCTGCAAAGTCACAGTTTCGTTTGTTTCGTGACTGATATTATAACTTATTGAAAAGATTGGATTTGAATTGCGAGCCCTGATCAGTGAAGATCGCAATCGTTTCAGCAGGAATTTCAGAAAATCTCTGGAAAGGGGCAAACTTACTAATTGGAGATTGTGTGTACTGAAAAACTTTGGCCTTTTAACAGCCCAGGCAATTCTGTGCCATTTGTCGTAAATCCTTTTTATTGGAAGGACATGTCAGTCGTGAATTGACTAATAAAATCTAAACGTTTATATTGGCGAGAGCTTGTTTTGGCAGAATTTTACTATAACGTAATAGGCTTATGATCGATGACAGGAGGGAAGGTTCTAGCTCTAAGAAGAATTTTTTGACAGCAAAGTATACTGCTAGAAGTCCACGGTCATAAGCACCGTACTTTTGTTGGGATTCGTTAAGCCTAACGGATCAGAAACTATAAGTGGTGTCCAAGTCAAGTGTCGACAAGATGATATTGAACGACAACGACAAGTGTTTTATTAGAGCTTCAATCATTACTGCTAGTTGGTAAGCATGTGAATGATGAGCGAGAGTTGTTTCTGCCTAAGTAGCAGCTTGCATATTTCGAGAGGTTGGTTTGCATCTTCGTTACCAGTAGCATGAGGAATGAAACGATGATAAAAATTAATCATACTGTGCCTATTGTAGTGAATTATTTTACCAAAAAAAGATCAAATTGAGACACTAACTGACGACGCAGGAAATTTGCTGAGCATCAAAGCTCACTTTTCATTTAGATGGGTGTCCCATTTTGTGTGGTCATCCTTCAAATAAGCTCTTATTCCTGTTAGGATACTGCTATTTATTCTTTCAGAATCGTTAGCTTGCGGGTAGTACAGTGAAGAACGCCAATGTCGGATTTGGTGTTTCACTAAACAATCCCTAAATAATCTTGAAATGAACTGGGTTCCATTGTAAGAAACTATTATTGCCGGACAACTTAACGTGAGTCTTTAAGAGTTGACAGATCGGCTCAGAGATCAGTTTACGCAGTAGAAATAAAAATGAAATTTTTGTGAGATGGTCTAAGATGATGAGGATTGCTATGTTGCCCGATTTCGATAGCAAATATGGACACAGTATATCAATAAAAAATTTTAAATCGGGCGTTCAGGTTTAGCTAGCTAAACCATCGGAGCTCTGAGGATCTGGGTAGTAGATTTTACTTGCTTACAAATTTTACAAACTTCCGGTTGTGATTGAACCTGTGAAAGTATTCGAGGCCAAAAATAAAAGCAACGTAAATGATGTACTGTCTACGCGATACTGGCGTGATCAGACGTCGGTAGTTCGTGTGCTTTGGCTATTAGGTCACTTGTTAACTCCTCTGGGACCAACAGCTTTCATTGTTCTCCTTCGACGCATGAAGAGAACTGGACTCTTTTATAAACCTTATTATCCTTTAATATCAAATCGAACAACCAGAGCTCACAATTCTTCACCATTCAAATTAGGTTTATGTAATTCACAGATTGAAATGAAGGAGAGGTCAAATCTATGTCTTGACAATTGTCTGAAGTCAACATGTATACACAAAGTATGCGATAGAGAGCATCTGGAATCGCATTTTCTTTTACGATATTTCATCGTAAAAGAGTGCCCTTGTAGTTTCAAACTCCACCACGCTAATTGACGATCCAGACATGTTTGTCGCATCAACCATCCCAAGGATGCATGATCAGTTATGACTTTGAACGGGTGTCCCCCAATGTAGTATTTGAATTTCTTTATTCCCACATTACCGCTAGACATTCTTTATCGCTCACCGAATAATTCCGTTGAGCCACATTAATTTTTTTTCGACAAAAAGGCTAATGGATGTTGAACATCTTCGTCATTTAGTTGCATCAAAAGTTTGGAAATAGGAGAAAAGAGTGACGCAAACTCTGAAATAAAGTGACGATAATAACCTGAAATTCCCAAAAATCTTTTGACTTATCGAACTAAAGTCGTGGTCAGGCACTATGCAATGGCTTCCACTTTGTCATCGTTGATCTTAATCCCTGCCGATCACATAAACAAGCCATTTCACTTCCAAATGATGAGGAACCTCTGTTAGGGTCTGAAGGCGCGTCTCATAATAACCTGAAATTCCGAGAATAACAATGAGAATAACATTCAACAGATCATTAAGATATATAAATACTTGTGTCTTTAAGCTTGTAGGTATTACCTGATTCATTAACATTGTCATCGCTTAAGCAGCATTTTAAAAACCATATGGCATACGAACATATTGGTAAAGGAGTCTTCTATGGAACTGTAAAATCAGTTTTATCTCTAGAATTATATTCCATGGGGATTTGTCAAAACGCGTCTTTCAGTTCAAGACTGGAAATGAAGTGTGACTTAGGTAAACGACTCAGAAAACGCTCTATCTGGGAGAAAGGTAATTATTTCTTCGTGACATAATTAATTTTTCGTAAATTTAAGTAGAGCCTAACCTTTCCTGGCTTCCGTTCTAGAACAACTGGTGAGCTCCAATTACTTGATGATGACTCTATTATTCCTATTGACAATATTCTGTCCAACTCCTCTCCCATTATCTTTTCTATGGCTGGAGATATCGGATAGTTTCTCTATTTTATTGGAACAGCGTTATCTCTATCAATTACGTGCTCCAATTACTGTGTCCTTCCCAATCCCAACTTTAAAAAGGACAGCAAGAGTTGGATTATATGTTCCAGAATTTTCGGCTCTATATCTGTCAGACTGGGAACCGCTAAGCCATCAGTTCGTAACGCCAGCTTTGTAATGAAGCGCTGCTTCGTTGAACATCAACGAAGTGGCATAGCCGGCCGCGCACCTGGTGAGATGTATAAAGTCCCAAACTAGCTTTAGTAAGTGGGGTCCAACATAGAATACCTGCTACTCCAGCACAAATATCAGAATTGTACGCGTATCAAAAGATAAAAAAACGGAAAAAAAGAAAAGGCAAGTGAACTAAGTAGATTCTGGCGACCCCCGTATATGAAAAGAACCGCGATCACCACGTCCCATCCCATAATCGTAACACATTCACATGCTCTCGCAATTCATCCACTCATTACTTCAATAGAGTGGGCAAATTATGGAACTCATTGCCCGCCTTCGTATTTCCCGATGAATTTGACCCTCAGACATTTAAAGAAAATGTCAATCGCTATTTAAAAAATTAGTATAGTTTAAAATAATTTATTTATTTATTTACTTATTTATTATTACAATACAATATAGGTAAGTATTGTTAAGGTAAGTAAGTATTGTTAAGGTAGGTAAGTATTGTTACAGGTAAATATTGCCAATAACAGGTAGTATTGTACAGTTGTTTTCTTTTTCTCGCTCTTTTTCAGCCATTAGCTGAAAAAGTGCGAGAGAATGGAAAATATTGTTTCAATTTAATAAATTTTCCTTTCATTTTCCCCATCTCCTTCTTTTCTAGTTGACATGGTATCTTCGGATATTCAAAGGGTCTGAATAATGAATATTTCATATTTAGTGTGCTAAACATGTCTAACTAATTTATAAACAAAAAAAAAAAAACTCACACACATACTCACACACATATGCACACATCCATGCCCATACGCGCATTCACACGACGCGATACAGCCAAGCTACCATATTCAATCAAACAGATTAGCTTGATATCATTTTCATGATTGATGATATGTATGATATGAGATGTCCAACCAGAATATCAACTATTTTGGTTTCCGTTGTAGAATAGTAGGCAAGATTGTATTTTTATTCTGGAATGTTTTATTTGAACCTTCAGAAGTCTTTTCAGGCTCAATTGCATGTCAAAAAAAATGTTTAGGAAAAGAATATCAGATGACGAAAGATCTTGTGCTTGACGGCTTGAATACAATGAAAAACCTTTACGTTTAACATAAATTAGTGCAAGACTTCGTTGTGAGAGTGGATCTTGATTTAACTTTTCGGTAACCGATTGTAATGCTTTCAATGCAACATTTCGTACATCAGGATTTACTAAAAGCTGTTCAACTGCTTCTACTAGTATAGACTAATCATACTTGTACAACTCATTCCATGAATCAAAACGATGTCAGTATACCTCCATGATTTGGAATTGTTTTTAATAAAATCACATCAGGACCACACATAGGTTTAAAAAACGAGAGGTATATCCCTAAATGCCGTTGTAGCATATCTACGGTTTTTGTTCCCCGCTTAATAAAAACATACCCTAAAAATTCTTCAAAAATAGTATTAAAATTATTTCCACATTGTAATGTAGTATAAGAATTATCAAGTTGACAGAACATTATCCGTTGTGATGCAATAATTGGACTAACTATTTGTAAGATAACAATAGAATGAAGATATTCTTTTTTAACCGCAACATCTTCTTCTACTAATCTACTCGTTACTGCTAATTCACGAATTTCGGTTTTTCATTCCATCATCAAATTTACGATAAACTAAATCATTTGATTGATTAAATATTAATAAACCATCCGTTTTTAATTTTAATTATTTTTAAGTTTTTATCAATAATTTTTACAATATCTATGCAAAATTCTTATTTACATGTTTCCAATTGGATTCTGACCGACATACGCGCATGCAACAAATATACTCGCTCATTGGGACCCACATCTACACATCCATATACACACACTCATACACCTATATAAATATCCATAATCATTCATACATACAAATAAAACAAAACTAAAATATGACTCACCCCATGTTCATGTCCAATTCCCTCCCGTTCCTCACAGCTTAGCCTCTCCTCATAGTTTACTTGATAGGTTCAAAAATTTGGTGATACTTATAAGTGACCCCGTTTTAGTCTTTTTCTTACATCCAGCCACTCCAGCAAATATGAAACCATAAAATCAGAACAAACACGCCTACGGTTGAGGTCGAGACTTGAATCATTCAACCCTTTCCTTTGATTTATATTTTCCACTAATAGCCTTTTGCGTCCCCCCCCCCATATATTTTGTTTTCTTTTGGTATTATACAATTACAAACACAACATAGTTCTAGTTCCATTTTTTTTGTGTATTTACCAAAAATATTATTAAATTAAATTAATTACATTAATTAGAGTTATTATTAGTTCCATTAATATTTATAAATTTTTTTTTTGTTTGTTTGTGGTCATGAGTAGTCAAAATGACGACTATCAGGAAAGGATTCACAGTACATATTATTTGAATTCATTAACTACACTAGAATTAATCACTATTTACATTAATTATACTAATTTGATTTATTAATAATTTCATTAATTGTTATTAAATGCACGAGAATCAATCACTATTTACATTAATTATACTAATTTGATTTATTAATTAATTACAGTAATTTTTATTTCATACGAGCATCCGAAGATAACTCATCAGAATGGTGATCCCGGAAGATACCATATCCATACGCGATAAATATCACAGATCGTATGTAAGAAAAAATCATGACGTGGCATGCGATGATACAACAACAGAAAGTTGACAATTTCCTCAGAACTACAATCACGGATCACACGATACAATTTAAAAGTTTATCTGACACACTACAATAATTATCACAGATCGATTAAGCTATATCCAAACTTATTAAAATATTTATATTTTCCACCGTTCACCAAAACATTTTAGTATGTAACGCGTTTTATTTGGTATATGCCAACTCATCACACGTTGACTAGAACAAACAGCCAACTTTTTGTTTGGAACAGAGAATAGAATTTTCTATCTTCATGCTTAGTAAATAAATTTGAATACGAACCATAATCCTACATTCCAAAAATGTCCCTTTTCGCTTTAACGTCAAAAATTTTCCTTTGATTTTCTTTTGTGTTCGATTTTTTCTTGGTTTTTAATCACTATTCAATAATCCTAAGATGGACGGCTCAACCGACAGTAGACGTCAAAACAAACAAACAAAAATCCAATGTGATTGTCAGAATAATAGCGACTAAAAGTCAGAAAACCTCTATCGACGGGTATTTATAGCTCGAAAAAAGCCGTTTTTAATCGATACCAAAAAATGGTAGGCATTATATGGTAGATTGTTTTTTTTGTTAACGATAATGAAACCCACTAAGGAGCAATAACAAAATTTTAAAAAAATTATGTAAAAGATAATTACGAACTGGATGTATGAAATTGTGTTTGAAATGGGTAGAAATAACTTCGAAAGTTCTTGTTTTTTATAAATTAGTGCGTGTGAGAAAGTAGGGCGACTCTAAATTACGGAGATTGGACAACTGCTTCGTAACAGTTTATGAGTTAGAGGTTGGCAGAGCCTATATAGAGCTTGAAAAAGTCAATTCCCAAGAACAAATCTTGTGAGAATGATGGAACTACCATTAAATCAATATTTGTCCTGATGTCCAAAAACGAAAACTTTGTCACCGAATAACCATACGCTTCTTGGTTTCTACCATCTGTTGTTCTCACTTGCTTCGTAGATCGTATCAAAAGCTAAGGTGACTGCATAAGTTCGCAAGCGAATGAACCACCAACTCCTCTTATTCAAGCCCCACTGTCTAATGGACCTATTCGTTTCGAGTTTAAGACCTTAATCTGAATACAAGGTCTAGGATCATTTTTCAGACAAAAGAATGAGAAATACGATACGAAATACGAGAAATACGATTTGACGGTTTTCACGATAAAGTTGCAATCTAGCGTTTGAAAGACCACGACGATGAGATCTCTTAAGTTCTTGGATCCCTGCAGAGACAATTCTGCAGAGGTTGACTGGGGGTTTTAGCACCTGTATGATTTCTAGAAATATTGTTCGAAACAGGTCCACGTTCTCGACTTTGAGATGGGTGGAACTCATGGCCCGTATAACCATCCTCCTACTCTTGTTTTTTGAGTGTGGCCTCCCTAGCAATGCCAGGTGTTTGACTCAGTAAAACTATTGAGTTAATCTGTGTTAAAATTATTTCTGGGGGACGATATGACCACGCTCCATTTGATGTTTAACCGACACTTGTCACTTTTAAACAAGTAGATATTATCCATAGACAATATCACAACCAAAACAGAAGAAACGCAGGGATTGTTTGCACTGGCGAAATTTGTGACCTTGGGTCTTACAGTTCCAGCAGATTAGCATTTTCTGATATACGTCAGGCAATGTTCTGATATACGTGCAGCTCATATTTTGGTATCGTTAGATGTGCCAGTGGTTTTTAAAGCTCATCTTCTTGTGGCTGTTAAACTTTGAGATATTAATGCAACTGTTGACCACAACTTCTCGCGACATTGACACAATTCTTTGGATACCACATTCACATTTAATAGTTTCATGCGAATTTTCATCTTAAGATTATTGAGCAAAACACTCAACAGAACTTGATCAGTCAGGAGTGCACTAAACTTTTTGCTGAGATGGATTATATCATTATACATCGAATCAAACGCTGCTTTGTGGCTATCTTTTATCAATTACTTCATCGTCTGTGTCATGATTTCCAAACTCCACTCTTGCTGCATGACATAATTCTCCCCAAGTCATGTGCGGAGTTCTGTGGTAACAGCGGCAGTACTAATCCTCTACTTTGTTTTTGAAAAGCAGGTGAGCGTGTGTAACAAACACATCTTCGCCCCTGGCGTATGACAGATTGTTCAGAATGCAGATTCTATAAATTAACTCCTCTATGCTAAGTCAATCTTGTTTTCCATTAAAGGTTATGTGCCACTTGCTGATGATTTTCGCTCATTATTCGTTTTGTTTCTCCAAGCCATTGGTAACCAACGACGCATTACGAGGGTTTGGAATTTGATTTTGACGGGGTGGTATAGGAAGCAAAGCTTAGTGTGGGAAACTGCGAGGCAGTGAACACAATCTATTGTTTTTCAAAGATAAGGATCCCAGGATCTTGCATCATTCTCCGCAATGTTTGGTGAAACTGTTCTTCTGGTTGTTGAGTAAAAATTTTGAAATAAGGAATAGGATATTTATCCGGCATAGCAAAATTATTTAAAGAGTGGTAGTCAACGCAATATCTCCACTAGTCAGTCCTCTTTTGAACAAGATGGAAGGAAGAGCAACAGTTACTGCTCGACGTCCGAAACAGGGGGAACACGTGTTTCAATGACCAATGAAAACCGTATTTATTTTCAAAAATCCACTTACGTCTGGGTATGGTACGTATACCACAGTTTCGGACTTTAGTGTATTTCGCTGCATAAAGTGAGAAATCGGATAATTTAAAAAGTTTTCCTTCCACTTCCGCATGGTGGAATCAGTTTTTATTGTTTTGAAAATTTTTTTTTGTTTTTGATCTACGGGAGTGACAACCCCGCGTACTTCAGTTCCTGCTATTGACATACGAGTTAATGTGAGATATCACATACCACTGGCCATAGCAGTGAGATATCACTAGCCAAGATGACATTTTAGAGGTGGTGGCGGATGAACTGTATTCAGTCAACGGTAGCATCCTCAATCTCAGCTGTGAAATAATCCTTGATGATGAAGCGCTATTGCTTCCTTGAAGAAACGAGCCTTCATATAACTATATGTGGGCTTTAATCTTCAAGAAAGACGGTGCGTCACAGGATCAAGGAATAGGCAACCGGCTGGATTATTGGCAACTACATTGTTGTTTTGTTTCAACAAATTTTTGTAAAAATTTGTTATTTACTTTTTAATTTACTTTTATTTTCTCTATCCTATCATAAAATATTGGCCTATGTCATATTTTGTCAGTGATAGGATTTTTTGTTTAGTTATCCATTCTTTAACAAAAAATATAAAAAAAAAAACAAAAAAAGAAAGATTTACGTCCATCAACACCTTTGAACGTATGTTGTTGTGCTACCTTGGTCTTAAAAGGTTTTTATGTGTTATTGTGACACATATTGTAATTCCTACTACACAACACATTTTATTAAAAAAAAAATAGCAGCTGACAGAATAAACACTTCAGTCAACATGTTTGCGAGTTAGAACCAAAAATAAGAAAGCGGAGTTGAGACTGACTGGTGTCGCATGCCACCACCTGTTAAAAGTCATCAATTGTTTTTACGCCGAGGAAGAAGAAAGATGAGTTTGTGAGTGTGTTTTAAAGTGCCTACACTTTCTAAAGCGCTTAATTGTCTTATTCTCAATAGAACTATTTTGCATGTTATCTCTAATTGTGTATTACATATTAAACTGAACATAGACCTTAGTATTTTGAGAAAGCGAAAAAGCCACTAACACATTCCTCTTGTAAAATGCCATTAAACCATCTTTATAACTTTTGTAAGAACTTTGTAAAAAAACCAAAAAATCTGTAATTCCTTAAAAAAAAACAAAAACTGTTATAAGCTTGCTTAACCGTCAAAGCATGCAGTTTTAACAACTACCATGATAACTTTTACAAAAAATCATAAAAATCTATAAAATTATTTGTTTTTATTGTTTTTAATTTTGATAAAAGTGAAATTATGTTTCTAACAATCGGGTTTATAATATAATCTAGAAACTAAACATCATTTTTCAAATAAAAAAGACCATAAACTTTTTTAAGAAAATTATTACTTTAATTAAGAAGATATGAATGACATAAACTGTTTGACTTTTTACCGTTTTCTTTTTTACCGTTTTTTTTTCAAAACTTTCTACTTTAGAAGTTTTCCCATTTTCAACTTGTCTTAAAAAAGAAAACTGTACATAAATTTTATAATATTATTCACGTTGTTGCATAAAAGTTTTAAGATACCGTTTACTCGTTGGTTGATCCAATAGTTTCATTCTTTTTTTCTATAATTATTTTTATTGATTTATTACGTGTAAACTCTTAAGATAGTTTATGCAATTAACTCAATGAAACTTTTAAGGAAAATGATCGAAAATGGTAATTGAGATGTTAAGATATCTTTTAGAAACTGTTCTTATGTCATGTGAATGTTTTTGGTATATTTTGGTATATATTAGCCTTTTCATATTCTGTAAACCATCCAAATAACCATGATGGTTTTCTTGATAGCAAACGAGATTCAGGTAAGTCTTGTAAAATGTCATAAAGAATTGCGTTTTGATGTAGATGACACTTTTCAAATTCTTTAATGCAAGCTGCTTCACGTCTTAATGACCCAGTTTGGTTGTTGGCTAAGACAGAAAGCCATGGTAAAGGTGTTGATTTCAAAGTTCCAGTTATAATTCTCAAAGCATTGTTAAGTTGGACATCAATTTTATGTGTATGAGAAGAGTTAAGCCAAACAGGAGCACAATATTCAGCGCAAAAATATACTAGTGCAAGAACTGAAGATCTTAGAGTACATACATCAGCCCCCCCAATTAGTTCCGGCAATTTTTCTAATGATATTCACTCTGGAACATAATTTTTTAGCCAGTTTTTCTAAATGCGTCTTAAAAGACAATGTTCTATCAAGTGTGACTCCTAAGTATTGAGGAGTAGAACTAAAACGAACTGAAATCCCAACAAACTTGACTTTTAATTCTTTATGAGCTTCTTTTTTGTTCAAATGAAAAGCACATACTTTCGATTTAGAAGGATTAGGTGTCATCGGCAAATTGGAACAGCTTTGATTTAGTTGATCAGTAAATCAGCCACATTCGCTTCCTTGGACGAGACCATTGTTAAGACGACGACTGGAACTTGTTTTTCCATTTAATGAGACCTGAATAAACCGGTTACTTAACATCGAATCGATGAGATTTACCATACAGGAACAGCGTAAAGTTGTTGCTAGTTTTAAAAGTAATCCATGTCTCCAAGCAGTGTCATATGCAGCAGACAAATCTACAAACGCTACTCCAGTTTTCAATTTCTTCTGAAACCCAGCTTCAATAAAACAAGACAAAGCCAAAACTTGATCAGTACAACTTTTGTTTTTCCTAAAACCAGCTTGGGTTTTAGGAATTTTTTCATCTATGATTGGTTCAATACGATGTAAAATCATCTTTTCAAATAGTTTAAACAATGTACTTAACAAGGATGTAGGTCTAAAGTGAGCAAAATCAGACCCATTCTTTCCAGGTTTTACTACAGCTAAGACTTTTGCTTTTATAAATAAAGATGGTAGTTGAGCTGAATTCAAGATTTGTTAAAGAGTTCCAGAATCCAATTCTTAGTTCTTGGGCCGAAATGTGATATAAATTCTGGATAAATACCATCTAGTCCTGCAGCCTTACCCATTTTAATGCATTTAATTGCTTTCTCAACTCTCAAGCTCAGAATATATAAAAGTTGAAGAAAGAGAAGGGTCTGCAGTTAATCGTTGTTTTTCAATTTTAAGGATATGGAGGGGCTGAAATCTCACAGCTCTGAGATATCAAGACTTCGGTCTCGGTTAAGGATTTTGATATATTTTTCGCAAAAAACTTTTATGAGGACATGGTTTTTAGTTTTGGGCAGCGATGTATATCAAACATAACTCTTTGTTAAAGTACAAGTATTTTTTATCTCTGTTTAAAAATTTATTACAAAACTAACACGAAACATCAATACGTTGCCGGAAAATTATAATCAAAATTCCAAAAATATTGTTAAATTAAATAAAATCAAACTTTTTCAAAATTCCCAAAATATTCCAAAAATTAGAATAAAATCAAATATTTAAATTTTTTCTAAATTCCAATAAATAATATTTCAAAAATTCTTAAAAATTCAAACTTTTTCCAAAATTCTAAAAATATTGCAAAAATTATTAGAAAATCAAAAATTGAAAATTTTTTCAAAATTCCAAAAATTATAATAAAATCAATAATTAAAAATTTTTCAAAATTCTAAAAATATTCCAAAAATTCTTACAAAATCAAAAATTAAAACTTTTTCCGAAATTCTAAAAATATTACAAAAATTATTACAAAATCAAAAATACAAACTTTTTTAAAATTCCAAAAATATTTCAAAAACTATAACAAATTCAAAAATTTCCATGTCCAATTTCATTTTCAATTACATTTACGTCATAAAGACAGCTTCATTTTTTTTTCCCAAAAATTGGCTAAAAAAATATATAAAATCATTTTTTGACACACTTGACATTATTTTTTGACAAACTTATAATGCCATAATTCTCAATAATAATAATAAAATTTCATTTCAAACAAACAATTTTATTTTTTTTCCCAAAAATTGGGTAAAAAAATAAATAAAAATCTTTCTTTTGCCACACTTGACAACATTTTTTTGACAAACAATAATCTAGTTTTTGATCTCACATACCAATCCCTACCATCAAAATTTCTCCAAATTCAATGTTCCTACTCGTAATCACTTAAAATGAACGTTTTTTAAGCCTAAAATATGAGAATTTGCTGTTTTTGACACACCTAATGATTTTTTTGACACACTTCCGGTATAGTTATCGAACACAGCGTCCTTTCGGACCTGTTCCTTGAGTATACCTATTTTTAGAAAAAAAAATTTGTAATCCCTCCAACGGTTTTCCCTGTAGTGTAGGTAATGACGGCTGGCCGGCCGACAGACAGACATATATTGTTTTTTAGATTTTTTAGAATCAGTAGGTCTTAAAACATCGAGAAATGCCAAAAAAAGGGGGGGTAAGAATTTCACTTTTGGCTCATGAATGTAATACTTAGGTCTTTCAGACCGAAGTAACTTTCTTTTGACACACTTGACAACATTTTTTTGACAAACTAAAAATGCAATAAGCTAGTTTTTGGTCTCACATACCAATCTCTACCATCAAGATTTCTCCAAATTTTATGTTCCTACTCGTAATCACTTAAAATGAACGTTTTTTAAGCCAAAAATATGAAAATTTGCTATTTTTGACACACATAATGTAATTCTTTTCCAATTTATTAAAAACACTATATTTATATTAATAATGAATTTTATTTAGTTTTAATACAATTATTTGGACTGTATATTAGTTTTATTAAAATTTTAATTTCACAAAAAAGATTTTAGTTCACTACAGAAAAATGACCATTTTGTTCTATAAAAAGTGAGAGAGAGAGACAACTCTATAACAAAAACGAATTAATGAAAATTGAACATAGAACTAAAATTTCTTATAGTACATACATTGAAATAAAAATAAAGCGTGTCTAGTTTAAAATTGTACGTTAGTAAATTCATCATAATGATTTTTTTGACACACTTCGGGTATAGTTATCGAACACAGCGTCCTTTCGGACCTGTCCCTTGAGTATACCTATTTTTAGAAAAAAAAATTTTTGAAATCCCCCAGCGGACGGCCGGCCGGCCGACAGACATACATTGTTTCTTTGCTTTTTTAGAATCAGTAGGTCCTAAAACGTCGAGAAATGCCAAAAAAAAAGTGAGGGTAAGAATTTCACTTTGAGCTCATGAATGTAATACTTCGGTCTTTCAGACCGAAGTAATTTCTTCGTACTTCTTTGTATTTATCAGATGGAACTTGTACTTTAGTAACATTAACCAAACGAGAAGCAATATTATTTGCAGTAATATTACTATTTCATGAGGAAGTTAGAGATGAAGCTTCATTACCTAGTTTACGAAGTAAATGCCATGCTTTACGACTAGAATTCTTGAAACTCGTCCTACCTACTGTATCACGCCAAGTTTTACGTCTATGTAAATCAAGTTCATCATAAAGTTCAATGGCTACATGCGAATCGTTAGTTCTATTGTATTGTTTCTACAGTTTGTTACATGTTTTATTCCAACCTGGAACATACCTACTGTTTTCTAAAATCTCTTGGAATATTCTTTTTGGCAGAACTATTGATAGCACCAACAAACCGCTGATAATCACATTGATTGCATGGAATAAATTGTACAATATTTTCTAAATCTTTAGAAAACTGTTCCCCTGTTTGCTAATCCAAAATTCCATCTGGGTTGGTGAAATTGGGATCATTAAACCATATTCAAATATTATTGGATGATGTTGACTGTGGGGAAACGATGGAAGTATAATTCTTTTGTTGGATGTACAAGCAGCGTTTCTAGATATAATGGTCAAATCTGGATTGGTTTCTGTGTTCCATCTTGCAGATTTGAAAGTACGTCGGTCTTTTGGACTATAAATCAGTTGCATATCGTTAAGAGACATCCACTTTTGTATAGCATTACCATTATTGTCATTACGATTATATCCCCAGCATTGGTTGTGACTATTAAAATCCCCAACCCAGATAATTGGTTGAATATAAACTGGTAACGGAACCGTAGGCTAAACTTGATTAGGTGGTTTATAAACATTACCGATTAAAGTTCCTTCTAAGTCAATCACTATTATCTCCACATCATTAGAAGCAGACTTATAAACAGTTTTACATTTGTTCAACAAATCATTTTTCTCATAACTTGCGATTCCATAAGTCTTAGAATATATCGCATCAACCAATGAAAAATCAAATGTACGACCACGATTCATTAAACTTTCATATGATGGTGTATGTGTTTCTTGTAATAAAAGTACTTGAACTTGTTCATCATGCCATAAGCGGTCCAAATAATCAGATTTAGGTTGAGAAATACTTTCAATATTCAGTTGACAAATCTTGAACGAGTTTCCCAATTTGTAGGACGGTTGGTGTGAACTTGTAGTTGAATACATTTCTTATTTCTAGCTGTGTTGCAGCAATCAGTTGTCGATAATGTGACTTGTGAGGGTCAAAACAGAGTTTTGACATCGACTTCCTCAATTTGCTTTAGATTTGATTTTAATGTAATACTCGTTTAATGAATTTTTATGTAAATTTTCATAAGAGAAAAAATTTTTACGACTTTTGTATTTGACAGCTAAAGCAAAGAATATTTATTAAACTGTTTCGTCAGTTTTAAATTGTATCTGCTGATTTATTTATCAAAGAACCAATTGAATTGTTTAAAGTTTTTGTTAGATTTAATAAATATGTCAAACATATTAAAATCATGAAAATATTTTCGTAATTAAAATATAATATGTGGAACATTTGTAAAAAAATTGTGTACCTACTAAAAATTATTTTTTTGTAACCTCGATTAATGTATAAATTTTGGTTGCAAGATTGCATAAAATTTGTGTTGATTTAAAAAAATTATGGCTTAAAAATATTTCTGTCATATTTTTGACAGAATTTACAAATCTTACCAAATTTTTAGGTTTTAGGAAGATTTGTTGTAATTTTACAAATAACACTATTCAAGTTAATAATATTTTACGTAAATTTGTTAATTTTACAATTTTTTCTGTAAGTTTTAGAAAAGTTTTTAAATTTACCTAGAATTTTAAAAGATTTATTTCATTAATTATTCAAGTGTGGCTATCTGTAACGTAGTTTTGATTTATTGGAGGCGAGCGTAGCTGTATTCGTCCCCGATTCGGACTTTCGATTGTCGCCATACTCCTCCCAAACTATTAAAGATGTCAAAATGAAATTTTGTATGTAAGACGACATCTAGCCATAGATGGTTTACAAAAAAAGTATTGAAAATTAGACATACCACGGAGGAATAATCACAGAATAGTAGATTCTTGTATGAGCTTAGAATGAAGGCAATTCTTCACGAGGATGAAGTTTCCCAGAACGAGCGTAGCGAGTGGAAGGAATCATCCGAGTGAAGAATTGCCTTTATCCTAAGTGAATACAAGATACTATTTTATCCACGACTACAAATATTTCAAATAATTTCATTCAAGTTTTCCTGTAAAAGTTAATATCGCCATATTGAAATAAATCTATGAAATATAAAACAAAACAAAACATGTTTGTTTATTTTATATGTATTGTTCTTGTTTTATCTGTTTATATTACCCCAAGTAACAATTGACTCGGTAAATTGTCATTCACAGCTAAAGCTATGCTGTGACAACGTCTCGAAATCCGAAAAACTATACGAAATAGTTATAAAAGTTAAATAGCTAAATCATTAGTTTTGGAAACGTTGTGACAGAAAACAAAACAGCTAATTCCCTTATATAGGTAATATGTGTTCATAGCAGTAATATAATTATTTTCGTAAAATCAAAATTGCTATGTGGAAAGCAATTTTGCTACTATAGTCAAGTATTTATGCGGTAAAGTCAAAACGTTTTATTATCGTTTTTGTATAATTTCAAAGTCAAATCCCAATTAATCAGTTTAGTTCTTTTAATAGCAAGATAGCTGAAAAAGATGAATACAATATAATTTAGACTGTATTGTTGAGTTTGAGCTTTCTGTAAAGCAAATTCGTTGTGCACTCATATTGTCAATTAATTTCATGCTATGAGCATACGTCATGTATATTTTTCAAACCATAAAAAAATTATTTGGTTTTACTTGGTCGGCTGTAACAGTGCACTCGATATTATTTTATATAATGGAAAATAAAAATATAACCATTATTTTAAGACATTAAAGAAATATACACGCAGTTCTACATTTCATAGAAAGTCCGAGATCAATACTAAACAGCTGAAAATGGAAACTTAATTAATTACGAAAATTTGTTTATTTACGTTAAACGATTGATGTTAACGATTGATATTAACATTAAACGATTGATATTAACGTTAAACGATTTGTTTATTAACGTTAAACGCCAATTACACTGTTAGAAAAATAAAAATGATTTCTTTTGATCACTTTTATTGTAGTATCACAACAACTACAAGCAACAAAGGATGTAAACATAAGTTAGTTTTTTTTTTTTCAAAAATGTCCATTTAATTTGATAAAGAGTATTATTTTATTTTCTTTGTTTTATAGGTTCTTACCTATGTTTTATAGGTTCTTACCAATTTAGTTTCCAATAAAAATTGTGATACTGAATTAAAAGAGAGCAATTATGTCTTTTTCAAGCCATCTCTGCCTCAAATACCAAAACTTTTAACATCTGTAAACTCTATATATGATCAAATCAAAAAATTCGGATATTTTCTTAATGATAACGAAGACGAAGAAGAAGAGGATACATAAGACTTTCATGATAAGATAAAAATATAGGCAGTATCGTTTATTATTGCACAAACTGCTTTAAAGGAACTGCTCTTAACGATTTATAACCAATGCCTTAAACAAAATAAATTGCAACCACTACAATGTGATGCTCGCACCTTGTTTAATACACCACAAGATTGCAAGTATAGTACCATTGGCTGGTGGTTTGTATTGGAATCGATGTGTTAAATGTTGCTTAGAATCTTATTTCAAATCCTTAGATAGTTCAATTTCCATCAGTCTAAGTATAAATGTTGATGGAGTTTTTATTTATAAAAGCTCAAAAACTCAATTTTTTCCCGTTCACTTCGTAATACATGCGAGATCGACGATTTTGTACCGATGGTTGTAGGGATTTACTGTGGCAATAGTAAACCTTCTTCGGTGAACAAGTATTTGAAAGGCTTTGTAGATGATTTGTAAACGATCTTGTAAAACGGTATGATAATAAATAATAGCAAAATAGATATTAAAATCCGTTGCTTAATTTGTGATGCCGCAGCTGGTAGTATAATCAAAGGTAAAGATACTAATCGAAAACAAAATGAAACCAAAATTTCGAAAGCTCAATTAGCTTTGTCTGAGTCTTGCTCTAGTTACAGTAAACTTCAACACTTATCATGGATGTCTTAACTGCCATGTCATCGGAGAGCATGATAATGCCCTATATGCCTAAAGGAACTGATTATTCCTTTCGCCAGCAACTAGACAAACAGCATCACAAATTCAATTCAGCACTTCTCTGCCTTCCTATTAATATGGTAGATGATGTTATCGTATGTGATATGCTTCATCAGCAGCATATTGGTATTATGAGAAAAACTTAGTTTTATTGGTCAAGAAAAGAAAATGGGGTTTCATTTTTCACGATGGGATCATCGACGCATTTAGGAAGTATCACCATATTTAATAAAATGCACTTTGCCATTGGGCATTAACCGTTCAGTTACACCTCTTGAAAAGAATATGGCAATTAGAGCAAAATTACAGAAATTACAGAGTTACAGCAAAATTTGTATATTTGCCCTACAAAACGAAATTTGTTTTCATTCCATTGCTTCACACTTTATAAATGATACTATTTAAATATCCTCTATTCAATAACGCATACCATTGAATGTTGCTGTAAAAAATTAAAAACAATGTTTTTATTCGCCTACATATTAAAGTGTTACTTTATTACTGTGATTTGCGGCTTTAAAGTATCACTTTTCAACTATTTATTTTGTTGTCATAGCTACGTCCAAAAAAGTAAAAAGCATTTGTATTTGTTTAAATTCTATGAAAAATAAAATTTTTTATCAAAGCAACCCTTAAATTCAAAATTTCATTATCCAATTAAAATAGTTGTTATCATTTGTTGTCATAGTTACACAATAATTTGGAAAAAATAATACATATTTTGTCAAAAGTTGCTTGTTCCACATATTTTTATTTTAAAATTTATGAAAATTTATAATTTTAATTTAGAATAAACAAATTTTCTTAAAATATTTTGCTTGCGGCGAATAAAAAATAGTATATGATGCACGGACATAAGCTATTTTGGACTTAATGTGGGTGCAAATCTCGGCTAGCGCCTCGATTTGCAAACTCCACATCCGTCCAAAATCTTTAGCTTTACGTCCTAGCATCATAATGTACTATTATAAAATTATTTATTTCAAACAAATGAAAATATATTTTCTTGACAAATTCATTTTATGAGTTCATTGGTTGAGAATGTGTCATGACTAGCCAACATACTTGCATTCTGATTTTAAGTTCTCTGTAAAAATAATTGATGATCTACATGAATTTCATTTAATAAACAACAACTACGCTTTATCCTCTTTTTTCACATTTTCTTTCACACAAAGCAAAACTACTTACCACAAAACTACAAAGGCCACCTCTACGAAAGATTGCTTACCTTAAAGCAATCCGTGAAAATGCTTAACATATAACAATTTTGGTTATTAGGAGGACAACGATAGGCCTCTAGACAAAGCATTATAGTTATTAATAGCAATGAATATTACTTATTTTCTAAAATGTTATTAACGGTAAGTAGTTTTCAGAAATGATAATATCCCGTTATGGTATTAATATTTTGAATGCAATTTTCCTTTTAACTACGCAATATTTATTACTAAAGGCAAATATGTCATTTATTTGCTTATTTTCCATCTAAAGAAAAAGCATTTTAGCTGTAAAAATGTTGACTTTAGTATAAATAGTAAAAAGGATATCAATTTATCTACATAGCTGTTATACATATTGCAGACATATTTTAATTCTATTTGTTATGCACGAAAATGGCTGCCAAATTAAACGGTACGATATAATACCAAAAAAATTGTTTTTCTGAATGAAAACACGAAAATAAACGCTTGTAATTTGTAGTTTGATTAATTTTTTTAAAGATATTATATTATACATTTCAAATTGATGAATTTTTTTTGCAAATAAAAATTTTACGACAAATTTTAAATTTTATTTACTTATTAAATATCAATTAATTTGTTGGCGCATATTAATTATCTGAGGTAACTTTAGAAACTGCCCGGTAAATTTATTTCTGCAAGTGTTTTTACGTTTGGAACATGCAGAATCTAAAACAATAATTATTTAACATATAACTTGGCCATTCAATTATGAATACAAACTAAAAAATTATGTAGCATTAAAAAACAAAGTAATTAAGTTATGCAAGATCGTTTTTATAATCAAATTGGGGAAAAATTCGTATATTCGTATATTGTTATTTTTATAAATTGTGTTTTTAAAAAAGCAGTTTAGATTTTCTCATTTATTTTTCTTTTTTCAATCTAAAATCGCTTAAATAACTATTATACTTTTACGAAGGCTAAGTTACAACAATAATTTCTTAATTGTTATGGATCCGTTTTTCCTAATTTTACTATTCTGCGTTGAACTCAGCGATATCGCAAAAACAACTTATTTAATTTTTGTGAAGCGTTATTGCTAAACTAACGAAATTGATATATTAAAAACTGTTTTACAATTATAGCAATTTCGCTGTGTGACGTTATTACAACGTACTGCCAACCAAAATATGATCCCCATTTTAGCTGCCGCAACATCAGCAAAACATTGTGAAAACGTTTTTTGTATTTTTTGAACTTGTTATTACAACTAAATTCCTGTAAATTTTAGCTGACACAACGTTGTGACAGCTTCAAATTGTTACTTGGGACTATACCAACAAATCAAGTTTTTAATTTGTTAGGGGAATTTTGAATAAATGAAATGGAATGAAATAAATAAAAAAGAATTTGATATATAAAAAGGAATGAATACAATTGAAATGAAAGATATACGCATGGAAAGTATCCTGAGAATTGGTGAATACCATACAAAAAAATTTTTATTTATAATATGCACTTATAATACATCAAATTAAAGCTTGAGATCTCCACTTCAATAATCTAACAAAATAAATTAATTATTTTAAGAAATGGTACTGCCTATAGCCTTATCTGTGATGCTTGCTCTCAACATTTTTATATTGTCATATTAGAATGCAAATTTTGCAACATGTTTCTCTCAGAGTGATGCAATCTTAAACGGCCGACTTTATGTTCTTAGTTGGTAGGGATATCAATGGTGTGTTTTTTATCAAAAAAATTGCAAAACCTCACGCTTCAAGGTAAATAGAATAACATTTAGAAAAACTAATTAACATGTCACAACCGTAACAAAAAGTAACCTTTCAGTTATAATAAAACAGATTCTGTATTCAGTATTGTTTTGTAAAATGTGTTATATAATCAAAAGTGATACTGACTACGTGTGCAACCATAATATAAACAAAAAAGTTATTTTTTCCAGTTATTACTATTTATAATTAGTGTTATGGCTGTGACATACATGGTGTTGCGGTTGTGACACATAGTGTTGCGGTTGTGACAAAAATGGTTCCGGTTGTAACATGTTATTATTGTTGCTAGTGTTTACACTATAAAATATAGGGTAGAAAATAGTTTCCATTATAAAGAACATTTACACAATGTAAAAACATTCACTCCATATGAAAAAAATTAAAAGAATTCAATTAAAAACACAAATCTAATTTTTTGCATACGGCAATGTTCTTGGGTACTGTGATTGGGTGAAAGATGGCAAAATTTGGGTTCATAATTTAAGAAAATAAGATATCCAGTTGTCGTATTATGTTTTTTCACTAATGTTGATTTTGACACTGATGTTGGAATAGAACAGATTAAATGCTAATGGCCGATCCCTAAAGAAGTTCGGGGAAAATTGTATTTTAAAGATACCAAGGCTTTAAATTTAGTGCTTCTATTACATTGTAATGTGTGAGTATTGTAGTTGAAATTTGATAGAATTTTTGTCAGTTAACATAATTCAAAAGGGGAAAAGCACTTACTTCGTTAAAATGGAATATTCTTTGTAACAGGAATTCACAGTACACGTTTGTTTGTTATAAAAATAATGCCAAATCATTTGTTTTTATTTGCGTGAAAGTTTCTCACGTGTTGGTTAATCTCTATAACAAATGCTGAATTTCTAATTATTTTTGTACAATGTCACAGCCGTAACGCGCCTGTCACAACCGTAACAACTTTTTAATATTTATTTTCTGAGGGACCAAGAGAGACAAACTTATGAATTCAACTCTAAATAGTTAAATATATATATGTTGTGACAATTAAATTTTTTTCGTTTTGGTATTTTCCTTAACGGAGGACAAAACGTGAAATGATCATCGAGAGAAAAAAAACGTGTCACAAATTGTGTCGCAACCGTAACAACAACAAACTAATATTTTGCAATAAGTACAATAGTAAATGTCAATAAGTGAAGGTTCTATAATTGTTCCTTTAGGTGAATGCTATACCCCAAAAATTGTTCATAAGGTTTTTATAAGACAGAGTAGCTGAAATTACCTGATAAAGCTATACTTTGTGTCACAACCGTAACCAGGATTCGCTCATATATTCTTTAGTAGTCGTGGATAAAAACAGTTCCCATAGACTTTCAATGGGAAAATTATCATTTTTCACAATACTTAAACAAATTATTAAATTTTTTTTGTTCTTTTTTTTTATTTTTATATTTTTTTTTTTATTTTTTTTTTTATTTTATTTTTTTTTTTTTATATTTTTTTTTTGAACTGCAGTGATAATGAAAGTCTAAAAATAAAAAATTGTTATTAGTTGATTTAAAAAAATTTAATAACACACTTTTACCTACATTGAACAAGTTTGATCATGTTTTCAACCTGGACGAGTTTTTATTTGGTTCGTTCACCTCTTTTTCTTTGCCGTTTTGTTAAAGTACTTTTTATGGATAAAATTCACGATACGATCGTTGTAGTCAGACATATTGGTTTCAAATCCGTTTAAAAAATGTTTCATTGATTTTCCACTAAATCTATGCCGGAGGTAGATGCAGCAATATTTACCACACATAAAACTGTAGCGATTTTGTAGTTCTTTGGGATTGTAACATATCTTCGGACATATCTCTTGGATTGGGCATATCTTCGCTCCTTTTTATAATTGCATTCTGCATTGGTCACCTAGTATATTTTATTACCTCGGTTGAAATGCGTATAACTTGTTATGACCACCAATTGTGTGATGTCCAACATGTAGCGTTTGGAAAATTCTACAATCAAATACAGAACAATTTGAGTTCTGAGTAAAAGTTGTTGGCAAAGGAATTAGCTCTTTGTAATTACGTCTAACAGTAAAGACTATCCCCGGCGCAAAACATCTTTCCATTTTCCATCCTTGATTCTACAACGTTACATGTTTTGTATTAACATAATTTATCATTAATGTAGTAACAATACAAAGAACTTTTTGGTCGCCCCATCGAATGTATGATTTCATAAATTTGTTATTGTTATATATTCACATGATCTCTGCATAGATATTCATAACTTTTATTATTATTATTGTTTCTTTTGTTTTAATATAAAAACGAAACAAAAGAGATGAGCGTATGAACTGTTTTTCATTTTATTGTATTGAAACAGAAAAGAAAAGCTTTAGATGTGTATGATCATTTCCATTTCTTTTTTATTTAAATATTTCGTTGTATGTAAACAAATGATATTTTCAACAAATTAAATGATGGTATGATTGTATTTAATAGAGGTTGACTCTTATTTTTGTTTATATCGTTCAATTAGGTGAAAACAAAGAGGATATTTTTTGATGAAACAATCTGTAGTTTTGAGTTGTTGTTTCTGTAATTGTGTTGATGTTATCAACAACAAATAGCGAGAAAGTGATTATGCAATCAGCTCTTTTACTCTCTCGTTTAGGTTAAGAAAATGCTATTTTTAGTTGCATTTTTTGAAATATCGGCCAGTTCGAGATTTAATATTTATAAGAGTCGTAATTTGGAAGTGAAATTAAATTCATTGGAAGTCGTGATTGAGAATTTTTATTAAAATCAAATTCTGCACTACACCCTTTCAATTCCCGTCAAGCAGATTGCGATCGGCTGAAAACTCAGACCTTGCGGCCTGCCCAAAGGTAACAATTTTTTTAGGGTCATTAAATGCAAAATGGAATTGGGCAAAAACTATCAGGCCGAATGAAACGATCTGAAGCTTACTTTTTTCGTTGAGGTTTCAGCTACAAGATAAAGGGGTCAATTATGTTATAAACAATTATTTGCAAATAACTAAATTCAATTGAAAAATGTCGATTTTTAGACATTTTTTCGCAATTTTTCGCAAAAATTTGTAACAAAACAAATTAATTTTGTTTTTTTTATTTTAAGTTATAGAGAAACATTTAAGGAACAAAAAAGTTACATCGCACCAGTATCCTAAAGTGCACCATTTACGAGTTATATCGCTTACATGGAAGCAAAAAAAATTTTCCAGCACACTTTGTTGCATAACTCCAGTTCCCAGGTGCCGCGCGAGTGGACTCGGCATGTCCATTATGTGAGTACCCTACCCCAGAGACTAAAAAAATTTCTGACCTATTACCGACAACAACACGTACAATCCGTAATTCTATTGGCCTAATTTAACGTTTAAAAAGAGTTCTACTCTGGTATACGATAATGATTTAAAGAAGAAAAAAAATTCAAATGTTTACTTGACGCTAGCACTAAAAATTGTGGATTCCTGAACACAATAAAAATAAATCTAATCAGTACAAAAATGGTTGTTTGACAAAGAAACTGTTAGGTTAATTCCTTTCATCGTTTTTACATTATTTATAAATCCCTTAGAAGAAAATAGATGCAACACTCAAATAAAAGAAAAAATATATAATATTTCCAACCTAGAACAAATAAGACAAACCCTCCTACAATCACAACAAACCCATAAATTTACAAACAATTTCGTATGCACATCACGATTTTATAACATATTGGATGGAATAATCAAAAGCATGTGTCATTTTCTTACCCTAACTGATCTCGAAGGTGTGAACCATTTTTATTTATTTTTGTTATAAATTTCTTGTGATTCATTTGATTTTGTGAGTGAATAAATTTACTTAAAAATAAAGACATACAAAGTAGCTGACTCACAACTTTTGTTTCCTAGTAAATATTTTTGGAAAATATTCTAGATATATTGATATGCATTTTATTTTTAAATGCAAAACAGAGATTTCATGAAATTTCGTAATAATTTCAGAAAATAAATTTTAATCATTAAAACACAAACACAAAATATTGACAAACTTGTCAATATTTGTTTTAGCATATCTATGCGTTTGCAAGTACTTTTGTAAAACAAATTTTGAAATAATTTAAAATGATCAAAAATCAACAAATCAATATCGTATAAAAATGTCATTAAAAACAGAACAATTTTCGGTGACGACTATTAAAAGCTTATCGCGAAAATATAAACACAGCTCAATTTTAAAACCATATAACGTGCCACCAAAGGTCATTCAGTTTAAGAATATACAAGTTCGCTCATTTTTAAAAACCAATCCGAACTAAATTTAACAAATGGACGACTATAAGGTTCGAGCCCATAATGAAACAAAAATGGAATAAATGGAATAAAACATATGTATGTATGGCGCATTTCATGCCAACTAAGTCATAAAAATATTTATTTTTTCCTCAATCTTTGGGAATATATAATGCTTTACGAGCTTTTCTCAGATTGTTTTACACACACCTTTGCCGTCAGTGACGGTCACATAAATCGATGTTTTACCTCATTTTTAAAAATGGCGCCTTCAAAATAAAGCGTTAATCCTGACATTTTTCAACATCGTACGTGGAAAGAAACATCAGTCATCAGTCTTCAAAAGTCATCATAGAAAAAAAAAAATCAGTCCATCAGTCCATCAGTCCATCTGTCCATCTGTCCATCTGTCCATCTGTCCATCTGCCCATCTGTCCATCTGTCCATCAGTCCATCAGTCCATCAGTCCATTAGTCCATCCGTCCATCAGTCCATCAGTCTATCAGTTCATCAGTCCATTAATCAATCAGTCCATCCTCTTTCAATTTTTGCTTTATGATCTCTGCTTATCATATATTGCCATACGACACCAAAATCATTGACAAATTTCGAGATGATTCGTACAGCAATTAAATAAGCTTAAAAGCTTTCAACCGATCCTTATCTCTACATAGTCTATTATAATCCGTATAGATAACATCTTTTCCGTCGTACAACAAATTTCTTCTATTATTTGCACTACACTCCTGGGAAATGTGTTTTCGTTTACTGAATTTCTAATTTGAAAAAAAAAATCACAAACAAATAAATCCTATTATTAATCTACACAATTTAAATTCTCCTCATTATTTCATACAACAAAATTCATTAAATTCAAAATTCAAAAAAAGAATATCCTTAAATCAATTCAAAATATAAAAAAACATGACACAAAAAAACAAGGGACAATCTAAATCTAATTTATTAAATTAACTTTCCTTATAATAGTTTATGTTTGTTATTTTTATTTAAATTTATTCAAAAACTCCATTATCCCTAAAAAACAAAAATATTTTCTTATTCTTCAAAATCCATTTCTGGGATTCCTTTTTTTTTTTGAGAAGATTTATTTATTTTTTCTTTCATATTTTTTTTTTCTCATTGGATTTGATTAAATTTGAAAGCATGAAAAAAGATGGTGTAAAAAAGTCCTTGGAAGAGTTTTTTTCTTTATGGATATGATTGTGTTGTTGCTGTATTTATGAGCTTTTTTGATTATTTTGTTGTCGATTTTATTGAAGATGAAGCAGAATTTCGTGCTCTGATTCAATGTTCATTTATTTCGTTTTTTTTTAAGTTTTTTGCTGTTGAGAATAAGTGCCGTCAAAAATGAATCATAAATGAGATTTTATGCATATTTTTTTTCTTTTTAAATAAAACATATGTAAGGATTATCGGATGAAATGTTGCTAAAAAAATGAATTTATGTTTCCTTTTTGACATATGTTATGTAAAAATTGATATCGAGATGAGAAAAAACGTTAAAATTTTCATAATCGGTTTTAGAACCACACAGGATAGTATTCTCTACAGAGACAAATTTTGTTGGTAGTTTATCTCAAGCCTCGCATTTTAAGAATAGAAAAATAAGAAAAGTTAAAGCCTTTGATATCAATTAACATAAAATATTAAATAATACTGATGATCGGAGACAGAGAGAGATACCACCAACCAAATCAATTTCCTATACTTATTATCTATATTCATTCCAATGGAATGCGGATTTTTTTTTAAAATGTAACCCGAAATATTGTATGACATATAGATGAAAAACGTGATCTACGCAGGTGAAAATGTCGAAATTTGAACTTGACCATTTTTGATTTTCCTGAAGCTTGGCATATAAGTAGTATGGAAAATAAAAAATAAAAAATACGACTTATTTTAAAACTTTTTTTAAAGTTTGAGCATAGGGGGCACCCCAATATGCATGAAAAATGAAAATTCTGCCAATCTGATGTAACTTGAAATTAAATTGCTCAAGAACGGCTATACCGATTTCATCAAACTTTTTTTTGTTTGATAGATGATTAGTTAGTCCTTTGAAAAAAATTAATTAATTGTTTTTATAATTAATTTTTAAATAAAAATATTAAAAAAACTTTTTCAAAGATGGCGCTAGGGTGGAAGATCAATTGGAATTTAATTAATTTTTTTTCTGAAAATAGTTCTATCCTTACTCTAAAATACATCAAATTAACTCAGAAGCGTTAATTTTTGTTCTTGAGATATTTAATTTTAAAGATTAAAATTCTATTTGTTCATTATTTTCTCAAACTTCAGTGGTTAAAATTTTTTGATGATATAAATTGTTCGAAAAAATATTAATCGGACTAAAAATCATTAAAATTAAATATCTCGAGAACACGAATTAACGCCTCTTTGTAAATTTGATATATTTTAAAGTAAGGTTAGAGCTATATTTAAAAAAAAAAAGTTAAAATTTAATTGATTTTAAAATTTTTTGTTAATGGAAGTTGTTTGAAAAAATGAAGAAAAATTCGAAGTTCAGTCGTACTAAAAATCTTTAAAATTAAATATCTCAAGAACAAAAATTAACGCCTCTCAGTTAATTTGATGTATTTTAGAGTAAGGATAGAACTATTTTCAGAAAAAAAATTAATTAAATGCCAATTGATCTTCGACCCTAGCGCCATCTTTAAAAAAGTTTTTTTAATATTTTTATTCAAAAACTAATTATAAAAACAATTAATTAATTTTTTTTTTCAAAGGACTAACTAATCATCTATCAAACAAAAAAAAGTTTGATGAAATCGGTATAGCCGTTCTTGAGCAATTTAATTTCAAAGTAACATCAGATTGGCAGAATTTTCATTTTTCATGCATATTGGGGTGCCCCCTATGCTCAAACTATGCACTTTAAAAAAATTTAAAAATAAGTCGTATTTTTCATTTTGTCCATACTACTTATATGCCAAGTTTCAGGAAAATAAAAATGGTTAAGTTTTCACAACTCTGTCTAGAACAGGTTTTTCGTCTATAACGAACAAATAATTCATTAAATAAAAATGCAATAAATTATAGAGCTGCAAATTCAAGGTTTTTTCTGTTATTTCTGTATAACATAAAACGGAAATAAACATAATAAAATTAAAAAAGTAAAATAATTTTACAACAAAATAAAAATTTATTTTTAAAAACCATCAATTAAAGCTGTTGACATGCAAAGCTTTTTTGTTTTAAATTCTATAAGTGTCACAGTGACTATTTTATAACAACATTTCAAGGCGCGTTCATAAATTATAAAATTTTGACGCTAACATTTAGTCAACTTCAAGTTTAAATTTAAAGCAATTATTATATTTATTCTGTATGAATGTATAAAACCTTAAGGATAGATAAGACGAATGTAAAAACATTATCTTCACACTTCATTACCTTACATAATAACAGTTTCAGAAATAAAATGAAAAAATGCACAGAACCAAATCACTGAACAATAACAAAATATTTTATTTATTCTCAACTTTATTTAAATTTAAAAAATGCATTAAAATAACAAAGAAAAGATTTGAGCGAAAACACTAACAACAAATGAGCTTTGAACATTTTTTTTCATAACGTATAAGTTGAGCTTTTTTTTCTTGTGAAGAACAAAAGCAACACTTGAATAATAATAATGTAATAATCGTAATGATAAATTTCGTTGATAGAATCTTACATTGCTAATGTTTTGATTATGCATGAACTATGGATTAATTTTTTTTATAATAGTATATTGTATAACTGAATGCGTTTTCCAAGCAGGAAAGAACTTTTTTAATAAAATTTCGATTCTCATTTCGTAAGGACCTAGTATATAGCTGAAGAAATGAAAAAAAAAATGACAATAGATGTCGTTGGCTACCCGTGAAGACTTCTTGTTTTTAAATTACCAAGCAAAATAAATGTAGTTCTATTTATTTCATACGGAAAATAAAAATAAATAGAATATTTGACAGTTAAATATTTAAGGATGTCATAAAATTAAGTGTCCAAAGTCCAAACAAATGATAATTAAACAAATTAAGTAAGTCTTCTGCATCGATTAAATAAAGATAAACGCTGCATTAAGGAGAAACAAAAACTTGTCTGAGTGAAACAATAACATTGAGAGAATTTGATGCTAAATCAAATAAGGATTTTCGTTCTCTGAAATTGTGAGCCTACAATTTTCTACCATTAATAATTAGAATATTAGTATGTCATTCTAAATTGTTAAAATTTATAATAAATTGTAAAGCCTGGACTTTCATATTATTAAAAATAGAAACATACAGTATATTTATTTATTTATTGATAAAAAATTAATTAGGAGGTATATTGTTCTAATACAATTTTAAAATACAATAACAAAGGTTAAAATTACAATATTCGATATTTATATTTTATATTAAGTCAATCATTTATAATTTTTATTTCATTTTATTATCAAAAATATAAGTATACCTTAAAAACAAAAGCAAAAAGACACAATACACAAATTTATCTTTATTTTTTCAACAATTTCCTGATTTCATACTTCGACTTATTAAAATCACAACGGTCTCTTTGAGCATTATATCGCTTACACATAAAATTTAAAGGATCATGACAACCATAATTCGTTCTATGAAAACTTATTGCAAGGGTTTGACGATTTCTTAAATTTCTTATAGGAACACACAATTTTACATTTTTTAAAAGAAATTCATATGTCCATTCAATAAGTCGGAAATAAATATAACACCAGCAGTCTGTCGACGAAGTTCGACGAAGTATATATTTATCCAAAGGAATTACTTATTTTAAACTATACATGAATGCACGGACAATGCGCGGACTCTACAAAGAAAAAATCTCTAATATAACACAAATAATTTAATTTTAATTTACAAGACCATGATGGTCTAAAACAATTCAAAATAAAATTAAAGAATTTAAAAATTAGAATATGAAAATAAACTTAACTTAATTTGTTGACTTCATGTTTTGATGCCCCGATAATAAGCCGAAAAGGCCCATTTATTTTTCTATCAATGTATAAACATTATCAGCGATTTCTTGCAGTGCTTTAATTTTTATATAAAAACACTAGTATCTGTTACGTTATACGATCATCCGGAATCGTGATGATTTTGTTTTCTTTTTAATCCAAAATGTGCATTTTCTTATTATTTATCAACGAGCACGATTGACAATAAAAACAATTACATATGTAATGACGTAATTAAGAAACAAAAAATTCGTTTTTTTCCTTTCCTTATATTATTTTTTTTTAATTCATTAATTTTTTTGTTTTGTTGGCATTCTAACCAAACATAAAGGACACGAAACCTTATTAAAATTATTTCCATTTATAAACCTTTTCTTTTCTTTTAAATTTCTTTATTTATTTCACATTTATTAACAATAATTATTATAAATATTATTTAACAACAAACACAAATATTTAAATTAATATGAACAAAACTATGCATATATATATTTTTTTAAGTAACTAATCACACTTTTGTTTATCGATTTTTTTGTTATATTTCAATAATAATTTGACCGGACAAAAAGATAATATTTATTAACAAATTAAATACAACCGTATCGAGTAAAAGTTCACAGCTGACCGCCTATGAACTTATTTTAAATTTCAAATTACAACTCAACTCAAATTGAAAAATGTTTGTTATTTATCTATTTTTTATTACTCTAAAAAGAGAGAAGAAGAGTTGATTGCATATATTCTTGACTCGTCATGCATATTGTTTTAAACAATACATTTATATCAAAACCAGTTAACAGATTGTTTGATTTTTTCAAAACATTTTTTCTTGTATTCTGTTAATTGTAAAACAGAAACACAAATAGAGACCATCCTTTTATTAACAAATGAACATATAATATCATCAACAGGTTCACACCAATCGGCAAAAAAACAACTCAAACATCGAAATGTAAAATGAGCATACATACTTTGAGTTTTCCTTCTTGTATGCTTTAATACAACAAAATTATACGAAAAGAGAGATCATATTATTATCTCTTTTGACTTCGTTTTAATTAAGCAAAGAGATAATGAAAGAAAACAAAAAAAATTCGAAACGTTTATAAACGGAATGCAAGTATATAACAAAAACTATTATAACCTTGATGTTTCGACAGTGAGTCAAAAATGTATGTCTACCGGCTGATTGTTAAAAAAATGTTAATATAAAACGCAATGATGTATCATCATAGATGAAAAAATAGGAAAGTATTTGTTGCTCCGGAATTAGGCTTTACTGTTAGGTTTTAACTGCAAAGAACTAATTCCTTTACTATCACCTTTACTTAAAAGTGTTAATATAAAACGCAATGATGTATCATCATAGATGAACAAATAGCAAAGTATGTGTTGCTCCGGAATTAGGCTTTACTGTTAGGTTTTAACTGCAAAGAACTAATTCCTTTACTATCACCTTTACTTAAAACTCAATTGGTTCTGTATCAGATTGTACATTGTTACAAACGAAACATGTTAGACATCACATAATTTTTCAGGATAACAAATTTATTAAAATTCATAATAACTTTTATTGTTTATTTTTCAAAGCGATGTAAGTAGATTAAAGTGAAATTTTACAAAATTGTTGTCATAAGTGGGATATTGTGGAACATAACGTGCAAGATAAGTAACAAACAATCTGCTAGAGAAGAATGGGGACAGATTAATGATGTCAGATACCATCAAAGCTGATTTACGGAGAGAGTTTAAACCCATGGATGTTCACATCACTTAGTTCACAGTCAAGTGAAAATTGTGATCATTTTGTCCTCAATAAAATAAACAGAAATAAACGTTTCTTAACAGTTTAGAAATACCTTAGATTACCGTAGTGAGAAATGTGGGAGCTGCAGTACTAAAAGCTGTAGTAAAGGCTAAACCGTACCCGTGCACATTAATTGAGGTGACTATCACATTATGGCTTTGATTTTATTTAGTAAATAGATAACGATTTTAATCATTCTTTTCGAATTTGACCAGTGGTAATACGCAAACCGTCAAACACTCTAAAAACTCAGATTTTCCGATGAACAAACCAGTGAATTCAGTTCAATTACGTTGTCGCTTGCAGAAACCTGCTACAAAACAATTGTCCCTGAAGTGAATTCTGGCAAATGCGGGGAATTGGTACTTTACCAATTCTACGCAGTCACTATAATTCTTATTCTAAGGTTCCTTTTTCTTTCATTTTTTTATGTTTTTCATTGCGTTTTTACATAAACTTGTACGGGGATAAAGATATTCATTTGTATAATAAAAAAGTATTTTAATAATCATAACCATTTATTTAAATTTAGTTTGAGTGCATGTATATTATTTAAAATTATTACTCGAATTTCTAAGTTATGTAAACGCAAAATATTTGTCCTTTTGGTGATATTGTGGTTTTATTGCAGGACATGTTTTTTCTATTGTCCCTCAACCATATTTTCAAATTATTTTTAGCGCAATGACTTCTACTGATTTATTGTTATTGTTCAACAATCTTCTATGGCTTTGACGTTCACCGGTACCTTTAGTGCAACAAAATTTATAATATATTGCGTTATTGATGGTATTGTTTTGATTCAACAATCGCAGGTACATTATGCGCAATGATATTCATGTTGTATTGCTATATTGATGTTATTATATACATTCAACAATCGCCGGGACCAAAGGCGTAACGTTTAGTTGTTTTATTATATTAATTTATAGTTTATTCATTATAATTGACTAAATTACTGAGACATGAAAAGTTGGATCAAGGTCCAATTATGGAATCAGTGAAACATTTTTTTTTTAAATGTAGTAATCGTAGGAGAAGTGGGATGTGTGATGGCTTTTGTTCCTCCTTCTTTTGGGGTCGTCTGAGTTCCTGTTCTGTGTTCATTTGAATCCGTCTTCTTGCGAAACTTTTGTGTGCAGTTCAGCATTTGTACTACTTTGAGGAAAGACATAATTGAATTCACAGACTGCTCCAGTTGGAAATTAAAAATTTCATGGTATGCCATTCCTCTAATGCTTCTGATAGTGATTCCACAATCTGGAATGCATATTGTTTATTACAAATCACTAGAGGATCAAGCAGAATTTGCAACAAATATTGAGAAGCTGGTCGTAACAGCTGCGCAGGATAGGATTCGGAAGATGCATTTCATATAAGATATTGTAGACATGGAAGTTCAAGGCTTTGAACATACAACAAGGCTTAAAGTATTAACTGAAACAGTTGCAAAAACTATTGAAGTTCGAGCAGCTCGTATAGTGAGCAGAAGTTGCACATAAAGGAAATGAAAAAGTAGACTACAGCACAGTACCAAAACGGAAATAGTTTTGAAGACATTTCAACGACGGGGAGGGCTTAAGAGGCTCGAAAGTAGTAGTTCGATAGTAGTTAAAGGTCGAATAATCGGTAGAAATTTCTGAGCAAATATGAAACTACCCATATAATTAATGAGGAGCAACGTAAAACTAAAATCCACTTTTGAAGACCAAAAGCTGCCTGTTGTAGGATGCCAGGAGTTGAGTTTTCAAATAGGTGATATTACTGTGGATCAACTCGTACTAGTAGCGAATATGGTCAGCGAGGGCTTCCTAGGAGGAGTGTTTTGCTCAAAATTTGCGGTGTGATTTGTAAAGAAGGCTGGACCTGCGAATGATCTCACTAACAGAAAGCAACCGAAGACTGCGTTCCCAGTGAGGTTTTGTTCCGACGAGCTTCAGCCATGCGTGTCCGAAAAACAAGTCGCAAAAGCAAATATGCACGTAAATAAGACTTTTTGCAGGGAATTAAATTAGCGAAAACGAAAAACAGGGACTCCGACGAACCCCAACGAACAAAGAAACCAAAATCATCACACGCACTCATAGTACACACCAAAAAAATTACGATTATTACATTTAGATAATTAAATTAAATGTTTCACTCACCCCATGATTGTATCGGATCCAACTCCTCATGCCCACGTTCATTCAGCCGATCATGTTAACTAACGACTAGATCTAATTATCGCTAAAATAAAAAAAAAAAAAAAAGTGTTGCGCCTCTGGTATGAGCGTTTGAGGCATAAAATTAATCAAAATAATTCAAACAAATAGTAATACAAGTTGTATATCAAAAAATGTTGCGCCTCTGCTCTGGGCGATTGTTGCATAAAAATACTCAAAATAACCCAAACAAATAGTAATACAAGTGATAAACAACAATGTTGCGACTCTGGTCCGGCGATTGTTGAACTATAATAAAAACATAGCTCAATACTCAATTAATTTTGATTAATGCTCAGATCAAGATGATAACCGTTATAGTACGACATGGTGGCAGAAATTACCAATTTAAACAATCAAAAATAAAGCATGTTGTTTTTTTATAATAAGCTCTCGTTTCAAGGTCACAGATTACCACCAATAATATTTAAACTCCCTGATATTAGCCAATTATTAAATTGCTTAATTAATTGTGTAAAATCTTGCTAAAACGCGATGCGTTAATTATTGCTTTAGTTTTTGTTTTAAAAGTCGCAAATCAACGCAAACAGTTTTATAAATAAAAAAAAATTTGAAAAAGTTTTTTTTTTTTTTTTTTTTGTTTAAGGCGTTCATGCTCCATGTAGGAGCGTTGCCAGGCTAATCAGCTTCGAATATTCACCACGGTCATTCGCAACAGCGACATAGTTACCATGGCAGCCGATTTTTTTAAGGTCGTTTATTACGTCAGTCTCCCATTGTAGTCGTGGTCTTCCTCGCGGTCTACCACTCCCTGGGGTACTAACGTACATTTTTCTAATCATTCCAGACTGTAAATCGGCTCGTAGAACATGCCCAAACCAAGCAATCCTGTTAGAACGGATACAACCTATTATATCAGGACCCTCAAGAAGGTCTCTGATCTCAAAGTTATACCGGGTTCTATACTCTCCATCGTCTGTCTTAAGTGGACCAAAAATGTAGCGTAGGATCTTACGCTCAAATACAGATGAATGCGATTCGTCATTTTGTGTAAGGGTCCACGTTTGTGACCCATACATCACAACCGGTCTAATCAATGTCTTGTATAACTTGAGCTTGGTGTTAGTTGATACATACGGTGATCCAAGGAGAGGTTTAATTGAGTAGAAAGTTCGATTACCTGCAGCGATTCGAGCTTTAATATCTGTAAGTATGCTGTTGTTTGAGTCAAGCATTGATCCCAAATATTTAAAAGATTCAACTCCCTCAATTCGTTCATCGCCGCACATCAAATCTTTCTTCTCAGCCTCTCTTGAAACATTCATATGTTTGGTTTTATTGTAGTTAATTTGCAGACCAATTTTCCTAGCACCACTCTCAAGCGACTTGAAAGTCTCACTCATAACAGCTTCACTTCGGCCGAGGATGACAACATCATCAGCGTAAGCAATCATCTGTACTGAGTTTATTGACAAGATATTGTTATTAGTCGGTAGTTTCTTTTGACGGCACACATATTCCAAGGCTAGATTAAAAAGTATAGGAGAGATAGCATCACCTTGTCTTAATCCGGAGTCGACTTTAAAAAATTTTGATATTTCGTTCTCTACTCGCACACAGCATTGAGAGTTCTGTACTGTCATTTTGCATAGTGATACCAGTTTACCAGGAATTCCCATTGACACCAGAGCAGACCATAGAGTCTCTCGTTCGAGAGAGTCGTAGGCCTGCCTGAAATCAATGAAAAGTTGGTGCACAGGTATGTTGAACTCTCGACACTTTTCCAAAATCATCCTTATCGAGAAAAGTGCATCGGTGGTACCTCGGCCCCGCCGGAAACCACACTGATATTCTCCAAACAGTTGTTCAGCAAAAGGATTGATTTTGGATAGCAAAATGTAGGAAAAGATCTTATATGCTGTGCAGAGGAGAGCGATTCCTCTGTAGTTTGCACATTGTAGGCGATTACCTTTTTTATGGATTGGTATCAGCATAGCTTTGTTCCAGTCCTGTGGCTTTGTTCCAGTCCTCCAGATCATTTGAACAAGTTCAAACAATCTTGAGGATAGAGTTTCGCCACCATGTACAATCATTTCGGATGTTATATCGTCGATACCAGGTGCTTTATTGCATTTTAATTTTGACAGCGCCGCATTCAATCTCCTCTTTGGTGGGTTCGTCTACATGTACCTTTGACGCACGAATAAGCTTTGCTCGTCGCCCGACTTGTTGCTGGTCACTTAAGTTGAGAAGATTCTCAAAATAAGCGGCCCAAGTATCTAAAATATTTTTAAGGTCTACTTGTAGCTCCCCATCTTCGTTTTGAATAGCAGTCGATCTAGTTTGAGGACCCTTCCTTAAGGTTTTAACCTGTTGAAAGAAGTTACGCGATTGATGTTCCTTATTGAAGCTTTCAATCTCCTCACACTGTCTCTTCCACCATTCTCTCTTCGTTCGTCTACATAGCTTTGTAACGGCTTGTCTTGCCAGTTTATAGTTCTCCTTCGTGGACCTGGTATTGCGTCCTTGTAGACACTTCAGATAGCAATCTCTTTTGTATTGAATAGCGTAAAGACATGCTTGATCCATCCATGGCTTCTGGGAGTGGTTCTGTGGTCGTCCAAGTATTCCCTCAGCAGCGCTTAAAACAGCATCTTTGAGCAAATACCATGACTTATCGACGTCTCTATTAATGGTTTCTGATTTCTCCAATGTTTCGGCAATATGGATTTGATATCTCTCTTCTGTTTCAGCATTCTTTAATGATGAGATGTTAAAACGATTCCGTTGATTGAATTTTGGAATGCCTGGATTTGGGAAGTGGAACCTTATCGTTGCACATACAAGGAAGTGATCACTTCCAATGTATGCACCTCTAAAGGATCGCACATCCCGAACGCTCGAAAAGAAACGTGCTGTTACTAGAACGTGATCAATTTGATTTCGAGTGTTTCCATTCGGTGAGACCCAAGTCTGTTTATGAATCGATCGATGCGGAAAGAACGTACTGGCAATTCTCAAATTATTTGATAATGCAAACTCAGTCATTCTCTCACCATTATCATTCGAATTCAAATGCAGGCTGTTGGGACCCACCACATTTCCATAAGAGATATCTCCTCCAACCTGTCCATTAAAGTCACCAAGAACCATAATGAAGTCGCGTGTTGGTGTTTGTTTCATAACCTCTTCCAGTGCTATGTAGAAATTATCCTTCTCGTCGACGGTCTTAGCTTCAGTAGGTGCATGCACGGCAATAAGAGAAATATTGTTATATGTACCGCGTACACGTAGGTAGCAGATCCTCTCACTGACCGGGATGAATTTCATCACGGCTTCTTGTATACGTTCACCAACAAGAAAGCCAGTACCAAATTCTCTTCGAGAAGGTTGACCACTACAGTATAGAGAGTGACTATCCAAATCTTGTTTTCCGATTATCGGCTGTCTAATTTCTTGTAGAGCAATAATATCCATCCTATACCTCTCAGCCTCTGTTTCCAGACTTATAAGAGCATCAGGAGCGCTCAGGCTGCGCACGTTCCACGTTCCGATTCGGTAGTCTGGTCCTTTTTCACGTCCAGGTAAAATTCTGTTTTGTTGTCCGGGTCTGTTTTTCTTTTTCTGATCACCAAATTTAACATATTAGTTTTTTTCCGGGGTTAGGGTGTTAACCTTAGGCCCAACCCAAATTGTCGTGAATGGGTCCGTTCTGCATATTAAGGTCACCAGAAACAACCTTTTTACACGTTTATATAGCGAGCCGCTTGATTCAAGACAGACGCCCGCTCCAAGCCGCCCCTGACATGGAGAACAGACGCTTGAGTCGCATTGGTTGTAAGGCGCCAATTCGCCGTGATGTAGCGTCATTGACTAAGCAGTTTTTACTCTGCTTGTCTCCAATACACCAACCTAATTCTGTCAGCATTACCCAGGCAGCACGGCGTGGACGTCGAATTTAGGATTTCGCTACCCCTTGACTTTTAAATACAAAATGTCCATGTACATATAACAAAAAAATTATGAATCAACAATATATAAAAATGAGACGGCAATCGATGAAAACAAAATTATTGCCAACAGTGTTGAGAAAGATATGAATAAAAAAACAATAAGTTGTATTGATCGCGTTGATTCATGCAGAACAAAGTTGTCCGGACAAATGAGTTTTTACGGGGACAAGAGTTTCGTAACATATTGATATAAGGATATCGTCATTGTTGATAAATGAAATTACAAAAGAAGATTAGTTTGCTAGATGCTGTGGCTGGATCCCGATGGTTTTCTACAATGGATCTTCAAAATGGTTATTGGCAGGTGAAGATGGAAAATAAGGACAAAGAGAAGACAGTTTTTACTGTTGCCGCATACCTCGAAGATCTGTTGCCGCATGCCAAGACTTTTAAAGCAAAATTCAAAAATATGAGAACAGTGTTACATGGCCCATGGACTACCCAAAACTCAGCATTGCCATTCCAAGCACAATTTTTTTTTCGCGTAATTTCAAGGAATGGGTTAGGAACAGATAATCTCAAAATAGAAGCTGTAGAAAGTTTTATTGGGCTCTGTATATATTACATAGGTTTGTACATGAATTTTCAAATATTGCTAGGCCACTATATCGTCTTACCATAGATAACGCAAAGTTTCAGTGGACCAGCAAATGTGAAGAGGAGTTTGACCAGTTAAAGACATCACTAACAACAGCACCACTATTCGAGATTCCAGTAATAGTGGAATTGGAGCCGTGCTGTTACAGAAACATAGACAAAGAAATAGTAATTGCATATTACAGCAAAACGGTAGGAAAAGCGGCAAGTAAATATTATATGACAAGGAAATAATTATTAGCTATCCTAAGACCGATAAACACTTTCATGTTTATATATATGTAAGAAATTTTACCATTCGAACTGATCACTGATCTTTTTTAAATTCTGAAAAGCAACTAGCAAGGTGGCTAGAACAACTGCAACAATACGATTACCAAGCAAAACACAGACCTGGTTCCATTCTTGGCTATGATGATCGCTTATCGAGACGTCCTTGTTCTGAGTTTCAGTGCAAACATTGTGATGGTAAGGAGAAAACGCATACATGAACAAGTTGGTTATCAGTGCAAAGGTGGTTTCAAAAGAAGTCGATCTAGAAGAAATTATTAAAATTATTATAAAAAATCCCAGCGGCAGGTGTATCCGCTAGAAATAGGTAGATTTCGGGGTCAGACGGTTTTGTGTCCAAATAAAATTAGATAAGTCAGATTAGTTTAAATAAAAAATTTAAGTAGAAACAGAATAATTGAAAAAAATTATCGAACCAAATTAAATACATTATCCGAACTAACTCCATGAATACAATTTCGGAACAGTTTTATTTAAGTTGGTTTAAACTACTTTTAATAACATATTAAATCCACCAAAGATCAAATGAACTACGTCACAACTACAATTATACCATCACACATAATTTATAACATTATCAAACAATTTTATTTCAAAATCATCTTTTGTTGTTGTGTTTTTTTGTTCTTATTTAATCTTTTTTCAAACGGTTACTTAGTAAAAAAGTCCGAGCGGCAAGTATATCCGCTAGAAATAGGTAGATTTCGGGATCAGACAGTTATGTGTGCAATTAGAATCGGATTTATCAGATTACTTTATAAAAAATACTAATTAAAAACAGAAGCATTAAACTAACTTTAAAAATAAACATTATTTTATACAGTTTTTGGGCTCTAGGCACTTAACCTGTACCCCGATATGGCCAATTGTCAAACATATTCAGGAGACTGTTTGCCGCAACATACGCAGAAAATATTTTTAGCGTAAGTGAAAAAATGCGACGGTGAAAGTGCCGCTAAATGCCGTTGTACTTCACACAGTTTATTGCAGATAGCTAAAGAACCTTTTATTGCAGATCTCTGATAAATGATAGAAATAAAAAATGATAGAAATATGTTCAAATAATTAATATTTATAAATTTTGTTTACATATTTTGCCCCAAACGGCCGTTATAACGCTTTGTTTTTGACAGTTTTAAGGCTCTAGACTCTTAACCTGTACCCGGATATGGCCAGTTGTCGAGCTTATCTAAGAGATTGTTTGCCGCAACACGCTCAGAAAAAATCTTTGGTCTAGGTCGAAAAATGCGAGCGTAAGAGTGCCGCTAAATTCCGTTATACCTCATATCGTTATATATATATATATATATATATATATATATATATATATATATATATATATATATATATATATATATATATATATATATATATATAACGTTATATATATAACGTTATATATATATATATATATATATATATATATATATATATATATATATATGTCTATGAGCATTATATTAATACACATATTTCAAAATTTCTGGAAGAAAATCATTTAATATCCGACAGCCAATACGGTTTTCGAAACAAAAGATCAACTACCGATCTATTAAACTATGTAGCGCATTGTTGGAACAGCATACTTGATAAAGGTGGTGAAACATACGTTATCGCTTTAGAGATCTCCAAGGCATTCGATCGAGTCTGGCATGCCAACTTAATCAACAAGCTCGTTGCGTACGGTTTTCATCCCAATGTTGTGAAGCTGATTCAAAATTTTCTATCCGACCGAAACATTTCGGTAACCTTAGACGGATATTCTTCTAGGCGCAGTATTGTCCCCAACCCTATTTTTGATTTATATCAACGAATTGTTGAAAATCACCAGCAACCCAATAAATAGTTTTGCAGATGATAGTACTCTGCACAAGTCGTTCGAGCCCCTTCCTTCAAAAGGTAAAATGCACGAACGAATTAATCCTGCCCGGAGAGACGCTGCCATAAACGTGAACAAAGACCTGAATAAAGTCGCCGACTGGGGTGACCAAAACCTTGTCAATTTCAACTCCACCAAAACACAGCTGTTGATTGTTTCCAGATTAAAGACCGAGTTCCCCAAAGATATTTTATTTAGTATGTGTGATGAACCAATAGGTAAATGTAAAAACATTCGTTTATTGGGTGTCACAGTTTCAAATGACCTACTCTGGAACGCTCATGTAATGGCGATGGCAAAAAGCGCGTCCAAAAAAACTCGGCCTCCTAAATAGATGCAAAAAATTTTTCGCTCCATACCAATTGCTCCATGTTTATAAGTCCTATATTCGTCCCTGTATGGAGTACTGCTGTCAAGTTTGGGGTGCTGCCTCTGTTTCCATCTTGGCCCTCTTGGACTCTGTTCAAAAGCGAGCTATACGAATTGTAGGTGATCGAACTTTGACATCAAAACTTGATTCCCTACAACATCGTCGCACTGTTGCTGACCTCGTTGTTTTTTACAAATATCGTCATCAGCAGTGCTCAGATGAAATCAGCGGCATCATGCCTCAAACTTATTCTTACCCCCGTTCCACTCGGCAATCGGCTACCGCAACCAGTGAAACGGTAAAGATCCCACGCTGTCATACTGGCAGATCGCAGAGAGACTTCTTTGTCCGAACTGCGTACAAATGGAATAGTTTGCCGGAACATTTAGTCTCAGGTGGCTTCAACCCACAGATGTTTAAAAAAAAGCGTTAATCTACACCTCAGAACGCCAGTTGTTGTGGGACCCAGGTCTAGACCTAGGTCTTAAAAGGTATTTATGTGTTGTTGTGACACATATTCTAAACCCTATTACACAACACTTTTTATTAAAAAAAAAAAAAAAAAAATTTCATAATAACCAGAACGTTTTTATTGTTGCGTTCCCTTGCTGAAAGTGGTCCCAAGTGATATTGTCAATCAAATGAAACACCATTCGCGTATTTAAGCATCTCGACATCTCCTGATTGAACCATTTCTTGCGGCACAAATATCACAATTTTTACACTAGTCTTCAATGTCTTGGCGATGGTTTATCCAGTACAAATGATTCTTACTCTTTCAGTGTTTTTCCGAATATCAAAGTGACCGGTAAGTCATGAGTTGTGGAGAAGTGTTAACACAGTTGGCACGCAGAACGAACGTTTTGAAGCTTCCCCATCGTGGCTCTACCATTCTGGATAAAATAAATTTTCATTTGGATTTAGCAAATTTAATATGGCCCAATAGCTCTTGTGATTTCTTTTGGAACCATATATTTGAACCATCTATTACACTCTTCTTTTAGTGTTGCTATATCATAATCGAGATATTAATTTTAGGTAGATTTCATATAAAAATCTACCTATTGCAATGGGCTTCATCTCGGAATTTCGGAAAAATTTTGATGCCAAACGACTATATGTGATAAGCGGAGATGGAAAAACAAAAAGAAAAAATTATATATATATATATATATATATATATATATATATATATATATATATATATATATATATATATATATATATATATATATATATATATATATATATATATATATATATATATATATATATAACGATATGAGGTATAACGGAATTTAGCGGCACTCTCACGGTCGCATTTTTCGACCTACACCAAAATAATTTTCTGTGTATGTTTCGGCAAATAATGTCTTGGACAAATTCGTGAACTGGCCATATCCGGGTACCGGTTAAGCGGCTAGAGCCTAAAAAGTCGAATAATCTAGGGCGCTATAACTGCCGTTTGAATAATAATATTTTAATAAAATTTAAAAATATTGAATATTTGAACCTTTTTTTATCATTTTTATCCAGAAGACAACTTTGGCGTTCCAGGTTCCTCAAAAATCAGCTGTTTTAAAAATTTACTAAACTTTGCTGCCCTTGATCTAGCTGAAATGGCCAAGCTCATATTTGAAAACTTTTTTTCACGTACTTAAAATATAAATCTTTCCAAAATTTTCAAAAATAATAGTTTAAGTCTAACGGTTGAGACCCTACGGCTGTTGAAATGAAAACAAACGCAAAAGGCAATGTTTTCATCATGTTTCAGTTTATGTTATTTAAATTCATCTTAGCTTTTAAACATACTTTTCAACTATAGCCTCAAAAAATTTCAGCTTTCTAACCCAAAAGGTTTCATTTTTATAAGCATTATAATGCAACCCTTACAAGAAAAATATCAACCCATTTAATACCATAGAAAAATTATCAAAATCTCTTTTGTTTTTATTTTTTAGGTAGATTTGATATAAAAATCTACCTATTGCTATGACCGTCATCTCGGAATTTCGGAAAAATTTTGATGCCAAACGACTATATATGTAAAGCGGAGACGGAAAAACAAAAAAAAAAAAATTATATATATATATATATATATATATATATATATATATATATATATATATATATATATATATATATATATATATATATATATATATATATATATATATATATATATATATATATATATAATTTTTTTTTTTTTGTTTTTCCGTCTCCGCTTTACATATATAGTCGTTTGGCATCAAAATTTTTCCGAAATTCCGAGATGACGGTCATTGCAATAGGTAGATTTTTATATCAAATCTACCTAAAAAATAAAAACAAAAGAGGTTTTGATAATTTTTCTATGGTATTAAATGGGTTGATATTTTTCTTGTAAGGGTTGCATTATAATGCTTATAAAAATGAAACCTTTTGGGTTAGAAAGCTGAAATTTTTTGAGGCTATAGTTGAAAAGTATGTTTAAAAGCTAAGATGAATTTAAATAACATAAACTGAAACATGATGAAAACATTGCCTTTTGCGTTTGTTTTCATTTCAACAGCCGTAGGGTCTCAACCGTTAGACTTAAACTATTATTTTTGAAAATTTTGGAAAGATTTATATTTTAAGTACGTGAAAAAAAGTTTTCAAATATGAGCTTGGCCATTTCAGCTAGATCAAGGGCAGCAAAGTTTAGTAAATTTTTAAAACAGCTGATTTTCGAGGAACCTGGAACGCCAAAGTTGTCATCTGGATAAAAATGATAAAAAAAGGTTCAAATATTCAATATTTTTAAATTTTATTAAAATATTATTATTCAAACGGCAGTTATAGCGCCCTAGATTATTCGACTTTTTAGGCTCTAGCCGCTTAACCGGTACCCGGATATGGCCAGTTCACGAATTTGTCCAAGACATTATTTGCCGAAACATACACAGAAAATTATTTTGGTGTAGGTCGAAAAATGCGACCGTGAGAGTGCCGCTAAATTCCGTTATACCTCATATCGTTATATATATATATATATATATATATATATATATATATATATATATATATATATATATATATATATATATATATATATATATATATATATATATAATTTTTTTTTTTGTTTTTCCATCTCCGCTTATCACATATAGTCGTTTGGCATCAAAATTTTTCCGAAATTCCGAGATGAAGCCCATTGCAATAGGTAGATTTTTATATGAAATCTACCTAAAATTAATATCTCGATTATGATATAGCAACACTAAAAGAAGAGTGTAATAGATGGTTCAAATATATGGTTCCAAAAGAAATCACAAGAGCTATTGGGCCATATTAAATTTGCTAAATCCAAATGAAAATTTATTTTATCCAGAATGGTAGAGCCACGATGGGGAAGCTTCAAAACGTTCGTTCTGCGTGCCAACTGTGTTAACACTTCTCCACAACTCATGACTTACCGGTCACTTTGATATTCGGAAAAACACTGAAAGAGTAAGAATCATTTGTACTGGATAAACCATCGCCAAGACATTGAAGACTAGTGTAAAAATTGTGATATTTGTGCCGCAAGAAATGGTTCAATCAGGAGATGTCGAGATGCTTAAATACGCGAATGGTGTTTCATTTGATTGACAATATCACTTGGGACCACTTACAGCAAGGGAACGCAACAATAAAAACGTTCTGGTTATTATGAAATTTTTTTTTTTTTTTTTTTAATAAAAAGTGTTGTGTAATAGGGTTTAGAATATGTGTCACAACAACACATAAATACCTTTTAAGACCTAGGTCTAGACCTGGGTCCCACAACAACTGGCGTTCTGAGGTGTAGATTAACGCTTTTTTTAAACATCTGTGGGTTGAAGCCACCTGAGACTAAATGTTCCGGCAAACTATTCCATTTGTACGCAGTTCGGACAAAGAAGTCTCTCTGCGATCTGCCAGTATGACAGCGTGGGATCTTTACCGTTTCACTGGTTGCGGTAGCCGATTGCCGAGTGGAACGGGGGTAAGAATAAGTTTGAGGCATGATGCCGCTGATTTCATCTGAGCACTGCTGATGACGATATTTGTAAAAAACAACGAGGTCAGCAACAGTGCGACGATGTTGTAGGGAATCAAGTTTTGATGTCAAAGTTCGATCACCTACAATTCGTATAGCTCGCTTTTGAACAGAGTCCAAGAGGGCCAAGATGGAAACAGAGGCAGCACCCCAAACTTGACAGCAGTACTCCATACAGGGACGAATATAGGACTTATAAACATGGAGCAATTGGTATGGAGCGAAAAAATTTTTGCATCAATTTAGGAGGCCGAGTTTTTTTGGACGCGCTTTTTGCCATCGCCATTACATGAGCGTTCCAGAGTAGGTCATTTGAAACTGTGACACCCAATAAACGAATGTTTTTACATTTACCTATTGGTTCATCACACATACTAAATAAAATATCTTTGGGGAACTCGGTCTTTAATCTGGAAACAATCAACAGCTGTGTTTTGGTGGAGTTGAAATTGACAAGGTTTTGGTCACCCCAGTTGGCGACTTTATTCAGGTCTTTGTTCACGTTTATGGCAGCGTCTCTCCGGGCAGGATTAATTCGTTCGTGCATTTTACCTTTTGAAGGAAGGGGCTCGAACGACTTGTGCAGAGTACTATCATCTGCAAAACTATTTATTGGGTTGCTGGTGATTTTCAACAATTCGTTGATATAAATCAAAAATAGGGTTGGGGACAATACTGCGCCTAGAAGAATATCCGTCTAAGGTTACCGAAATGTTTCGGTCGGATAGAAAATTTTGAATCAGCTTCACAACATTGGGATGAAAACCGTACGCAACGAGCTTGTTGATTAAGTTGGCATGCCAGACTCGATCGAATGCCTTGGAGATGTCTAAAGCGATAACGTATGTTTCACCACCTTTATCAAGTATGCTGTTCCAACAATGCGCTACATAGTTTAATAGATCGGTAGTTGATCTTTTGTTTCGAAAACCGTATTGGCTGTCGGATATTAAATGATTTTCTTCCAGAAATTTTGAAATATGTGTATTAATATAATGCTCATAGACTTTGGATAGGACCGATAGTAAAGCTATTGGCCTATAATTTGAGATATCGGATTTTGGTCCCTTTTTGGGGACGGGCTGGACATTTGCCAACTTCCAGCACGAGGGAAATATACCAGATTTGTAGGATTGGTAGAATATTTTAGTTAAAGTTGGTGCAAGTTCTTTGGAAAAGGTTTTTAAAATAATGGGTGGAATATTGTCCATTCCTGATGCTTTGTTGATGTTTAACCCCTTTAAAAGTTTAGCGACTATTTTCGGTTTGAAGTGAAGTTCATTCATATTAACTCCTGAAGACTGGATTTGGGGTATTTCTTTAGGAGTTTCCAAAACAGTGGAGTTCAGAGCAAAGCGTTCAGCGAACAAGTTAGCTTTTCTTGCGGGATCATTGACGATTAAATCACCATCAATAATAGGGGGAATAGAAAATTTTGTACCAGAATTTAAAGAATTAATGGCACTGTAGAAACTCTTGTCAGAAACAGACATAGACGTAAGTTTTGAGGCTTTCGCTCTGTCAATTTCGGACTTTTCGTTTGAGATAATCTGATTAGATATTTTGTTGGCCTTTAGATATTGGGATCGATTAGTGGGAGTTTTGTTATGAATCCAAATATTAAATGATCTACGTTTGTTTCTAAGTGCCGTTTTGGCAGCTTTCGAATACAAGTATTTTTGTTTGGGTTTTACTATGGAGAAAGGGACAAATTTATTGATAGCAAATTGGATGGTTTCTGTAAAGTTTTGAGCAGAAACATTTACATTGTCAGTGTAAAAACAATGACGGTCGAAAGGGAAACCATGGAAAAAATTTTGAAGACCACTCTTATCCATTTTTGAGTAGTGAAATATTTTACGGGGTTTGGGAGCTGTAGTTTTAAGTAAATCAGTTTTGATAACTGATGAGATTAAATAATGATCAGAATTTCCAATACTACCTTTCGCAACATCGACACTCGTAATATCTGGCATTGTGGTAAGATAGAGATCTAGTAGAAAACTATTATCACCGCCATTACGGGGAGTGAAAGTCGGGCTTTTAACAATTTGGAATAGGCCCTGAGACGCGGCAAAAATTTCTGCCAGTTTTCCACTATTGTCAACATCGTCGGTCGATTTGGAGAATTCCAACCATGATTTGTTGTGGACGTTGAAGTCACCGGTAACGATAACTTCACAATTAGGGGACTTTGCTCTAATCTCGTCCATAATTTTTGTCAGTACATTAAAAAAAGTTTGGGTTACGTTTGTTGGGGGACCGGTATAAAGCTATTGTAAAAAAAGTCATTTCTGGAAGACAAATCTTTAAAACCATTGTATTGAAGCCGTCACCGTGTAGTTCAAAATTTGGAAAGCGCGTGTACGCAACACTCTCATGAATGAATGCGCATACGCCCTGATGGAGTTTGAAAGCTGATTCGAGCCTATATTTGGAATTAAGCGATTCTATAAAGAGAAAATTTTCAGAAACTTGTGTTTCTGTAAGGAATAGAATGTTCGGTTTGTCAAGATGATGTTGCAAATGGTCATGGTTAGCGTTCAATCCGCAGATGTTTTGAACATGTATTTTAAAATTTTTTATTGATTCATATATGTTTTGTCCCTGCAAATTCCGTGGACATGCCGCTTTATGGGCGGGTGGATTGCGCAAATTTGCTTTACCACTTGCAGACTTATTTTTTTTCGGTTGTACTGCCATATATATATCAAAATGTTTATTTTATTTTTTTGTGTTTTATTTTAAAATGCATAACTAAGTAAAAAATCCTATCATACTACAAAATATGACATATGCCAATATTTCATGATAAAATGAAGAAATAATAACAAAATAATAAGTGAAAAGCAAATTGTGAGAAATTTGCAGAAAACAAAACAAAACTAAATGCCAATAATACAGCTGATGCAGCGCACCCCAGACGCACCGCCCACCACCTTAATCGAGGCACAAAGCCCACACATAACTACGTGTTGGTTCGATTCCTCGGAAGAGCTAATGAGCGGTACCGCTACGGAACGCTGCCCAGCTAAGACTGGAAGTGCTGCCGTTGCCTAATTAAAGTTCGTCCGCCAGCACCCTAAGATATCATCTTGGCTAATGACATCTCCTGCCATTGCCAGTGGTATGTGATATCTCACACTAACTCATATGTCAATGGCAGGGACTGGAGTACGCAGGGTAGTCAGACCCGTATATCAACATTGATCATAATCGATCAAAATCGATCCCTCCTGCGATATAATATATCTACACGGTACCTATAGCATTGATTGATAACGTTATAAGTCGCTTTAGACCCCCACTAGAACTTCATTCCGATCAAGAGAGAAACCAAAAATCAAATTAATCGAAATATAATATTCGGCAATCACTTTTCTCTTTGCATTCCAACAATGGCGGATGGCCTATTTATATATTATTTTCTTACGTGCAATTTGATTATTTTGGTTAATGATTACAAGCAAAAACTTTACTTTACTTTAATTCAATGAATTATTTGTGATATAACATCACTCCGATGGAAGTTATCTCATCATGCATATTAAGACTGAACCTAACAAAATATGGAGTGCAATTTATGAAATTTTTTTGCTACCCACACAATTGTCGATCGATCTAGCTTCGAACCGATAAGAATTTTTTATTACACTTTAAAAAAAAGTATAGCATTCTCATCAGGGCTAGCCGACTAGATACACTACCAAAAAAAGTTAACGCTATATAAACCAAAATTGGTCTACTGCTCTAGCAGTGAAGATGGTCATCTTCTTCTCGCCGATACAAGTTTGTTATCCAATTCTAACTTGGTATAAGAGTATAACAACAATAGTGATCAACTAGAGAAATAAATTGACTAAACTTGAATCTAATAAATATATGTTTATGAAAGTTTTTTGTTTTCTTATACTTCGCTAGAGCAGTAGACCAATTCTGGTTTATATAGCGTTAACTTTTTTTGGTAGTATATCTAGTCGGCTAGCCCTGATGAGAATGATATACTTTTTCTAAAGTGTAATAAAAAGTTCTTATCGATTCGAAACTAGAAGGATCGACAGTTTTGTGGATAGCAAAAAAATTTCTAAATTGCACACCATATTTTGTTAGATTCAGTCTTATTACTTTACTTTACTTTAAAAATTAACCAAAATAGAATATATTACACACAGTAAATGAAATATTATTTTAAATCATTTCTTGTTAACAACAAATTCCATTGATTGTCCAAGCTAACTTTTGTTTTAACATGCTAGAGGATATCGACTACGATCTAAAGATTTTTCTCTTTCTTTTCTAAAAATATCTGTTAAAAAAATTTTCCTTTAAAAATAAACGAGGGTTGGACTAGAAATTATTTTGTTTTAATAACAAAAATGTGTCGTTACATAATTTTCGGTTGTTCCAAATTGTTTAATTTATGTTTCATATTGTTTTTTTTAAGTATTTCAGGTATTTCCTGTCTGTAAGTTTTTGAAAATAACAAGCTCAATCTCTACATCTTTCTATAAATTTTGAATTGAATCGAAACACCACTGCGTAATTGCTTGTGCTTGTGGTGTCTAAGGCAACCGTTCGTTTTATTCTAGGACCAAACACTCCTGGTCCTGGGTCCATATTGGTTCATTCAACCCGGTCCATTCAAGTATGCAGTTCAGTAATAAATTTAGCAAGAAATTTGCTGCGTGAAATTACCTGGCTTCAACCTTTTCTAAACTGCATTATATGAGCATTCAACATCACTAAAGATTTTACATGTAGGTTTAATAAAGAAGTATTTGTGTAAGTTTTTTTTAGCAGTTATTTGACTCGTTTTAAGCCACCACATTAGAGTTACATATAGGTCATTCTTTACATACTGAACCCCTTTCTGGCTGACACATTTTTGATTTGGCTGAAATTGTTTTAGGGGTTTTATATCGAAAAAAAAGATAGAGCGGTTCTAAATTTCGAGAACTTCGGTTCTATTAAAGATAGAAACTTTTATTTTGTTTTATTTTAAAGTTAAGAGATGTTTTTTTTAATAAAAATAAATTCAATAAAAATTATTAACAAATTCTTACTGTTTTAAACAAATAAAAGGTTCCAATCGATCTTTGGCCATGAGTTTTTAGTATGACCATCGTACTCTACATTTAAATTTCTATAAAAAACAAAGTTTTAATTGATGGATAAATGATTTTTGCTACAATTAATTCAATGAATTATTTGTGACCACCGCTCATCTGGAAGTTATCTCATCCTGAATAATAAGACTGAATCTAACAATATATGGTGTGCAATTTATGAAGTTTTTTTGCTATCCATACACTTGTCGATCGATCCTGTTACGAACCAATAAGAATTTTTTATAGAAATAGAACGGATCTAAATTTCGAGAATTTTGTGATTTTTAGCTTGAAGACCTATTTTCAAAGATTCATAACTTCGGTTCTGGTAATGATAGACAATTTGTTTCTGTGTTATTTTAAAGCTAAAAGATGAACTTTTAAAAAAATCTGTTATCTTTAAAAATTATTATCAAAATCCTATTGTTATAAACAAATAATATGTTAAATCGATTTTTATCGATTTTTTTAGTCACTGTCCAACAAAAGTAAAGAGTGTTTAGTACAACCATCGTATTGTACGTTCAATTTTCTATAAATATACGTTAATTAATGGAAAAATGAGTTTTACTGTTAAAAATAAATTAATTTTTCCAGCGGGGACGACAAAAATTTATGAAATTTTATGTCGTCCCGGGCTCGATAAATTAATTTATTTCTAACAGTAAAATTCGTTTCTCTATTAATAATAAATACATTTTTTATAGAAACGTAGAATACGATGGTTATACTAAATACTCTTTATTTTTATTGGACAGTGACCAAAAATCGATTTTAACATTTTTTTTGTTTATAGCAATAGGATTTTTTTAGTAATTTTTATAGATAACAGTTTTTTGAAAAGTTCATCTTTTAACTTTAAAATAAAACATAGGTCCCCTTCTTTTTTTTAAATAAAATTTTTTTTAAGAATTTAGCCCGTTTTGAGTTTACAGACAGTTCATGGTCTAAATTTCCTATTTGTTTTTTGATTGGTTATTTTAACTAGAAATGCCTCCGTTATGTTTAGTTTTCCTATAACTTTCTATCTTTCTATGGGGGAACCCATTTTATTGATATCCATTCGAAAGCTAATTAAAATAGAGAAGTACACTGGTCCATAACAACAGAGCCGTATGTTATGGTAACGGCCAAGCAATTCTTTGAGCACGCAACCTGTGTCGAACGAGTCTCACCTTAACTTTGATTAAGGGAGAGGAATCGAAAGGAAATGATTACCAGAAGTGGAAAAAGGGAGAAGTGTTTGGTTCAGGGTCGAACATGAGTTATTCGTTATCCACTACCGGCGGACCCGCCTAACACTTGAAGCCCCAGGTAACGTTTGTGATACTAATTTTTCAATTTTCTCAAAACCAAACCGTTTTATACTTCTAAGATATTACTATTATTCCAGGCTCGTAGTTCAATATACTTTTTTTAATTAAAACTCATTAAATCATTAACACCTCTTTTCCAATCAAGTAAATTGTGAACATAATTTTTTAACAATAAATATTGAATTATCGTTAAATACTGGAAAAAAATAAAACTTTTTCAAAACAGCTCAATCAATTCTGATTGAGTGGAAAATTCTCTTATAAAATCAGAAATCTGGTAAAATAAAATAAAACATTAGTTGCTCGTCTTGTTTTCGATTTTCTGTTGAAATTTGTTTTTCCAATTTATCGTCTAAAGTCGTCTAAAGTTTTGGAATGAAAACTTTAAAAGCGAACAACAACTTCTCTCGTATTCTTAGAACAGTTAAAGTGTTAATTGATTTGGAATAAAAATTTGTTCAAAATTTTATTAATTTTTTTTTTTTTGGAAAAAGCTAAAGTTTGATGTTGATGTTTCCATATATATGTTTTTCAGAAATTATGTAATTTAAAAGTTTTTAGCGTTTTGTAATTTGTGCCGAAAGTTCTGAATTTGTAGAACATATTTTTGATGTTGTTCATATTGATCGAGATGTTAAAAAGTTTTCACGATAAAAACTGGAAAATAATTTTCCAACACAAAATCAAATATATAATAAAAGAAAGATATTTGAAATGTTGATAAAACTTTTATTTAATTAACCATAAACAATAAATTTAAGCGGTGTTACAGAAAAAGAGCTTTCAACAAAATTACAGATTTATGATCAAAATGTTAGCAATTTGTTTTGGAGATAAACTCACATTTGAAAGTGGAAAAAATTGTAGTCCTCTGACAAAAATTCATGTCAGGTTTTGTTATAGTTAAATAATCTACAATATATATGTAGAATGTGGCTTGGTTAAAACGGTTTAACATAATCCGTATAATATAAGGGATGAAAAGGAGCTCCAACAGGCGATGTGGAAGCTATATTCCTAATGGTCTTGTTTCTAAGCAAATTAATACAGAAGAGATTTTCAAGTGTTTTCAGATGGGCGCTCTGTTTAAGTTTTAGGCTTTGAAGGTTCACTGAACACTGAGTTTTCCTGATAGTGGCATCACTATCAAGACCGTGAAGGTCTACCAGTTGGTCTGGTGAGCAACCTCTATAACAAGAAATTTAGAATACGAAAACAACATGCGTGCCCAATAATACCACTCAGAATCTCCAGAAGAGAGAACAGCCATGTTACAACTCTCCCTTTTGATTAACGTTAACAATACATTTTCAGTTATTACTACACAAAAAAAATTTAACCCTATTACCAAACAAATACTGAAATCATCTCATTTGTTGACTTTATCCATATGACTCTTCTTTATTGCAAACACCAGAGTCCAAAAATCTCCTTCTCATGTCACTGTCAAAGCTCTGTACAATGGCCAATATATAAACTCATCAATAACCGAATCAAACTGGTTTGTTTTTTACTTTTTATTTCAATTACTTTGTAATTAGAATTAATACATTTTCTTAACTTAAATTGATTGTAAAACTTTCACTAAAGTATACGTCTTTTTGTTTTCATTTTAATCCTAAATCAGTCACAAAAATCACTTTTCAATTAATATTAGTATATATTTTCTTAAATTACATTAGTTTTACCACTTTCGCTTAAGTGCAATTCTTTTTGTTTTAATTATTTCCAAATTCGTTCGATACGAAAACAAAAATTTATCGCTCAACCAACTCAATAACAACTTAGCCAACTCCGCAACACCAACTCCATACCGACTAATTTAGTATTCCAAAACATAAACAAAAACTAACCTTCAATGGCACAAGCCAAAATGACAAATACACGGTCAGCATAAACTATCTTTTGCCGTTAAATTGTATATTCTGCAATTTGTTTCTTCTTTAATTTTCATAATTATGTAAAAAAATTATGAATGGAGTAAATAGAATAGAAAAAAAAGTTGGTACCAGCTTCCGGAAGTGTCAAATTATAGATATATTTTAAATAATTGTACATTGAGAAGTCTAATGACTTCGAAGATCTCTATAGTAGATTACTATAGGTAAAGAGGACGGAGACGGAAGCACAATTTTCATGGAATATCTTACCCATTACCAGTACAGACCATGTGCAGCCGTATTTTTGTAAGATCTGTCGCGTTCCATTGATGTTGATTCAAGTTAACCTATTTAAAATTCTCGAATTGAAACACTTATAAGATTTAATTATGAGGGGTTTTCTTTGCTTCTTGTCTGCAAGTTGTTTCTAACGCAAAAGTTTTATTCTATAAATTTAAAAATTCAGATAATAAAAACAAGGGAAAAATTGATCATCCTTAAATAGCGATTATAAGTCAGTCTAAGTAGTTGGTATAAAATGGTCTTAGCGTTTATCTAATCTATTTTGTGCAACATCTCGACATTTAAATCTGTTTTGAATAGCCCTAGCTTGTTACCTAGTCTGTGGGCATTATTCCATAAAAGACACTGAGGTAACGTATGTTTTAGACTAAGGTTCACTGGCGGGCGGTACGAAGAAAGCAGGGTCATACCTGCTTACCCAAACAAAATTTTAAATAGTCTTAACAAAAATTTATATTAATTAAAGACTATAAAAACATTCTAAATCGATTATTAATATCATTTATTCTCTTCCATTTAATTATATCAGCTTTATTTGTATGTTTTTTCGATAATAATAGTATGTATTATTGTATTGTTTTCTAACCTATAGCCTAATGAACTTAACCTATTGCCTAATGAACATTTTATTCAATTGGTATGATTCCAATTGGTCAAATTGTTTTGATTTCATTAAAATTATTTTCAATTATAATCACAATTGCTTTGATAAGTTTTGTTCAAAAATCAAATTTTGAGTAATTCTCTTATTTCGTTTAGTTGAACTTGGTTGATTGTATGAGAAGGGTGTTTTTTATCATCAGGGTTTTTTTATTAAGAAATTTGATTTATCAATTAAAACAATATAGATTTATTGTTTTAATTGAATTAAATGTTTTTATTTTTTATAATACACAATTCTTTTTTATAATAAAATCTTTGTCAGAGAATAAAGTATTGTAATCGATTCGTGAATAATGAATTTTATTCTCTCGCAAATTAAAATTCTCGCTCGTGCCTCGCTCAAATTTTAAACTTTTGCTTGAGAATAAACTACTTCATTATTCACTCATTGATTAAACTACTATTATTTATTAACGATCATTCTAATATTCCAAAAATCTATATTTAGATGTCAGCCTTTTTGAATTTTCAACACTCCAAATCTAAAATGCAAATATAAATAAAATATAAAAAAATTTTGTTTTTTGGCAGATTTTATCTATTCTTTGTTCTTTGGTCATCAGTAAAATTTCTGCTTTCAATCGCTATGTATTCCTTAGAAGTTGTATTGAAAAACAAACAATTAAAGTCCCAATAAAATGTGTCAAAATAAGCAGAAGATAATTCTGCTTGTAAAGTTTTTTCTTTCCTTTGCTTTTGTCATTTCACATTTGGTGTACATTTTGTAACACAAGTTTTTTAATTTTGTAGTATAAAGAAAAATGTTTGTTAGTTTTTTCCTGATAAAATTGAAATGATTTTCAATCTATTGGTTGTGCTGTTAAAATTAATAACATTATTAATTTATAGTTTTGATGGGTGTAATATTTCGTTTATTAAAATGGTGCAGTGCAACCATTAAATAATATTGTTTCCAGTGATTTAAATGATGAAATTATTGGATCTTTCATTGAAGGTTTTTTATGTATGTTTCTTGAAAACGGCTCATTCGATTTGAATGATTTAAATTGTATTCTGTTAAGGTAGACTCCCAAGTGGTCCATTTTTTTATGACGTGAAAAATACCGTTTTCTATGATAGCAGAGGAAAAGTTTATTTTCAAGCAGGATTAATCCCCTGTGAGGTTTTTTTTCCTCTAGTGTAAAAAGAATAACAAATTGTAGTTGCTATGGTATTTTCATATAATTTTAAAACAAAGCAACCATATTTAAAAATAGAATATGAATTTTGAATGTTATTTTGTCGATTTCTAATTTAATAAATTCTAATAAATATCGTTTATATATTTACTATCATAGAAAAAAGTGTATTTCCTACGCGAGATAAAAATATTTTACGTTCGTGAAATTGTCCCACTGGACTGAACAAATTTTGACTCACGAAAAAGCAGCGTTTTCATCTCTTGTAGTAAAATGTACTATTTTCAGAAAATTGGAAAAACTATATTTTTTTATGTATTTTCGCCGATTTTTCGAAAATAGCTCACTCGATTTGGATGGTTTAAATGTATTCTATTAAGATAGATGCCGAAGTGGTCCCATATTTTTTTTATTACGTGTAAAACAGTCGTTGTTCAGGAAATTGAAAAAAACTATATTTTTCATGTATTTTACCGATTTCTTTGAAACAGCTTTTAACCTATTTGGACGGTTTGAGTTGTATTTAATTGATTTAGATGCCGAAATGGTCCTTAATTCCTTTCTATGACAGAAAATATCCCCGCCTTTTGATTTTATGACTACACAAAACAAAATGAAAAAAAAATAAACTTTTTAAAAAAAATGAAACCGACTTCAGAAAAAACAAAAGAGGCACAAAAAAGTGAAAAATAACTCAATTGTGCCTTTTAGAGACAAAAATACGTATAAATTTTGATTAATTTAATTTAATTATACTTAGTTACATACAAAAAATTACGCTTTTAAACAAAGATATTATATTGTAAAAGTTATTTTTTCATAATAGCTTTTATATTTTGAAATTTATTTTCAAAACAAAATGTTCGAAGCCGGTACCATCATTGACCTCTTGCTTGGCATCGATTTCCAACAGTTTTGTACTACAAATAAATCTTACAATATAATAACTATTACAAAAACTATAATAATTATAATAAAATATAAGTTTTATAATATAACATCTTTGTTGAAAAGTGTACTTTTCTGTAGTTAGGCATAATTAAATTAAATTAATCATTTTATATGTATTTCTGTCTCTAAAAGCCACAATTGAGATATTTTTCACTTTTTTGTGCCTCTTTTGTTGTTTTTGAAGTCTGTTTCACTTTTTATGAAATGTTTATTTTATTTTCTAAAGAAAAGGGTATTTAAACCTACGATGGTCATCATAATTTAAATAATTTTTTTAATGCCGTTAGTAAACACAAAGCCATATTATATTAATCAATGAATTTTTTCAAATTACTCAGTAGTGTTATAATGTTGAAAGTGTTATCAATATGTGATCAAGAATTGCACACATTTTTATAGGAATCCAAAGTATTTTTAGGCATTTTCAATCGTGTACAAAATGATTTGAGTGAATCAATATGTGTTGATCTAAAAAACTTCAAATTTTCTCGAAATCAAAGATTGTTTATTTATTGCCATACTTCTTGATATATATCTTATAAGTCGCAGCTGTCAACAATAGGACGATTTGTAACTAAAACAGAAGAAGTTTTTGAAAGAAGCTTAGCTTAAACATATATTAGTGCAGACTGATCTGCCAAAGCCTTATCACGTTATGCAATCAATACAATGGAAGAACTATCATGTGGCGATGAATTGAAAAATGTTCTGATTTTTTTATATAATCTGCTTACCGTCTATCGAAACCCACTGCACGCCACTGCTAAGGTTGCTTTAATAAAAAACAAAATGAAACCTTTGTGTGGGTGTAAAACAGTATTATAGTACCGATTGTAAGATCGGTAAACCAGTTTTGTCGATTTCAATAGGTATTAAAATTTTGGTCCGGTATTGGATGGCCGCATGAAAACGCATGTTGTTGTGGGACCTAGATCTTAAAATTTTTCGTATGCTTCTGGTTTTTTAAACGTTTAATTCATGTTCAACTATTTGAAAAAATTAAATTTTTATTGGCGCCGAAACAGGGACTCTCACCTTTTTTTTTATCACCAACAAATATGATGAAAACAATTGTGGCAGTCCCTGTTTGAGCGCCAATTTTTCCAAAAAGTTAAAAATGAATTAAACGTTGGGTTGAATTTTCTTAATAGTTAATAATATTACTATATGTGTTATTATGGTTTTCCATATTATTCACTGTTTGTGTGCTTTTGTCACTTTTGAATTAAAATTCAATATTTAAAAATATACTTTTTACTGTTTATTTTTAATGTTATTTTATTAATAATAATATAAACTTCCTTATAGTAACAATTTGAATTTTATTATTATTTTATAGAATATCGATTTCGATTTACGTCATCCTCAGTTCTTAAATTACTATTACAATTTTTGCTTAAACTATTACTTATATACTATTTCAACTGCTATTTTTTATTATTATGTCATATATTTTGTTAGTTTTAGTGTTGATTTTATTATTTAAGATGTTGTTATTGTTTTATATTTATAAATATCTATTTCTTCCAATCTGTCTAGATGTTGTCCTTTTCTTTTTTTATGTAATATGGTTAAATTTGTGTTGATATTGGTTTATTTGTGTTTTTCTATTTTTAAATGTTGGGCATATCTGGATTTTGGATCGCATCTGTTAATTTCATTGGTGTGCTCAATAAATCTTTTTGTGAAGGCCTGCCCCGTCTGGCCTATATAAAATTTGCTGCAGTCGTCACAGGTAAGCTTATAAACACCTGTGTTTAAGGTTTGGGTTTTTTAGATTTTAGGTAATATTCTGTTTTATTTTTGTTTTTGTTTTTTGCATTATTTTGAATGTTGTTTTATTGCATGTTAGGCCTACGTATTTTTTGCCTGCTAAGTTTTCTTCATTCTTCAATGTTGTTAGGGTTCGAAAATTTATCTTGTTTTATATTTTCTATTTAATGTGTCAATTATTTCATTTTTATATCCGTTTTTTCTTGCTATGTATTTTATGTTGTTTAGTTCGTCTTGATAATTTTGTGCATTCTTTGGTATATTGTTCAATCTATTGATCATGTGGTTGTAGGCAGCTAGTTTATGTTGGTATGGATGATGTGATTTAATATATATTGTTTGATCCGTTTGGGTTGGTTTTCGGAATATTTTGAATGTGTGTTTTGAATCAACATTTTTGATTGATAAATCCAAAAAGTTTATTGTGTTATTTTCTTCATTTTCTAACGTGAATTTAATGGATTATTCATTAATTGAATTTAATTCATTATTCACTCATTGATTAAACTACTATTATTTATTAACGATCATTCTAATATTCCAAAAATCTATATTTAGATGTCAGCCTTTTTGAATTTTCAACACTCCAAATCTAAAATGCAAATATAAATAAAATATAAAAAAATTTTGTTTTTTGGCAGATTTTATCTATTCTTTGTTCTTTGGTCATCAGTAAAATTTCTGCTTTCAATCGCTATGTATTCCTTAGAAGTTGTATTGAAAAACAAACAATTAAAGTCCCAATAAAATGTGTCAAAATAAGCAGAAGATAATTCTGCTTGTAAAGTTTTTTCTTTCCTTTGCTTTTGTCATTTCACATTTGGTGTACATTTTGTAACACAAGTTTTTTAATTTTGTAGTATAAAGAAAAATGTTTGTTAGTTTTTTCCTGATAAAATTGAAATGATTTTCAATCTATTGGTTGTGCTGTTAAAATTAATAACATTATTAATTTATAGTTTTGATGGGTGTAATATTTCGTTTATTAAAATGGTGCAGTGCAACCATTAAATAATATTGTTTCCAGTGATTTAAATGATGAAATTATTGGATCTTTCATTGAAGGTTTTTTATGTATGTTTCTTGAAAACGGCTCATTCGATTTGAATGATTTAAATTGTATTCTGTTAAGGTAGACTCCCAAGTGGTCCATTTTTTTATGACGTGAAAAATACCGTTTTCTATGATAGCAGAGGAAAAGTTTATTTTCAAGCAGGATTAATCCCCTGTGAGGTTTTTTTTCCTCTAGTGTAAAAAGAATAACAAATTGTAGTTGCTATGGTATTTTCATATAATTTTAAAACAAAGCAACCATATTTAAAAATAGAATATGAATTTTGAATGTTATTTTGTCGATTTCTAATTTAATAAATTCTAATAAATATCGTTTATATATTTACTATCATAGAAAAAAGTGTATTTCCTACGCGAGATAAAAATATTTTACGTTCGTGAAATTGTCCCACTGGACTGAACAAATTTTGACTCACGAAAAAGCAGCGTTTTCATCTCTTGTAGTAAAATGTACTATTTTCAGAAAATTGGAAAAACTATATTTTTTTATGTATTTTCGCCGATTTTTCGAAAATAGCTCACTCGATTTGGATGGTTTAAATGTATTCTATTAAGATAGATGCCGAAGTGGTCCCATATTTTTTTTATTACGTGTAAAACAGTCGTTGTTCAGGAAATTGAAAAAAACTATATTTTTCATGTATTTTACCGATTTCTTTGAAACAGCTTTTAACCTATTTGGACGGTTTGAGTTGTATTTAATTGATTTAGATGCCGAAATGGTCCTTAATTCCTTTCTATGACAGAAAATATCCCCGCCTTTTGATTTTATGACTACACAAAACAAAATGAAAAAAAAATAAACTTTTTTAAAAAAATGAAACCGACTTCAGAAAAAACAAAAGAGGCACAAAAAAGTGAAAAATAACTCAATTGTGCCTTTTAGAGACAAAAATACGTATAAATTTTGATTAATTTAATTTAATTATACTTAGTTATATACAAAAAATTACGCTTTTACGCTTACGTAAAAGTTATTTTTTCATAATAGCTTTTATATTTTGAAATTTATTTTCAAAACAAAATGTTCGAAGCCGGTACCATCATTGACCTCTTGCTTGGCATCGATTTCCAACAGTTTTGTACTACAAATAAATCTTACAATATAATAACTATTACAAAAACTATAATAATTATAATAAAATATAAGTTTTATAATATAACATCTTTGTTGAAAAGTGTACTTTTCTGTAGTTAGGCATAATTAAATTAAATTAATCATTTTATATGTATTTCTGTCTCTAAAAGCCACAATTGAGATATTTTTCACTTTTTTGTGCCTCTTTTGTTGTTTTTGAAGTCTGTTTCACTTTTTATGAAATGTTTATTTTATTTTCTAAAGAAAAGGGTATTTAAACCTACGATGGTCATCATAATTTAAATAATTTTTTTAATGCCGTTAGTAAACACAAAGCCATATTATATTAATCAATGAATTTTTTCAAATTACTCAGTAGTGTTATAATGTTGAAAGTGTTATCAATATGTGATCAAGAATTGCACACATTTTTATAGGAATCCAAAGTATTTTTAGGCATTTTCAATCGTGTACAAAATGATTTGAGTGAATCAATATGTGTTGATCTAAAAAACTTCAAATTTTCTCGAAATCAAAGATTGTTTATTTATTGCCATACTTCTTGATATATATCTTATAAGTCGCAGCTGTCAACAATAGGACGATTTGTAACTAAAACAGAAGAAGTTTTTGAAAGAAGCTTAGCTTAAACATATATTAGTGCAGACTGATCTGCCAAAGCCTTATCACGTTATGCAATCAATACAATGGAAGAACTATCATGTGGCGATGAATTGAAAAATGTTCTGATTTTTTTATATAATCTGCTTACCGTCTATCGAAACCCACTGCACGCCACTGCTAAGGTTGCTTTAATAAAAAACAAAATGAAACCTTTGTGTGGGTGTAAAACAGTATTATAGTACCGATTGTAAGATCGGTAAACCAGTTTTGTCGATTTCAATAGGTATTAAAATTTTGGTCCGGTATTGGATGGCCGCATGAAAACGCATGTTGTTGTGGGACCTAGATCTTAAAATTTTTCGTGTGCTTCTGGTTTTTTAAACGTTTAATTCATGTTCAACTATTTGAAAAAATTAAATTTTTATTGGCGCCGAAACAGGGACTCTCACCTTTTTTTTTATCACCAACAAATATGATGAAAACAATTGTGGCAGTCCCTGTTTGAGCGCCAATTTTTCCAAAAAGTTAAAAATGAATTAAACGTTGGGTTGAATTTTCTTAATAGTTAATAATATTACTATATGTGTTATTATGGTTTTCCATATTATTCACTGTTTGTGTGCTTTTGTCACTTTTGAATTAAAATTCAATATTTAAAAATATACTTTTTACTGTTTATTTTTAATGTTATTTTATTAATAATAATATAAACTTCCTTATAGTAACAATTTGAATTTTATTATTATTTTATAGAATATCGATTTCGATTTACGTCATCCTCAGTTCTTAAATTACTATTACAATTTTTGCTTAAACTATTACTTATATACTATTTCAACTGCTATTTTTTATTATTATGTCATATATTTTGTTAGTTTTAGTGTTGATTTTATTATTTAAGATGTTGTTATTGTTTTATATTTATAAATATCTATTTCTTCCAATCTGTCTAGATGTTGTCCTTTTCTTTTTTTATGTAATATGGTTAAATTTGTGTTGATATTGGTTTATTTGTGTTTTTCTATTTTTAAGTTTTGTTTTTCTTTTTTTATGTTGGGCATATCTGGATTTTGGATCGCATCTGTTAATTTCATTGGTGTGCTCAATAAATCTTTTTGTGAAGGCCTGCCCCGTCTGGCCTATATAAAATTTGCTGCAGTCGTCACAGGTAAGCTTATAAACACCTGTGTTTAAGGTTTGGGTTTTTTAGATTTTAGGTAATATTCTATTTTATTTTTGTTTTTGTTTTTTGCATTATTTTGAATGTTGTTTTATTGCATGTTAGGCCTACGTATTTTTTGCCTGCTAAGTTTTCTTCATTCTTCAATGTTGTTAGGGTTCGAAAATTTATCTTGTTTTATATTTTCTATTTAATGTGTCAATTATTTCATTTTTATATCCGTTTTTTCTTGCTATGTATTTTATGTTGTTTAGTTCGTCTTGATAATTTTGTGCATTCTTTGGTATATTGTTCAATCTATTGATCATGTGGTTGTAGGCAGCTAGTTTATGTTGGTATGGATGATGTGATTTAATATATATTGTTTGATCCGTTTGGGTTGGTTTTCGGAATATTTTGAATGTGTGTTTTGAATCAACATTTTTGATTGATAAATCCAAAAAGTTTATTGTGTTATTTTCTTCATTTTCTAACGTGAATTTAATGGAAGGTTCTATGCTGTTTATGTATTGGTGTAATAGATTAAGCTGTCTATTCGTTCCTTTGAATAATAAAATTATATCAACGTAGCGATACCAATAAATGACTTTTTCTTTGTGTGGATTTAGGTTATTATGTATATATTTTGTTTTCAATTCGTTGAGATATATTTCGGCTAATGTTCCAGATAGTGGGCTTCCCATAGGTAATCCTTCTGTTTGTTGATAATACTCATTGTTATGTGTGAAATAGTTTTGTTTTGTTATTTCGGTTATTATATTTATTATTTCTTGTGTATCTGTTGGGCTTAAACCATTTTTATTAACATATTTTTTGTTATATTTACTGTATCTTTTATATATACCAATAACCGTACCGTACCAATACCGTTTGATATAACCAACATGGAATACATGTTGGTTATATCAAACGATGCTAGTTTTGCGTTGTGAGGTATTATTATTGGTTCTATTCTATTGATTAATTCTGTGTTATTTTATTTTTGACTGAATAACTGTAATCAAATTTTATTTGGTATTTCAATAGTTTGTTTATGTACTTCGCTATGTATGTTGGTGCTGTGATGAAATTAATTAATGGTCTTATCGGTGTATCTGGTTTGTGTATTTTTGGCAATCCTCTTATACTTGGGGCTGTTGGTTTTATCATTTTGTTATACCTTATGTTCTTATCACTTAATATGTTGATAGATTTGTTGATGATAGTTTTTATTTGTGCATTGAATTCATTCGTTGGATTTTTACTTAACTTTTCGATGTTGTTATTAGTGATGTATTCATCTATCTTATTGTTGTAGTCTGTAGTTTTTAAGATGACAAATGTATTCCCTTTATCTGCTTTGGTCATTGTGGCATTGTTTTGTTTGATCTTGTTGTGTAAACTGCGTATTGTTTTTATTTCTTTTTTGTTGTTGGTTTTTGAATTGTTTGAGTTGTTATTTATACTGATATTTCATTAACTATTATTGATCTGATTTCATTTTGGTGGTGAATGTTAGTTTTCAATATTGAATTTTCTATTTCCAACAGATTTTCATTTATTTCTTTTGTTGTGTTGTTTGGTTGTATGACGTATTTCAATCCTTTTCCAATAGTTGAGTTTCTTGATTGTTAAATTGTATATCAGTGTAATTTTCAATTCTATTGTTATATTGTGGCGGTCTATATTGATTTATTATGATATTCTGATGAGTTCCCATTTCTATTAGTGTTGATTCTTTTAATTTTTTAATTTCAATTTTATGTTTTCACTTTTCTTTTTTATCGTGCGTTCCATATCATTCTTTACTGATTCCATTATTTTTTCATATTCTATTTGATGATACTGTTTGGTTATTAGTAATTGTAGGTTGTATACTTCTAATGTTATGTAATTTATTTTTGTGTAGAGTTCTTGAATTTGTTTTGTTAACCATGTAGCTTCTGCTGTTTGTTTAGCTATTTGTGCAGCTTTGGATCTATTGTTGACTTTGATGTTAATATATGTAGGCATTATTCTATATCTCTTGCAGTTAATAATCTGTTACCAGAAATCTCCACTTTAGAATTTCACTTTAAATGTTGTATGTATTACATTGATCCTTTTTATAAAGAAAACGTGAAAAGCCGTATGAGGAGATCAGTTTTTTTTTTATTTTGATCTAGGATGTGGCGTGAACTCCAGTCCCCACTATCATGTGGCATTCAAAAACGTGATCACATTCGTGAGGTATTAAAGATGCTAATTGCAGAAAAACATTACAACCTTTGAATGCATGTTGTAGACGGATTCCGTTTATCAGAGTTATGTATTATTTCTTTCAGATTTTTGTATTAAGTTATGCATTATATTTTTGCTACGATCAAACTTGAAATACATAAGAAATAAATAAATTAAAAATAAAATAGTTTTTCATAATAAAATAATTTGTTGTAATCATAGCGGGCGAGACTCATTGATGTTTGGGAATGGATTTGCTATGATATTTTTTGTTAACATGTTTATTATCTTATTACACACTAGTACGGAACCAACATATTACGTTACTGACGCCTATGTGATTTTATCACCGTGTTTATAAGAACAAAACATAGTTAGGTGCATTTTAAAAAACAAACTTATTTCGTATATTAACTCTTTAACTTGGATATCACAAATTAGTATCACACTTTATTTAATCTTTTTTGTCTGACACCTTGACCTCAACTCCTTTCATAATTAGATAAACTGAAAATTTTTGTTTCTTAAGTTTTTCCACAAACAATTTTGTAAAAGTAAATATCTGTTTTTTTTACCATGCATGTTCCCCCATAATAAAGAATTTCACAATACATATTATGTGTTATAGCACTTACATATTAATTAAAGAAATATTAAAAGAAAATCCTAACCAAATAGTTATACAGAAAAACAAAATCACCTATGCATTATTCATAACCATAAAAACAAGCGGGTACTATATTATTATTTTTTTGTTTTTCCTTGAAAATAAAAAAAAATAAATTCGAGGAAGACGTTAAAAAAATACAAAACAAAACCAACAATTATGAGGGTGGTAGTTGGTAGTACTGTTGTTTAGAAAACTTTCCGAATAATACATAGTTTCATCTGTAAAACTTTTTTTTAAGTTGTTTAGCTGTTAGTTGTTACAGTTCAGCTACAGACTAATTAATCTGATAAACTCGTGTGATTCAATGATTTATTTATTTTTTAAACTTACATCATAAATTAGTGTTTTTCTTATTTTTAACGAGCATTGCATTTAAAGATATATGAAACTGCAAGCTACAATTTTTTTTCTAACGTAATTTATGTCTAGAGCTTAAATCTAAAGAAACGAGGGAGAAAAGCAGAAAAAAAAGTTGAGATAAAAATAAAGGAATGAAAACAATGAAGTTTATTTACTTTGGAAAAGCACAATTATATAATAGATTAAGTTGTTATGAAATTTTGTTTTATTTATTATTGACCGTTTGTGGTAATAAAGATTAATTGGGTTAAATCTTCTGTCGAATCATGTTATATTTACTGGTAATGATAATTGGAGTTTGTTTTGTTGTTTGAGCGTCTAGAATGGTTACAGATTTAGTACTGGTAGGGATAATTAAAGAAAAAACTATTAAACTTATTGTTAATCTCATGTTGACCTGGAAAAATTTTCAATATTACATTAAAAAAATTAAGTTTTACGACAATTATTGTCGTATTTTCTTTGAAAATTATTACTCTCAAAAGCAATTCCAAAACCCTAAATCATTCAGAAAATAAGAGAAAATAAATTCATTAATATTAAAATAAGTTTATCGACTGTTCGACGGTTGGCTTTGTTTTAGGTAGATTTCATATAAAAATCTATCGATTGCAATGGATGTCATCTCGGAATTTTCCAAAAATTTTGATACCGAATGACTGTTACGTTTTTCCCAACCTTCCTTCGATTTGGCCTAGCTCACAATTCGATAAACGCGTTTTATTAAGTATTCAACTTCTTAATTGTTCCACAACAACGGGAAACAATACAGTAACAATTATTCCTAACTAGAATAGAACATTCCTAACTAGAACTTTCAACAGCTTCAGAAACTCCAACGGTTGATTGTAGAATTTTTCAGTAATAACGGTCGTTCAATAAGTCCGTAGGATAAGTAAGAAAAAAACAACATTTTGACAAAACTCGATTTTTTTATTCAACATAGTTGCCTTCGAGGGCGATACAACGAGTATAGCGATTTTCCAACTTTTCTATACCACTTTTATAGTACGATTTCTCTTTCTCGTCAAAATAGGCCTCAGTTTCAGCGATTACTTCATCATTGGACTTAAATTTCTTTCCAGCAAGCATTCTCTTGAGATCTGAAAACAGGAAAAAGTCGCTGGGGGCTAAATCTGGAGAATATGGTGGGTGGGTAAGCAATTCAAAGCCCAATTCATTTAATTTTGCCATCATTTTCATCGATCTGTGACACGGTGCATTATCTTGGTAAAACAACACTTTTTTCTTTTGAAAATGTGGCCGTTTCTTTCCGATTTCAGCCTTCAATCGATCCAAAAGTTCACAGTAATACTCGCTGTTGATGTTGGTTCCTTTTTGGAGATAGTCGATGTATATTATTCCGTTCGTATCCAAAAATACAGACGCCATCACCTTACCGGCCGACTGTTGCGTCTTTGCTCGCTTTGGATTCGGTTCGTCGACTGCTGTCCACTCAGCTGACTGTCTTTTGGATTCTGGTGTGTAATTGTGAAGCCATGTCTCATCCATTGTCACATATCTACGATAGAATTCCCTTTTATTGCGGTTTAAAAGTGCCAAAGACTCCTCCGAAGCATCGATTCGTTGTTGTTTTTGGTCGACTGTGAGCTCACGCGGCAACAAATTTGCACAGGTCTTTCGCATACCCAAATGTTCATGTAAAATGGTAAAAACACTACTATCTGCTACCTTTACAATGTCAGCTATTTCGTGCACCTTCAATTTGCGATCGTTCATAACCAATTTGTGGATTTTTTTTATGTTTTCTGGAATAACAGCCTATTTTGGCGTCCACTGCGCTCTGCATCTTTTGTGCTGGTACGACCACATTTAAATTCAGCCATCCACTTCTCTACCATTTGTCTCGATGGAGCAGAGTTTAAATAATATTTATCAAGCCATTGTTTGGTCTCCACTGTATTTTTTTTCATCAAAAAGCAATGCTTTATTAAAATTCGAAATTCAGTTTTTTCCATTTTTTTCAAAAACAAAAGTTGCTTCACCCAAAATGCTATAACTCACGAATAAATAGTCAGATTGCTGTCAAATTTATACACGTATCGTTTGAAGGTTAGTACTAAATAAAAATCATATGGAAAAAATTCTAGTAACGCCATCTATGTGTCATCCTACGGACTTATTGAATGACCTAGTACAACGTTTAAAATAATACACAAATTATTTCTACTTAATAACACTTTAAACTTTATTCACAAAAACTAATTTAAAAATCACTTTTATAATTATAACTTCACTGTCGCAGGTTTAAAATAACACTCATTTTAATTTCCAACCGGCAAGTGCTTATATAATACTCCGCTTAATTCTAGACAATTTGAGGTCACTTTCTTTGTTATTAAGTAGAAATATTTTGTGTATTATTTTGAACGTTGTGTTACTGGAAATTTCTGCAATCAACTGTTGGAATTTCGAAGCTGTTGAAAGAATATTCTAGCTAGGAATATTGTTTGCTGTATTGTTTTATGTTGTTGTGGAGCAATTAAAGTGTTGAATACTTTATAAAACCTGGTGAGTTTGCTTACTAATCAGTGATTCAACTTAGAAGAAGATTGGGAATTGTGTTTATGGAACTCAGAGTAAGACCAATTCGAAGCAAGTTTGGAAAAACGTAACAATATATTGTTTTTTATTACATAGCTTAGAATAAAAATAAAAAATTAATTATTATATGAATTCTATAGAACATGCATTTTATTTTACATCATTTGTCTCACAATTTAATTCTCAGCATAAGCTTTAATATATGTCAGGTACATTCATATAATTAAAACTTGTTACCCGATTTCAAAAATGTTGGTTTTGTAAAATATGTTTCATTAAAACGGAGACCACAAGGGACGATAAGTGCGGATGGAAAAATGTCAAAAAAAAATCTTCATACGTTTTTGCTTAAACATCGTTTAGTTTGAGGGATAGTGAGTTATAACATTGAATGTTCGAGTTCGATCATTGAGTTTGATCACTAAATAATAAGTGTGTCCAAAAAATCATCTTCGTTCATTTTGTTACCCAAACTATTTAAAAAACATATAATTGTAATCGTTTTTATCTAGAAACATTTAACTTTTTTCGGTTTCAGCTTCGGATTTGGATGAAGATTACAAGCTTAACTATTGTTTTTTTTTTAAGAATCAGGCAGAAAACGTGGTTTTTGGAAATTTTTTTCACTCGATATTGTGATTTTGGTATCAATCGATTAAATGTTTTAATTAATGTTAATGTTTACTTTAACAACGACAAGAAACAGAAAAATCAATTTTGTTTCAGTTAACTTTTTGTACAATGGAAAGTTCTTAACTATCGTTTTTTTTAAGAATCGGGCAGTCGCGGAAATTTTCAAATTTTTTTTTTACAAATTTGGTATCAGTAGATAGGGCTTGGCCGTCTCCCAAAAACTTTATGAGATTGGGTGGTAGGATCCACCTTCACCCCTTTACACCCTCTTTAAGTTTTAGCATATAAAAATCTATATAAAATAAATGGGAAGAGATAAAAAAAATTGAATGGTACCATTATCTTTTATTCAGACCGGCGCAACTTTTCCGTTCAAAAGTTGAATTGCACCCCCACCCCAACCAACCCCATGGGTGGAGTTGACACATTAAATGAGTAAAATATGTCATGTGGGGTATCATTAGAATCAAAATTTCATAACAAATACAATCTCCCATATTACCCCCGGTATTGATCGGTGACATAACAATTTTTTACTCCCAAGAAAAATCAAGAAAAAAATATTTTTTTTGTATGTCATGTTTGGTTCGATTTCAATATAATCGGGGATGCTGAGTTCAATGATGATGATAAAAATGGGGACCGAACTCAGGGTAGTCCAAAAAGGAGTGAAGGTTGGGGGGTTGGTTATAAAAATTTCGAAATTATCGTCATAATAAAAATTGCGCCGGTCTGAATAAAAGATAATGGTGCCATTCAATTTTTTTTATCTCTTCCCATTTATTTTATATAGATTTTTACATGCCAAAACTTAAAGAGGGTGTAAAGGGGTGGGGGTGGGTCCTACCACCCCAATCTCATAAAGTTTTCGGGAGATGGCCAAGCCCTATCTACTGATACCAAATTTGAAAAAAAAAAATTTGAAAATTTCCGCGACTGCCCGAGTCTTAAAAAAAACGATAGTTAAGAACTTTCCATTATACAAAAAGTTAACTGAAACAAAATTGATTTTTCTGTTTCTTGTCGTTGTTAAAGTAAACATTAACATTAATTAAAACATTTAATAGCTTGAATTAACAACATAATAGCTAGCATTCGTTTTTCATAATATTCATTCTTATTAAAATGCAATAAAAATTCAGAAGCACGGATAATTTTATTTCTATTTTGAAAATATATTTTGCATGTAAAACGGTTAAAATTATATATTTATGTAACGTGACGAATTAGAAAGGATATTATCATAAATAAATAGCAAAACAACAACAACGACACAGAAAAGGATTGAATATAAAAATTTAGTATCGTAGTTTTTGTAACGATTTATTTTGATTGTTTCGTATATTTTTATTTGACTATAAATGGGGTCATTAGCATGTTTTTGGTATTAAATTTCGGTTGTTTTTATTTTAGGAATTAATATTGGTATTAAACGAACAAAAAAATTTCTAATAAAAACATTTAGATATCCTCAGATCATCTGCATGATTCGGATCTATACTATAGTTAATACCAAACTCATTTACTTCCAAAGTTTGATAAGGAAGATTGGTAGTTTCTAGAAAATTTTCTATTGTAAATTTACTTTAATTGTAGAACTAACGTCAACAGTCAGAAAATTGAAATTTTTAACCGACTATTAGTTGTAGAAAGTAGTTTTGTGTTTCTATTTGTACGTCAACAAAAATATCACGTGTTCATAGATTATATTGTCTTGCTTAACCGATGCTTTTCCATTTCACTACTCAACAGGCAGGCAACAGGATATATACGTTTTATTTTAATTAATTTTACATCCAATTCTATGTATATACAATTATGTTTGGTAGAGACTTCTATATAATAGACTGAGAGCTAGTGAACCCTTGGAGTAACGGTCTTTCTGTAGGGCTAGAATTTTTTTAGTGATGATTTATGGAATGTTTAGTAGTTAGTTAGTCATCAACCCCTATATTTTTGAAAGTGTAAACAAAATTTAAAAAAAAACTTCTTCCTGTAGCAAAAAAAATTGACAGGCGATTTTGATGAGCGCACAAGTATATGACAGGTGAATCGAAAGGTGTGCAGTATATATAAGTTACAATAAACTTTAGTCTGTAAAGTTGAAATTTATATATATTTGGGTAAGCGATTAAAAAAAGTGGGTACAATAACAGGCGGTTCCGGTTAGCATAAATCCTTGATAGGCAAGTGGAAAAATGCTATATTTTAAAAAAAATTAAATAATTTATTTAAATTTGTTTTTTAATCGAAACTTTACCTACAGTTTTTTTAATTTGTCCTTTGTGCGACACTTCTACCCGGTAAAAAAATATCTGTAAAAGTCTTCAGAGGTATAATAGATTTTTATACAAGTGGTGAAAACGTCACTTTTTGCGTGACTGAACGGTTTGTCCACGAGACGCGATAACGTCGAGTGGAATAAGTTCAGGAACGCAAAAACGTTTTTACCACGCGTAGAAAACGTTATTTTTTCTACGCTTGTAAATATAAATGATAATATTTACAAATTCATCTACTAAAAACTTACAAAACGACATATCTAAATTTGAATGTGTAAAAAATAAACAATTATATATCGCATTTTTACCAGTGTAAAATAATGTTATTATTGTGTTCGCCTACAGATGGAATAATAACAGGCGAACACAATAATAACATTATTTTACACTGATAAAAATGCGATATATAATTGTTTATTTTGTACACAGTCAAATTTAGATATGTTGTTTTGTATGTTTTTAGTAGATGAATTTGACAATATGAATAATGAAAATAGTTCATATATTTTCTCTAAAAGCTTTTACAGATATTACAGATATTTTTTTTACCGACTGGAAGTCATCGTTTAAAGTATAAATTTAAAAAATTGTAGGCAAAGTTTCAATTAAAAACAAATAAAAATAAATTTTTTAATAAAATTTATTTATTTACTTAATAAATTTTTTTTTATTTTTTTTTGCGGAAAGAACTCAGAGAATATATTTTATATCTGACAGTTAATTATCGAAGGAAAAAATTATACGATATATCTGATACAAATTTTATTTTATCGCTCCGATTTCTCCGATATAGACAAAAAACACACTCATTATTATTAAACTAATTAATTAATTACACACAATTGATATAATGATTAGTTTCGATTCGATTAGATCAAAATATTCAAAATATTCAATCCCTTCAAAATACTGCGATATTGACAGAAATAAACATAGCAACAGAAACAGTAAATCAAATTCATTCTCCAATATTCAATTATTTATTCAATCCTTTAAATAACCACCACCTGTAGGCGACCACCGAAACTTATTTACCTTCAGTCCTAGTGACTGAAAACATTTTCAGTCAATACTTAGAAAAAGTTTCACTTTCACATAGGTTTTACTAAATATTAAAATGACATTTTCTTAGCTTGAAGTAGAAAAAAATATTATCTGAGATATACCAGAGAATGAAAAAAACACAGATAAATTTGTTGACGTTTAAAATATCTCTCCGATCTCTCTGATATAGAAAAAAACACATTATGTATATTAATATTAATTGTGCAGCTATCACTGTGCATTGTTAAGCTTTATCATAGACAAATAATAATATATTATTATTTGTCTATGCCTTTATGTAACAAGTAACAACCCAGTAAACACACGAAATAAATATGTAATCGCATGAAGGTCACACATACATATATGACATTCGTTTGAACACTGAAGATATCACATACCACTAATAATAGCAGGGAGATGTCCCAAGCCAAGGTGATATCTTAGGGTTGCTGGCAGATGAACTGTATTCAGTCAACGGTAGCATTCTCAGTCTTAGCTATTGAATATTCCTTGATGATGGCAACCTATTTCTTTGATGATTTCACGCCAATTCTTGTTCGAACCAATGAGCCTTTATATAACTCTATCTGGGTTTTAATCATTAAGGAAGACATTATGTTACATAATCAAGGTATACGCCACTAGTTGGATTATTGGCAACCCCTATTTTAGTTTTGTTCCTACAAATTTGAAAATTTATTTTATTTTTCTCTATACCATAATGAAGTTGGCCTATGTCATATTTTGTATGTGATGAGATTTAATATTTGCCAATGTAGAGGTTAATATATTTAAATCTAAATAATTAATCTCAACAAACAAAGCTTACTCCTGACACGACCCGAATGAGCCAGTGATAAACACTTTATCTGGTTCCACGCAAGGTAACAGTACTAACGCTATAAAATCGATAATGGAAAATAGATTTTGGGTTCAATGGAACGAGATTTCCATTTATGGTTTTGGCAGTAAGGTAACTAAAATAAAATAAATGATCTTTCACTTTTTTCCGAACGTTCAACGAGTTCAATCGATTCGCTAATTATTCACAATAATAATAATTTTCAGTTTGAAATAATAATTGTTTAGCAAGCTTATTGTGCACCGAAATATAGTTGCAATATTTCTAATATTTATAAGTGAAAATTGTTAAAATTAATAAACATTATAAACATTGTAATTAAATAAAGAAGTTGTGTTATGTTTATCTAAAAACGGAGTTCATATATTCATTTTGAAATCAACAATTTCATCAAATCCAACTAGTGGCATATACCTTAATTATGTAACGTAATGCCTTCCTTAATGATTAAAACCCACATAGAATTATATAAAGGCTGGTTGATTCGAACAAGAAATGGTGTGCCATAATCAAAGAAATGGGTTAGCAAGTTCGCATGTTGTTGTGCGACACTTTGGTCTTAAAAGGTTTGTATGTGTTGTTGTGACACGTGTGGTGTCTATTTTGTGTATCAGTAATATTTATCAATAAATGAATTCTTACTGGGTAATTTACGACAAATAAATTCTTCTTGGGTAATTTACACAAAAGTACATTTATTTTTATATGCGGCAAAAACGAAAACTATGATATCCATTTTATTTTATTAATGAGTAATATAGTAAGCGTCGCTTTTATTTTAAGTATGACAGATTTTATTATTGTAATCACGCGTCATTCGAAAAAGTAAAATGATAGGAAAACAGTGTACGTCACAATATTCGTAAACATTATTTAAGAATTAACTGTTTAAATGTCCAATTAATTGAAAAAATTAGCAAATAACTAATCATTTATATTTCGTATAAAGTTTATAATTACATAAAACTATTGTTTATGCTGTTTAATATGTGATATTTATGAAACATTGAAAAATAAAACATGGCGTTCATATCAGAAGACTAATTTATCTGTATATAATATATGTATATAAATCTCTATATAAGAATGCTGAACTGAACTGTAATGAAGCGCTGCTTCGGTATCGAACACCGAAGTGGCATAGCAGGTCGCGTACCTAGCGAGATAATTTTTTTTTGCCCCAGGCAAGCGGCAGCCCTTTGGATCGAGAGAAGAACACCTGCTACTCCAGCACAAATAACTGTAATGTACGCGTAACATGAGATAAAAACGGAGGAAAGTGAGAAATACAAGTGAAAATTGAATACAAGTTCTTTCGTATACGAAAGAACCACGATCACCACGTCCAACCCCAGGCGTCAACACACAATCACATACTCTCCCACTTCATACATTCATACACTCCCACTTCATACATTCATACACTCCCACTCTTCATACGCTCATACACTCTCACATCTTATAAACTCTTACATCTCGTACATTCATACACCAAATTTATTATACCAGCCCTCAGGTTGAGACCCTGGTCAAAAAAAAAATATGTACAAATCGGCATTTAAAGAAAGAATGAAGCTTTTACAATCAAAATAATGCGGTTTAACGTTGGATTACATTAATTACATGGCCGTTAATAAATGAATATTTCACCATCATCCCTTTCTTCAGCATTCTTAATTGGTCGAAATTCACCAAAATGGATTCTTTTTAGGTTCAAACAAAATATCAAGATTGAAAATTATTGGTTGCGCAAACCATCCCTATTATTTCCACATCTAATTTCACTTCATTTTTCGTATACGGAGTAAAGACAATCGGAACATTATTATCTTTACTAACCTGTTATAGACCAAGATATCATGGATTACGATTATCTGGAGACACAACTTCATGAATTCCACAATTAAACAAAATGATGAAATTTGAGTGATGAACAACGACCACGGTTATTACGAAAACTTTCCTATTTATCTTGAAAAGTATTAACCGTAACTGTTGCGAGTCTAGGTGTAATAGTATATGAAGAGATTGATAGGGATAATTTCGGACCTATGAAATTTATTATTATATTTTCTGGTGTAATAAATTGTTGAATTACACAAAAAAAATGGTAAATGGTTTCTAAAACTTTCTTCACAATATAGGGCTTCAACCTCAGCAACAACTATAACCATGATAAAATTAACATTAGGTGTAATTCCATGATTGTGTATAAATCCAAAGAACATCATCATTATTGGCGCTATTAGGAACTTTGTAATCAATTTGTTCTCCATTCCTATTTTCCAACTAAAAATTATTGCCAATCACTGACTAAATCACATCAAATAATAAACTAATTGAAATTTAGTTTAAATAAAAAAGATATAAACAATAATCAATGCTTTAATTATAGGTTTACTCGCCCACACATACACCTCCCGTGCATACACTCACGCGTACATACACTCACGCACCTACTCATACATACAAACACACCCTCATTCATATATTTAATGTTAGAAAGTACTCACCCCATAATGATGATCGTCCCCGGCTCTCCATATCCTTTGGCTGGCCTTAGCCAATCATTTTATCCTGAAAGTGACACCGTCACACGTGAAATCAGCAATGCAGGTAACTTGGTTGTAATGTAGAACTTATAAGAGCACTCGTTCAGAACAATAGTGAACATAAAGTTGCAATAAATCAGTCGTAAGAGGCTTGATAAGTTAACAAATCATTACTGTTATATTAAACGTCGATCTACTCCTACAGTGCTTATTAAAGTCGAGGTAAAACGTAAACTGCTATTGACTTTCAACTAACTAATTCTGCTTCTCATTTTTCGGGTGCACTATTAACGATAATATAGTTCGCTGGTGACAATCCCCCAATCAGATCATCCGTCCTATCACTTACTAAGACGTCAAACGTCAAGCCGTATCGACTAGATAAAAGGATGAATGAATCGGCCCAGAACGGTAGTAACATGGACCAGAATATTCGTAGTTTACACCCAATAAATTTCTTTTTGTATTATTGTGATTTTTATTTATGTGGCTTTAGTATACAACTTTTAAGATTAGAATAATTTAATGTCTTAATAACAATTTCCTAATTGTTATCGATAACTAACATCAGATTTAATTAAAATAAAAAAAGAACACAATGACTCGATAAAGTTGAATACATTAGACGTCACAAACACAGATAATATTTTTTTTTTGTTTTGAAATTACAGTATAAAAATGACTAGATTATTCTTGGTATATTTTATAATTTTTTTATGTTTTTTTTGTTTTTTTACATATATAATTACGGTAATTGACATAAAAAAATCGATAGGCGTAATTCGACTGTCAAGGTCGAACCGTCAACCAACTTCCAAAGCCGAGACCTTTAACAATAGTATAATCACTTTGATATTATTAATATATTAACAGATAGCCACATGATTACCGACGGATAATGTTCTAATTGCCCTTTTGGAGGTAAAAATTACCGAAATGTCTACCCGTTAGAACTCTCTCGATATTAATTAGCGGTATACTGGTGTTATCCCGTGACTCTTCTCTACGAACACGAGAAGTTGCTGGCTTTCACAGCTTATGTTTTACACACAAAAAAAATCGTATAATTAAAATAACGTTAACGTAGTATTAAGGTACAACTACTAACTGGATCACGTATGCACCAAGTTAAATGTTCTTTTTTTCTAATTTTAGCCGTTATCTTAATGCAAAAAGTATCCGAATCGGACCGTTTAAATTCACAAAAGAAACACCGTGCACTGGCATTGATCTTTATAAACCATACGTAAAAAGGCAATGCTTATCTGATAAACCGTGATTCGATCGTCGGCTAATCATCCAATATCCTTCGTTTTTTGTTTGAAGGTCGATTTATTTAAATTTCTGCTTTCTTCAACTATAGGTAGTTACATATATTTCTCATCAAAAAATGTTGTCATTATTCCGTTTTGAAACATCTATCGTAATCTTTCAACTTTTATTATCAGCGATATCCACTTTTATTTTTAACACCAAGAATAAAATTACTTTCAACGTGTTTTTAATTATTTACCGATCTACTCAACATCAAACGTCAAAACGAAAACACAAAACAGATGTTTATCTTTAGACAAAAAGTTTAAAGAAGAGAGAGCGCGAAGCTATCTGTCAACTTCTATTTATAGTGCAGTACAGTCATTCCCAAACAATAACGAATCGATAAGGCAGTTTCTAGGGAAATTTTATTTCCCCCTTTGTCAATTATTGTACCCACTAAGGAATCTATACAACTAAATTGTATTTTTAAAAAAATTTGAATATATGACAAATATTAATTACTAAACGATGGTAATAAATTACATATGGAAATAGCGCGAGTACGAATGGATAGTATTGCACAACTGTTTGACGACAAATCAATACAGAAACTATGGCGATAGACGGTGACGAATGGAATACTGGAAAATATGTTTGTTTAGTGTGAAAACAACTACGAAAGTTTTTTTCGTTAATGTAAATCCAACGCGTGTGGTAAAGTAATGTGACTCGAATTTCTGAAGTATAGTATCTTCGTTACAGAACTGAATATCAAGTCAATGTATAATGTATGAACAGATGAATTAAATACAAATCTATATTGTTCTAAATAAAAAATACAAAATTTTTTGGATTAAATGTAAAAAAGACAGATGTTATCTCGTCAAAGAGCAAAACCCTTAATTAATATTAAATTTTATTTGGACATCGAAAACTACAGTAACTCGAATAAAACCAAAAATAAAATTAAAGATCTTGGTGGCAAAGGGGAGAAGAAAATTCAATACCAGTTGGGTCATTGTCGGAGGATTGCATGAACTTATATAGCAGATACTCTATACACATATTATACTTCTTACAATACGAGGTTAACACAACACAGTTTATTAAAATAAAAATAAAATAAAGTACTAATATTCGTTCCAATATGAATATTTTAGTACATATTTTAAGTTTTTACAGAAATGTCCGATATCGAATAAGAGGCGATTGATTTTTCGGTAACCACTGAGAAAAGCGAAATATCAATATCAAGTGAAGTAATTGAAATGAACTAATTAACATCACATAATAATTAATAAAATGTGTTTTAACCAAGAATTCTGTCTTAACAGAATGTTACTTGCACCATTGAGTTCACATTACGCCTCTTACTGGCACTCCCATAACATCTTTCCCTTCGCCTATCAAGGACTTATACTAGCCAGAATCGCCTGTCATTGTACCCACTTTCTTTTAATCGCTTACCCAAACATATATATATAACCTTCAACTTTACAGAATAAAGTTTATTGTAACTACTACACACCTTTCAATTCACCTGTCAGATACTTGTGCTCATCAAAATTTTTTTCTACTCAACAATAAATAAACTAAGTCGTATAAAAATTTCAAGCTTACAGGAAGAAGTTTTCTTTTAATTTTATTTACACTTTCAAAAATATAGGGGACGACGTGCAGGGCTTATGCCTGCCACATGATGGTTGCCGTACTTAAAATTCCATGACTTATCACTAAAAAAATTTCTAGCCTTACAGAAAGACCGTTACCCAGAGGGTTCACTAGCTCTTAGACTATAACCTATGATTTGTGTATATTAGAACTTTTATTATCGTGTATAAAAGTTTAATGACGAACTAAAGAGTTTATTATTATTGTGTGCTACAGTAATAAAGTTTATCATTTAACGTAATAAACTAAAATGCAATATAAAAAATTGCAAGGTTTAAATTCAATATATTTTCTTTGCTATCTTATAATTTTCTTTTTGGAACCCAAACAGAACACCAACATCGATATACTTTATCATAAAGAAAAACAATCAATGAAAAGAAAAACAGCGAAATTTATATTAAAGTTTCCCACCTGAGTAAAGTCTTATGAGTACATTGACATATCAATGCGATTTTAATAAAAATAAATTTCAACATGGTACAAAGGTAAAGAGACTAAAGTGGGAAAAAATATACGAAAAGCTATGTCTTGGAAAATTTTACATTCCAACATCAACTCAATTTATTTTGTAAAAGATTCTAAAGTAATTCATGCTGTAATTCTCATTTATTTTATTTTTGGTTAAATAATTGAAGGATATTAGCTAGATTTGTATGGGTTTGAAGAATTGATTGTAAGCAATTGAAATTTCAATGAGAATATTTTAGAATTCGTTTTTTTCTTAAATTAAAGTTGATAAATCTTTGGGAACGTGCGACCGAAAAGATTTGATTGCGCGTCTTTTAGTTAAGAGGTAAAAAGTAAAATATTTAAACAGGTGAGGAGTCTAAACATTGGAAGAATGCTGTTGAAAAAGAGTTTTCGTCACTTTGTAAGAATAACACATGGGCAGTGGCGGAATTCCCTGAAAGTAAGAAAGTTTTGAAATGTAAATGGATTTTTAAAAAGAAGTTGAACAGGAAAGGGGAGGTTGTAAAATATAAAGCTCGATTTTTTGCAAAGGGGTTCAGTCAAAAGTTCTACATTTTATTTAAGTTCTATTAGATTGTTGTTATCGATAGCGGTACAGAATAATTATGTTCTTCATCAAATGAATGTAGTAACGGCATTCGTGAGCTAGAGGAAGAAGTTTTTATTCTGCCTCCTAAAGGTTTTGAGAGTAAGAAAGTATTTACACTGTGAAAGGCGTTATATGGCTTAAAACAATCTCCCAGGATGTGGAACCTAAAGTTTTAAGGGATTTGGGCTTAATCCAATCGGAATCTGATGCATGCATAAACATAAAGGTTTAAGAGGATAGCCAGCTCTACGTTGCTGTTTATGCCAACTTCTTTGCAAAGGATCCTCAAGAACTTGCAGATTTTAAAATGTAGATAATGTTAAAATTTGAAATGAAAAATTTAGGAGAAGCCTACACGTTTCTTGGTATGAATCTTGATTATAACAGATCTTCTGGTGTTTTTAGTTTAAGTCCATAAAAATTTGTAGAGGATGTTTTAGTACGGTTTGGTATATCTGACTGCAATCCCATTTTCACTCCAATGGATTAAACAAAAATTGGATTCTTTGTTTTGTCCTAAGAACGATGAAGATAAAATCGAAATGGCTACTATACCCTACCAAGAGTTGATAGTATGTTTTCTATTCTTAGCAAATGTGTCGAGACCAGATATAAGTTTCTCTGTAAACTATCTTAGTCGATTTAATCAAAATCCATGAAAAGCCTACTGAAACGTTGTAAAAAGGGAAAAACAAGTTATTTTTAGCAGGGGGAAAAAGAGTGAGTCTCATAAAATTATTGGTTTTTGCGATTCGGAAAAATGAAATAAAATAAAATAAAATGAGCTTGGCGATGCAGGAGCTTTTATGGTTGCGTTTTTTGAAAAGGAATTGTTTAAAGAGACAGAAATGATCCTACATTGCGACAACAAGAATGCAATTTGTATGGTTTTGAATAAAGGATATCAAACAAGAACCAAGCATATTGGTGTACGTCATAATTTCTTGAGGGATCGTATATCAGAAACAATTGTTTCTCCCTTGAGAATAAGTGTTTGGAGGATATGCTGGTGCATATCTTTACCAAGCCTCTATTAAGAGTTCGTTTTGAGATGCATACTAATGGACCATACCATATGGATACCAATGGCGCTAAAACATTCCAACGGTTCATGAATGAAATAACTAAAGGACTTGAATTTTTATCGATTACAATAATATTTTACAACAATAATGTTTTTAATATTAACTCGACTGCACATTGCAAAACCATTGTTCGTCATTTAAATTTTAAATACAACTCAACAAGATTTAAAAATATATTGTTATTTATATTCTTAATATTACCCAAAAAAAGAGTAATTAAAATTTGATCACATAAGCATTATTTCTCGAAAATCAATCAACCACGATCATACTCAATTACATCAAAAAAGAGACACGATATTTAAATAAGAAACTACGCCCAATCTATTCATTAACAATTAATCGAGTTACATTTTATAATAATCAATTTAATAGGGGCGTCAACATTTATTATTACCAATGTTACAATACGCAATAAATTTTGATCCTACAATCAAAATAATTTATTATAATTTTCGTTAATTTTTTGTTTAACTTTCTATTGTAATGTTTTCTTAATATTTTTAATGTAAGTTGATTTGATTTCCTAAATTTTTTAAAAATAAAATTATTCAATGATTAACATTTGTAAACCAAGCACTGATGACAAAATTGAAAATTTCAAAAGCAACTGTTTGTTACAGTTTTTTTTGAATTAATTTTTTTATATGCTATAATGTTTAATTGAAACTTGTTTTAAAATTAATTGTCATCATAATAATTTGATAAAAGGAAAACTTATATTCAAAATAAAATCATTCTGAGTTCAAAATTTAAACTTATATCATGTGTTTTCAATTTAATTTATTTGTAATATTGGCTTTGGTTTTCGCGAAAATTGGTTTTGTGTGGTAATTTTTAATATTTGAATAATGTTACATTCCACTGAGTTTGCTAATCGAACAAACAACATCTAGTCAAACATTGGCAATGAAAGGATCACTGTTATAAACAGCTGACTGAGAAATAAATTTATATAAATGAAAAAAATACACTATGATCCTCAGTCGTTTTATATAAAGTCCAGTCATTTTAATATAAAAAATGGGTCAACCTCGGAATGAGAGATAATAGGGAAATTTTCGTATAAACCTTCATTTTGGCGTTCTAAAAGTTGCCTCAAAAGTCTCATAAAATCTCGTGTCTGCGTCGTAAGTTATTCAAGGTCAAAGATAACAAAAAACAGTTTTTCGCGATTATCTCGGTTTCTATTGCTCCAATTATGTTAACATCTATTAGAGAAATTGTAGAGCATAAAATGTGTGACCAATTTTATTAGAAACATTTGTTCATGTGCTCAACCGTTTCTGCGATAGAAGACGGTGAGTACACAGCGCTCAGTCATGCGTACTGCAATGCAAGGTCAACCGTGAATATCTGTGAATATTACCTTGAACGTTTAATAATTGTCGATTATTCTCGTTTCCGATCTCGGCAACGACGGACGCAAAATTTTGAAAACTACGGCTTAATTTGTGTTTTATCTGTGAGAAACCACTTGCAGAAGGTGATTTTGATAATGTGATGCGTGGCTTGAAAACTTAAGAAACTGCAAGTATCGATTGAAATGATGGTGACAGACTTCTTAAATATTTTAGCTTCTGTGAATGTACATGTAGTGTGTCGAAAAGTGTACATCAGTAAAAATTCCATAGCGGCATCGAGACGACCGACGTTCAGAAGGAGATCATCCTTTATCATCACCCAGTGTACCTCGTAAAAAGAGGAATGAAGTGTTTAAAAAAACTGTGTTTATTTTGTGGTCAAACAGCTGATGCAGCAGCAGAGTCAAGAAAAAAAGAAAGCTACTTCACCGTACTCTATCGCAAAAACGGCTGAGCGCATGAGAAAATGTTGCAAATAAAATTTGTTGCAAATTTTATGCTCTACATTGTCTATTATAGATGTTAACGTCATTGGAGCAATGGAAACAGAGATAATCGTGAAAAACTATTTTTTGTTACCTTTGACCTTGATAAATTACGACGCAGACATGAGATTTTATGAGACTTTTGAGGCAACTTTTAGAACGCCAAAATGAAGGTATATACGAAAAATCAGCTTATTATCTCTCATTCCGAGGTTGATCGCTAAAATTGCTGGGCTAATATGTAAACATTACGAATGAAAAGAAAAAATGCATTGTGGTAGCCTTATACAGTAGAAAAAGAAAAATGGAAAAGTGTGGGTTGATTACGAAATAGTCTTTAGAACTATTTCTTTTTCTAACACCTTTATACAGAACCTAAATTTGTTCTGGATTTGATCGTAGATTTTTATAAACGATATGGATACCACGTAATTTGGCGAGCATAACAACATATTGGTTGCCAGTAAAAAATGAGAATGGCAAAATGGGTGTACAAAAAATCAAACTCCTCAGTCACAAAATAAATAACAATGCCATCCAACTGTAGTGAAGCGCTGCTTCGCTGAAAACCAACGAAGTGGCAAAGCAGGTCGCGTACCTAGCGAGTTTTTTTTATAGCCCCAGACTAGCTGCAATCTATGGGGTCGAGAAAGAAATCATGCTACTTCAGCACAAATAAACAATAGTACGCGTGAAACATGATAAGAACAGATAGGAAAAAAATACGCAAGTGAAGGCCCGAGACTCTGGCGACCCCCATATACGAACAAAACCACGATCACCACGTCCAACCCCATCTTTCAACACACAATCACACCCTCTCGCACCTCTTCCATTCACACCCACATACTCACACATACTCACACACGCACCCATATACGCACGTTCAGGCCAATATGCACATTCACATTACCCCCTTATAGTGTTTCCAATCCGGTTTAAGCCGGATTGAAATTAGCCGGATAATGCGTAAAAATCTTAGTATCCGATATCCGGTTAGTTCACAAAAAATATCCGGATAACTAAATTAAAGCAAAAACAATTGTTTGCGCTATTTACCTTTTTAAAAATTTTAATCAGCTACTACTAATTTTTTCATAATAGACGATTTCGTTTTGTTGATCTAAGAATTATCATTCCAGCAATTGTTTTGTATTTGAATTTTTAGAAATCTAATTTAGACTGGGTTCCAATTGAATGCTAATTGGTCTCCGCAATACTAAAATGATTTAGCACATTTTCAAGTTGACTAAATCCAATACTTGCATTGTAGACTTATTTGAGCCGACAGTTAAACATTAACTTCAAGTTTAATTTTAAAATTTCAAAATTGTTAAGAATTTTAAATTCTATTATAAAATTTAAAGTTTTTGTATTATTAAATATCAGAACAATATATTATTGAATATTGTGTATCAAATCAGTATTTGGTCATCTTCCGTTAGAGAAAATTTATTTATTTTAATTATTTATTCACTTTGATGTTTGAAACTATAAATTATTTTCTAGTTTTTAATGCAAACAACTCAATAACAATTATATGATTTTTGTCACCGGTGTTCAAATTTATAATTATTTAGAAGAAGTAAATTGGAACGATATCATGCTAAATTTTTATATTTAGCACGATTTAGAATTTGGAGGCCATTGAGCATTCTATTGGAATGCAGTTTTATATTTACAAACAAAAAACAGTATTTTTCCGTGTCATAATTAGCAGTTCAATTTTGAGTATTTTATAAATATTTAAAGTTAATCATATTAAGACACTCTATTAACAAAAGGAAAAATGTTGAGCTAGTTTCATTAATGATGTTGTTGCAGGATTTAACATTATCCCGAAATGATAATTTTAACGATTTTAGCTATGTTTCGAAAACATAGCTATCATTTATGCAAAAAGTTAATAAAAAGATTGTTTCCGGATACCAAAATATCCGAAAATGATTAGTTAATAATGGCGGATCAATAAGATAAGGAAAGGAAAATTCTCCAAATCCGACCGAACCCACCGAATGTTTAGTTACATTAGGAATTGAAAAATACGATTTCACCAATCGAAAATAGTAAAGTTATTCGTTCAAATAATTATTCATTACCAGACAAGGAATTTTATTTATATAGCGTATGTAAAACACTCATTCCTACCCTAGAGAAGCTAATAAAAACTAGAAATCGTTTGCAGTTTCCAATGTTAAACGCTCTTGTATTTTTTAAATATTATTTTTCATATAAAAATAAATTTTAATTGCTTTTGATTTCATTTTTTTAAACTATTGTTTTTATTAAAAGCATTATCTGGATTATTATCCGGATATCCGGATAACTACTTTACATACTATTCGATATCCGGGTAGTTCAAATCACGGATAATTGGAAACACTACCCCCTTATCAACTATTCCTTTTATTTATCTTTTGCCCATAGTATTTATTTATTTAGTTAACCAAAACAAAAGAATTTAAAAAAAATATGTTACTTAAACTGATATTCTTCTTTTCAATTAGTTAGTAATCAATGCCATTTTCAAGTTCGTTTCAGTTGCCATATCCATTTGTATACCATAAGTATCAACATGTCATAAAAAAAAAGAACATAGATATAAGAATACTTGAGTTTCAACACAATACGGATATAGAAGGTGTGGTTATATTTATCTATTTGTTTTTTTTTCTGGAAAAATAAAAAAATTGGAAGGCATGCTTTTCCCGCAATCAATTCAGATATCACCGGCATCCATAAGGTCAAAACAAGCACGATACATGAAATTCCAACTTGATATCTATTTGGTAGTTGATACGGTGGACCACCTATTTCATCCATATGGAATCTTAACGGAAATATAAAGGCAGCCAAACAAAAGAGCACCATTGCTGTAACTCCAACCCCACGTACAAACGGCATTACACTGCGATCCCAATTACTTGATGTAGATAATATAATTGTTGTGGTTATGCAAGTACAGCCAACAAAGATACAGATCAATGAACCATACCATTCGGTCTGTATATCTGATGTATAACAAACTGGTGGGCGGTTATAAAGTGGAGCACATGTTCACTTTAAACCTAAATTAATTTCACCAACATCGGGCATAATCCAATCGGGCATCGCTAAGTGCCCAATTGCAAAAAAAAAGAATCAGCAACCATAAATAATGTCGAACTAAATGACGGTAATTTATCCATACAAACAAATTTTTATTATTATTTTACGAATTTTATGTAAGTTCAAAAAGACCTAAAATTTGATTAGGTCTAATCTAGTTTTTTCATTTTGACTATATCCCTTTTTAAATAAAAAAATTATTGTTCTGTAAGTTAATAAAATTTTTGGGTTTATGGTATTTTATTTGTTTTAATATTCCTGCACAGTTTCAGGTTTATTTTATATTACGTCATATATTTAATTACGAATTTTATTATATAATTATATAATTAAATAATATAACAACCATTGATAAAAACTAAATCTATGGTCAATTTTCATCACTGCAAATGTATTGTTTTTTTTTTGCCTGCTGCCGTAATAGTACAGTATCTTAATTGTTTAATTATTTTTAATACCCACCCCTTTTGATCACTAAAGGTAAAATAGCATTAAATTATATATTTAGTTTCTATTGCAAGAGTGCTCTTTATCTTTTATTGATTGTTTCTGGAAATCCATAAATATTCTCCCTCAAACATTTTTTTTTATTCCTTAAGTATAAAGTATAATCAGATAATATTAGTTTACATTAGTTTATACACTTAGTAAAATCCTTATTATTTAGTGTCTTTACCCCCGGTTGTTTCTTAGTTATCGTGCTACAGCTGCGATCTAGTGTCGTACTGTTGTGACGGAGGTACCCAGATTTTCTTGTATTGTGTAGTGTTGAAATTTAGACCTGGTCGAATTTCTGTCACTGCACCTACAATGTCAAGGGGTAAGTCTCAGTCTTAACAAAATGGCCGCAAAGTGAACCAACAGCTTAGAATTGATTTCACAAACATAAGAGGACTAAATTCGAACCTAAACGAGGTTCATCACCACATCGAAAAAAATAAACCTGACATATTATTTCTTACGGAAACAATTGTCAGTGGTAAATCATCGAAATTGGATCTTGATAAATACCGGATGCCTAGTTACGAATTGGAACATTCCTTTTATAACAAGCATGGTGTCTGTGCATTTGTTCGAAATTCACTTTCATGTATGAGAATTAAGGCCTACGAGTTGAACTCTAAGCACCATAATTCTATAGCACTGAAGATCTCAGGTGTTGATGAAACTATGTTTATAATAGGATTATACAGATCTCCGAATTCCCCCCCTGGATGTACTTTTTTCGATCAAATTTCGGCTAATCTAGAAAAGATTACCACGGACTATCCCAAAGCAAGACTGGTCATTCTTGGAGACTTTAATATTCATAATAAAGAATGGCTTAAGTTTTCATCGCGCACTGACGATGTAGGAAGACAAGCTGAACTGATATTCGCAGATTATCACGGTTTGACGCAAATGATAGAGTGTCCCACCAGAATCGCAGACAATTCACATCATAACAATAATTTGCTGGATCTGTTCTTGACAAACGAACCAGATACTACGAAGACAAAAGTTGAACAACCCCTGGGAACATCGGACCATTTACTAATATCAGCAATAGTAGAATTTACATCACCGACGCCAATTAAAGCAAATCCTCGTCGCGTCTGGAATTATAATCGCGCTGATTGGGAGGGATTGAGAAACTTTTATGATCAAACACCATGGAAAACTATTTGCTGTGTTGATCAAGATCCTAGCACATCGGCAATAAGAATTTCTGAAATTATAAAAGACGGAATGCGGCGGTTTATTCCAAATCGATTAATCACTCCTAAAACTGAGCCTTGGTTCACGCGGGATGTTGATGAGGCAGTGAGGAATAAACGCAAAGCATTTAAGACGTATAACTCAAATAAAACACCTGAAACCCATAGCGCCTATAAGAAAGCCAGAAATATTAGTAAATACAAAATAGACTTGGACAAAGATGCGTTTATCCAGAAGAAAGCAAAGTAATTCGCCGAGCACCCATCTGGCTCACGTAGTTTTTTTCAAGCAGTTAAATCAGTCCAAAGCAACTTTACTCGATCCTCTATTCCACCCTTAGTTCTGAATGACATTCCCGTGAGCGACTCAAAAGAGAAGGCAAATCTTTTGGGTCGTATTTTCGCAGAAAACTCTAACATAGTTGAACATCTCCATTCTCCTACAATCATTTCCCCAGTTGAAACGAAAATGAAACCAATCATTTTTCGTTGCAATATTGTACGGAAAATGCTTCTTTCTATCAATATCAACAAATCCGCTGGTCCCGATGGTATCCCACCCCTCATTCTTAAAAACTTTGCTAGACAACTAGCTCCTATTTTAACAAAAATTTTCTATTTATCTTATAAAACCGGAATATTTCCCGATTCTTGGAAGCTGGCCAGCGTTCAACCCATATCAAAGAAAGGCAGTAAGACAGACCCTAACAATTATAGACCAATTGCAATTCTGTCGGTTTTGGCTAAAATATTTGAAAAATATGTTAACTACAATCTAATAGATTATTTGGAAATGTCGCGAATTATAGATGATAAGCAGTATGGTTTTCGTAGAAGTCATGCAACAGTTGATCTGTTAGCCTACGTATCCCATCTCTGGAACAAATCGCTGGAAAACCATGGTGAAACATTCAGTATTTCACTTGACATTTCTAAAGCATTTGATAAAGTGTGGCATAAAAATCTCATAGCTAAATTAAAATCTTATGGCATAGACCATCTTACTGTCTCATGGATTCATAGTTTTCTTACAGATCGCCAATTTCATGTTAATTTAGATGGTATCACATCCAATATTTTCACAACCAATGCTGGGGTTCCCCAAGGTTCTGCACTCTCACCAACCTTGTTTCTTCTATACATTAATGACTTACTTAATTCCACAGTGCACCCAATCCATAGTTTTGCTGATGACAGCACATTGCATGCATCACATGCATCTCCTAAATTTCGATCTCATACTGCAGTTACCACTGATAGAGAGCTGCTAATTGATTCTATCAACAACGACCTGGCTCGTATAATGGAATGGGGTGATCGTAATCTTGTTTCATTTAATCCAACCAAAACAAAACTATGTCGTCTTTCACGAATAGAACGACATAAAAATTTTCCTATTAAGATAAACCATGAGGAATTGCGTGAGGTTGAATCAGTTAGACTTCTTGGAGTGGATATTCAAAGTAACCTGAAATGGAATAAACATGTGTTCAACCTCGCTAAATCTGCAATGCAAAAATTAGGATTCTTGAGTCGATGTAAAAAGTATTTCAATCCCGAGCAAATTTTGCTAATCTTCAAGTCATTTATTCGTCCATGTATGGAGTACTGCTGTCATGTTTGGGGAGGTGCTTGTCAGTCAACAATAAAATGTCTAGACTCTGTACAGAGAAAAGCAATACGGTTGATTGGTAATACCGAACTAACGGATCAGCTTGATTCACTCCAGCACAGAAGAAATGTGGCTGAATTGTCAATCTACTATAAATATAACTTTAGTGAATTCTCCTCTAAGGAAATTCAAAATATCCTTCCATTGTATGCGCAATTTAATCGACGAACAAGAACTTCAGAGTTATCTCACCCATTTGCTGTCCAAATACCTCGTTGTAGAACTATGTCCTTCCAGAACGATTATTTTAATAGAGTGGTCAAATTATGGAACTCAATGCCCGGCTCCGTATTTCCCGATGAATATTCTCCTCAGATGTTTAAAGAAAATGTCCATCGTCATTTAAAAGAATCAGTATAGTTATTCCTATATCCTCATTCCTTCCATTTTTCTCATCTTCTTCCATTTTCCTCATCTCCTTCCTTTATAGTTGACATGGTATCTTCGGATATTCAAAGAGTCTAAATAATGAATATTTCATATTTAGTGTGCTAAACATGTCTAACTAATTAATAAAAAAAAAAAAAAAAAAAAAGCGAAATTGCTTTGATAAACATGGTGGAATTTGAATACAAACTTCTCGTGACCATGTCACGTCCACTCATTCTAACAAAAAAGAACTTTTTTTCTAACAAGAATCTAGATTGACAGGTCAATCGTCACCACATGAATCTAATAATACAATTTGCAATTCACTCATATATTTTTTGTTTTAGGTTGAATTATTAGAATTTTTTTGTTTGTTTTCACTAGAATTATTTTTAATTTATAAGTTCCCGTGGGATCAAGAAACAAATCACACACATGTTTTTCATGTACACGTCAAAAACAAAAACCAAAACAGATGTTATTGTTTAGACCAAAAAGACGACTAAGAGAACCTCTATACGCGGCTAGGCGTATTTATAGGCAAAAATAACGACCGTATTTACATCACCAATCGATAAACACAATAAGTTTGTTTGTTGGACATTTCTTTCATTAAATATGTGTATCCACTAAAGAATCTTCACCACCGACTTGTACTAAAACGGGTAGGGAATTATAAACAGAAATATTTATTACGAAACGATTGTAGGAAATCCCATTATATGAAATGAAGCAAAAGCAACTCAAAAGTTCATGACACAACGACAACCGAAACGTAATCCATTGATTGATTCCTCCCATCCATTGGGACATATAGAGAATTCAGATTAGAGAAATTTCGTTTTATTATACCCCATCGTTTTTTCGCTTTATTGTACCCAGCAACCAAATTCTTACAATCACCGGGTATTAAAATAGGACACTAATTAAACACAGAAACATCGATTACGAAACGATCGTAGGAAATCTATATGGGAATAACGCAACTACGAATCCATGATATTTTACAACCGTTTCATGCTATTTTTATGGCGATTAAAGATTACAAATTGAATATACGGAATTACACTGGGAAATAGCACAACTGTTTTAGGACAATCTGTTTTTGTTACGGAAACTATTGTAGATGGCAATTATGGTTTGAGTTCAAGAAAATATGGTTAAAGGAAAACGAAAATAATTATGAAAGTCTCCGTTGCGTGTGAGAAAGCAGTGTATCACTAAATCAGGGAATTATACAACGCTTCGTTGATCACCAGACTACTTCGTTACACAACCACCTGACTGTAAAGAAAACGCAATTAGAGACTTTTCTCAACCAACTAAGCTAACCTCAAACAGATTAAGAGGTTCTTGGCTATGGTGACTTTTTCCAACCGTTTCATCCCGAAACTATAGCTGAAATTCTCGCCAATCTAATACTGCTTCGCTAGTTCAACTGACTACAATATAAAACAAATACAAATACATTCGCAGCAATTAACGGAAAATACGCAATTGACACATACGCCTCTAACATTGCAATTGGTACGGTATTAAAACAGTTTGTAGATCTACTATGGAAACAATTTGCAATTTTTAGATTTTCAAAGACAGAGAAACTCGTCAATTTTCTCAATTTACGTTAAATATTCGACGTTCCGATACATTTTCTAGATTTTGTAAATTAAATTACTGACAGATCTCTTGAAGTACCGCTATAATTCAGCAGACAATGAGGAAATCTTTATTCAATTTTCAACAATCATCGTCTCACCCACCCGGGTGCGAACTACGAGAAAAATGATTTCTCCTCAGTTCTTTTGGCCAAACATGAATATGGATTTTTTTTTTGGGTTAAATTTTGTATTAATTGTCAACGCGAACATATGCATATGGATATTACCGGATCTCTTCCGCCTTCTAACGAAAATAAATATATTTTTACGATTGTCGACCGTTTATTTGATGGCCCAAAGCATATCCAATGGAAGATATGTCTACTTAAATCGCTAAAATATTTTTAATATATGACATATGCTTTGTCGTACCAAAGTTCATAACAACTGATCAGAGTTCTCAAATTCGAATCGTATTTGTTCCTACAGCTAAACCATCTTTTTCTACTACTTCCTACTTTCTAACCACAAAAAACACCTGACAGTATTAAAATATTATCTAATTTTTATCATAGAAAAAATGAATAAAAAATTAACGACTCCCCCAATATTTCTATGCTTTCGCTTCTTGCGAATAAAATTTCAACAATACAAAACAATAAAGAATGTGACGTCAATACCACCATCATCATGAAACTGAAAAATATAACATAAAACGTTAAATAAGTTTCGAAACAACTAATCCACCATAAATTCGTATCTTAGAGCGTTAAATAAAATATTATTATGCGTCGTAACGTTATACTATAAAATTTTCGTTACAAAATCCATCTATCTCAAAGAGCTTTCATCATAACGTCGTTTTATCAAAATTAAGATAAATCTTTTTAACAACAAACCAACAAAAATATAGCAAAAAAAAATTCCGTTCCTTCTAGTCGCCTAACCATGTACATGTACGTCTCGTATTAGTGTTTTGATAATTTATTAGCTAATATTTGTTCTAAGAACAAGGCACGATTTCAAAATAATTGCACAAAACACCTGTTTTTGGATTATTGATTAGATTTGTGGATAACGTTTTCTGTTTTTATTATGATTGAGATATATTGATGTGTTGCAATTTTAGTTATGAAGTGAAAACGGAAATGGATTAAGGAAGTGAAAATTAATTTTGAGATAGTTTCGTTTTTGTTGAATTTGTATACAAATTTTCTGGATGAGATACAAGCAAAATTGGATTATATGTGATTCATCATTTATATATATGGTTAAAGGAGATTTGATAAGACATAATCTGATTAAACCTGATGGATGACATTGGGAAGAAGTAAGTTCTATAATTCATCATGACAATTACATATCATAACGTTTTTTGAAATTTAGGAAAAGAAAAGATGAGAAGAGAAACTATCTGACGTCCAATCAACATCTGCAATTATTATAGTGAATGACGAATAAAGCAATCGAAGGAAGTATTCACAAAAACGTCTTTCAAGTCTTTTGTTATACAAATCGTCACATTGTGACAGTCGCAAAGCGCCTATAGTAGCACCATTTGCTACATTAAAGCCTACAAAAATATCTTTTTTGACATACAAAGATAACACATACATAAAGCATGGCAATTCCAATCTTAATGTTTCAGCTGTTTATCCATTAAGCACCTTAAGTACCAAACATTCTGCTCTGCCGCTATCTCAAACTAGAATTTAAATATGCCGAGAGAAGTGCAAGTGGTATACCGTGATATGATGGTTGCTTTAATATAATTTTTGTTATTTGTTGTACCACAAGTGAAGTAATTTTAGTTGTGTTTTAACATCTTGCAACCGTTTTTCAAATTCATCAACTTTCGATAACTTCTTGAATTTTCTCATCTTTTCTATCGAATGCCGCTGACATTTTTGAATTTTTTCATCTATGTGTTGATCCATGCTAATGTTCAACTGATTTCTTTCCTGGTCAATGTTGTAGTTATTTCTGGCTTACTGACAGTCACGGTATTGTTAGCTACCTCCAGCTGTTGATTGATTATTCGAAATTCGACTTTGATGATCAAATTTAGGATTCAACTCGTCTTTGTTAGCAGCTAAATTTGTATTCATTGTATTTAATTGTTGACTCATTTTTGTGGCATTTTTGCATTTTTCTGGTTCATATTGTAATAAACTTCGTCCAGAATGGGTTAATTTAATTTACTCATAAATAACCAATACATTCTGCATAAATGTTTTCCACATTCAAACTATTGCAAAGATGAATTAAAAAAGGAGTTAACTAATACATTTTGCATAAATTAATGCAAATTAAATTTGTTATAGAATGAGTGCGCTAATACAAATGTTTACATTAATGAATTAAAAAAAGGTGTGGCCTATTCATGATGTACGTACTTCGAATATTGTTTTCTAGAAAGGTACAGTGGATTAGCAGAAGTTTCTACTTATTTATTTTTGGATATAAATAAGCGAATAAAATATCAGATAGTCAGTTTTAATTTTGCAATTAAAGGTGTTTACAAATATTACAAATATATAAGGGATAATCGGGTGGTACTTGAGCCTGGGTACTAATAGTGAAAGAATTTGAACCTAGTGGAATGGTAAATACAGATTTTACGATTCCCATATCATTGACTCAAATTGTGGAAAAGCGGTGAAATTTATCGTACATAAATTGGAGACCCTAGAATTTATTGTAATTAAAATCGGAAGCTGCTGTAATTTGTTGATAAATAAAATTTGAGATTTTGTTAACCAAAGATCCATCTTTTTACTGTCGTATTTGGTCAATAATCTAAAAGAACCAACGCAGAGTCGTTACAATATTTAAATTCATTTGTTGCATCATAGCCATTAACTGTGTAAAATCGATATTTGCAGATGGCAAGAAGTTGTTGTTTCCGCAACAAAACTTTTCACCTCATCAGCTGCTACGAGATCATTGTTTGTTGTGACTGTTTCGAGATGGTATTTTTCCACTTCTATTCCATTGGCTTCCATAACTTCCCGAAGTCGTAGCATCAATTCACTTTTGTTTCCAGATGTTGACAATCTCATTTGTTCTAATTCCTTCTTTAGGGCTCGATCACTGACTATTAAGCAAAAACACCAGGTTTTATTAAGTATTCAATACCGCTATTGTTCAACAACAACAGAAAAACAATGCATCAACAATATTCCTATCTAGAATGCTCTTGCCATAGCTTCAGAAACTCCAACGATTGTTTGCAGAAATTTTCAGTATAAACAAAGGGTCCAAACTAATACACAAGATATTTTTAAATAACCCTCAAAACTTTATTCACAATTAAATTTCATATTACATAATCACATTTCACTTAATCGATTTACACTATCGCAATCTAATTTAAATTATAACTACATTATCGCAGTCTCATTCGCAAATCTCAGTCTATAAAAGTTATTCCTTATATATAAGGCGGTGAGCCAGACAACAACCGCAGAAGTTATCCAGAAGAAAGTAATATAAGCTTTGGAACGAAAATACAGAAGTGATATTAAAATAGAGCTATACAGGATACAGATAAAAGGTTAAAGTCTTCAGGTCAGGAATATCCCTCAGCAGTGGAACGACTTGTTCATTTGGCACACTAAAATGCTCCACCATTTTTTATGAAGATGAAAATCGATGCCTTTACTGATCGCATCCATGAAACAAGAATAGCAGTAGTGTTGCCAAAAGCAACATTTGCCGAAAATATTACTTGTACCTTGACAAATGAAACCGCGCAAGCGATTATCAGACCATCGATCAAAATACGCTAGGTAGCTGGTAGAGTTGTTTGATGAAAATAAAACAAAACCACGAGAGAATTTTAGAAATGAAACAATTCGATACCGGCTATGTGGGAAATTGGGTCATATTTTAAGAGAATTCAGAGAAACAAGGAATAAAAAAGCAAGATCAGTGTCACCTATGCAGCAGCGTCCAACAGAAGAAAGGGTGCAAGTTAAGAAAGACGATGGAGCATTACTACAACAACTAAACTAAAACGAGCCAGCCCTATAACCTTCAACCATGTTTCAAGATCAATAAAAGAGAGTGAAATAATAAAAAAAATTCTCTTCATGAGGCCAAATGGATTTGTTATTGATGTTGACAAAGGAGCATTCACGTACGGTATTGTTGAGTTGAGGCTCAAATTGTATTCGTCGAATAATATTAGATCACTAAAGCCGCAGGAAACTAAATACTGAAAAGAAGGTTCTGGGTCACCATTCATGTGGGTTGTGGTAGCAACAAAGAACATCAAAACCATAAAGAAGTTGGTAAAGAAAAATCCTTAGTTAGATCAGATGCTGACTATATAAAAACCAGTAATGGTTTTAAATCTGTCAGATAGGCAGAAGGTCAGCTAAAAATAAAATGCGAGCAGTAAAACGTCAACAGATCGGTCAACACAAAACCAGAAAAGGCAGAAATGGAATAACTTGTGCAGAACTGGATAGAAGGGCTTTCGGAAAAGCAGAAGAAGGCATCACGTCAATTGCTTGAGCGGCACAAATATGATGTGCAGTATACCTAAGATTACCAAGGAGATTACCATTGACTAAAAGGGAGGAAGGTTATAAAATGATGAAAGAGGCCTGTTAAAAACATGCTTTGAATATCTGGATGACATCATTATCATGGACATCAACTTTGATGATCACTTGAGAAACATAGTGGATATACTGGAAAGGTTGGAAGGAGCTGGGTTAAAGTTAAGTTCCAAAAAGTGTTCAATTTTCAAGAATGAAGTAAAGTATTTGTGACACAAGGTTACGGCAAAGAGGATTCATACAGATTCTGACTAGGTTGCAGCACTTAAGAATTGGCCAACAATTACAGACGGGTTGTGCCAGAATTTGCTAAATGTTTGCATGAGCTAACCAGAAAAGATAAAGCATTTTAATGAAATGAACTTCAACAACAAGCATTTGTCAGGAAGAATATTATGTACGGTTCCAATTCTGTCCTATCTAACACCCAATATGAAGTAAATTTTGTTTACTGATGCCAATAATGAAGGTATAGAAGGAGCACTGTCGTAGAAAATAGATGGACAGGAAAAGGGCATAACGTATTTTTCCAAAATGCTGTACAAGCCAGAACAGAATTATTGTGTTACCCGAATGGAGTTAATGGCTATTATGGAGTGTGTTGAACATTTCCATAAATACCTGTATGGTCAAAAATTTCGTCTAAGAACTGATAATGGTGCATTAAGATTGCTACTGCAGTTCAAAAAGCTAGAGGGACAAGTATGAAATAACACGCTGGATCTTATATTAACAGGCGTACGATTTGGATATTGAACATCGAAAGGGCACAAGGCTGTCAAGTTGGATGTAAGCATTAAGCATTGCAGTCGACAAGAGAGTAAGGAGAACGTCATCGATGTACAATTACTACATGTGCTACCTGATGATGAATGGACTGCTGAAGCCATGAGGAAAGATCAATTAAAAGGTCCGGATTTTGTATCATCGAGTTCAAGGAAAGGGGTGCAAACCAGAACGCTGACAAATTGCTGATAAAACTCCAACTTTTAGGACGTAATTTGCGCAATTTAGAGAGTGCATGTTGCGGGGAGTTTGATGGGATTAGATTTCAAAATAAAATAATCCTTCACAGTAGTACCAAAATTGATAGTACCAGTAGTATTGAAGAAGCATCACGAAGAGACGAGTGGATGTCAATTGGGGATTAATAAAATTCTTGCAACAATATGACAACGGTTTTGCTGGTCAAGGACTCGGCATCTATTGTGGTGTGGTGTTCAAAATGCGATAAATATACGGTTGTAAAAGGACCCGCACGAAGAAGTCATGGAAAAATGAAGCAATTTGAAATAATCGCAATGGATGTAGCAGTTAGCGGGACCATTTCCAACAACTGATAATCAAAACAACTATGTTCTAGTGATCATGAGCTGCTAGGAAGCAAACACCATCGCTGTGGCTGCGATGAATAATTGGATTACCGAGTCAGCGGTATTCCAAGAAATTTGCTAGATGCTCGGTATTAACAAAACGATGACGACTGCACACATCCACAGTTAGGTGGCATGGTGGAGAGATCGAAGAAATATCTAGCTAAAGTACCTAGTAAGAACCAACGTAACTAGGATCAACATATTCCTTTATTTTTAACGGCATATAGATCGGCAGTTCATGACACCACCTCAAACTATTTTTGGAAGTGTTTTAAGACTACCTGGTGACCTAAAATTTGAAGCAATAACATCAACATCATTGTCGAATTGATAATAAGGCCAATTCAAAGTAAGATTGAAAAACGTTGCAATACGTTGCAATTTTAGCTAGTCACAAAATCGTAATTGAAAATTTAAATACCAATGTAGTGAATTATAATTCTAAGTCAGTTAATTTACATTTCCATAATCTTTCGTACATATAGAAATATACATTCAAATAAAATCTGAAATTCGTTACCTAACTTGTTTACAGACATGCATGTTTACAGACATGCGGAAATTTTGGAAAATTGTTTGCACCAAAGTAAATAATTCTTTTATAATCGCAGTTCAACAATCTCCGTTCCTGAAATTATACAAACCATTTTGGCAAATCTGTTTGATAAAACTCTTGAATATATACCAATTGGAAGTCGTTCCTTAAGCGAGGAAAATCGACTGACAATATTGCTATGTAAAACACACAAGCTACCTAATTTTTATCAATCAATGAAATAATGTTCACAACGAGACAAAATTAAATTTCAAAACTCATCGCAATAGGGGATAGAACATAAAAACCTTTAGCTACCCCTTTTCCTACATCGAACAATACTAAATTTGAGCCATGTTTATTGTTTAGCATTAATTGGAATGAATGCTCGTTTCCGAACCATAAAGCCCAAAATAAGTTAAATTAAGGCTCTATCTTCTTCACATATCTATAGAAACGATATCGATTTCCCTTATCGTTATCTTATGAAAATCAAAGAAACTTCTACTAAGAGTCAATTTCAAACAAAAAAAGGTTAAGGTCTGCTCATCGGAACATTGTCGTTCTCAAAATAGCGGCTAATGGGAGATTACCGTTTTCAAACCCTAACGAGGAGTAACATTTGTCGACTATTTTCGTCACCGTTTTGAGATTGCTGACGATTAAACGCGATAGCATAATTTGGCATTTAAACGGTTGTACGGTTTTTTTCCCAAAATGATCTTGATTATGCATGCCACCAGTCAACCACCCACAGAAGGATACACATAAGGCAGCAGTTACAACATTCTTTGGTCTTGTTGTTACGAACATGAAATAACCTCTGAAACAACCTTCGTACAACGTTGTTTTAAACGTCGTTTTAGTAGTTTGACTTTTGATTTACAGAAAGCATTGCTAACGAGTTATTTATCCCTCAGCTTACCTCATCTCACCAAAACAATTTCCATAACTAAAATTATAAGAACTTTTTCATTATTTTTATTTTTTTTTTATTAAAATCGTCGTAAAAAATAAATGTTAGCACATTATTTATATTAATGATTCGATAAATAAAATAAATACCTAAGTAAAGATGTCAGGTAAAATATATGAATTAATTATACAAGAAACTGAATGAATAATGCAATGAAAAGTTTAATTATTTATTCAAATGAACGAAATGCATCCTTTTCTGATGTTGCTGTAAGTTCCATTTTCTTCGAAACTTTTGATGACATACATGACATTCGATATGTTTCTCCATTCCACATTCATAATTCATATGACGTAACATAACACTTCGGGATGAGTAAATTTTGCCACATTTACCACATTCTCGTCCATTATAACTGTTAGTATATTGCTGATTATTTAATTTGGTTGAATATCTTTGGAAATTTATATTATTTGTTTCTGGCTTTTTGAACGAATAATATGTTTCGTTTGGTAATGATTGTTGCTGTTGCGATGGATACAGAAAATTATCCCACCAACCTGAAATATTGGGAAAAAATATATTTTAGTATTTATTATGAATTTTATTTTACTAACTACAATAACGTTTTGATATAGATATATTTACAGATGTAACTGCATAATTTCCATAAGATGTACCAAGTGTTAACTGAAGAACGTACTAGTATTTATTATTTCTGCAGAGGTAAACTGCGAAAAATAATACGAACAAAACCGAAGTGACTGGATAATATGAGTAAAAGATATATGGCGTCGTCGTGTATGGACGATTACTTAAATGCTACCATTTTTATTCCAATATGGCGGACGTTACAAAATGGAGATTTATCATTTTCACAGCAACCCCTATGATATGGGTTTCAAATGAAAGGGCTTGATGACCGAAAAACGATAAGCAAAGCGACGAACGTCCACTATGATAATGCAATATTATTATGACATTATGGGACCAAAAATGAAGACGAAAAAATCAACAAACGAACAACAAACCACTAAGCCCACTAAGACAGCAACAATGCACACAACAAAGGACCAATCGAATACTTTAGATTAAAAGAAGTGCAACAAGCACTCGACAAGATCAAAGCACAAGATAAATTGCTCTACATCACCCAAAGAATAGATAACATCACATTAGACCGAATCATACCAAGCAACATCAATAACACAGGAGGCTTACCTGAGGAATCGGAAATATTCGAAAAAGCCAAAATAATGCTACGATCCAATATTGATGTATCTACAGGACTTATAAATGACGCAATAGGATTTATCGCTGAAGTTACCTGGTCAAATTTTTAGAATAGAAGGTATACCAGAAGATATAATTTTGGAAATGGTGGCATACATGTAATATAGCCAAAGTAATGTTACGAACCGCTGAAAATAGAAAGCTGAATCAAATAATTCGAAGTGAAATCATACTAACTGAAAATATACGAAGTGAAACGTAAGGGAGAGAGATCAAATGAAATTATTCGAGACTGCTGAATGTTCAAATGCTAATTACGCTTTTCATTCTTTAATGATCGCCTTTGAACGTGAGTCAAAATTTATTTTACCCAAAATATTAAAACTGAGCCACTATATTATTAGTTATTTTATAATAATATTATTTGCAACCTAACCTTTTAGTGCATTTTACCTTTCACCTTTTTTTACCTTTTTAGTGCATTTTTATATTTAATTTTTTAATAAAACCTTTTATAAAAATATTTTTTTAGTGTGCAATTTTATTTTCTGCTTTTTAGTATTTATAAATCTTGCAATCACTATTAGATCTACTATTTGTCAACATTTTTAAGGTGTCTTTTTTGAGGCTTTTGCAACCTTATCTGATTCTTACCAATTTCACGATATTACTTAGATTCACTATTCATCTTCGTTGGTCTCTTTACCATTGAATGCTTTGGATTAATAAGTCTCACCACGTGAACGTGAAAGGAAATTGGTGCTTAGGGAAGAGAAGCTATATGCACCGAGGTAAATGTTGTACGCATCAACCTAAAAATATATTCCGTAAGGTAATGGGTCACTGTTTCGGCGCCATTTTTGAAAAATTTGAGATATGCTCGTGGCTAAGCCGGTTCAAATTTTGTTCCACGTTGTACCATGACAAACTTTTGAGTGTCTTCTAAACTCAACTCATAATTTGCCTCACTTTTATTCACTACACATTTCTCACTTTCACCACTCAAAAAAAAAAAAGAATTAGTTCATATTTTTATCCTTTTGTATATAATTCAATTAATATGCATACACCGAAAAAAAAACGTTGGTAGAATCAACTACAAAGCTTGTTTGATTTTGCGTCTAATACGGACGTGGTTATTTTAACCAATGTAGCATTGTCAATTTATTTTAAAAACCTAACAATTTTCATTATTTAAATCAACCACGGCGTGATCAATTTTTCTTGTTCATATTTTTCAGTTCAGTTTGTTCATGTTTTTGTTTGAAAATTATTGTGTTTGTTAAAATAAAAAACTAGGAGAAAAGAAATTAATAAACAAAATAAAGAAAAATAATAAACAAAAGAATAGAAAAATAAAAAGTTTTTATATATTTTAACATGGCTGGTTTTATTTAACATTTTGCTTTAGGAAACAATGTAGATGTGTTTAATTGATTTAAATAATTTTCATATTGTTTGCATATAAAATTATGTGCGAAAGATATTTTTCAGTTAATGTTATAACAAAAATATCGTTAATGAAACAGGCCCTTTCTATAATTAATTTTGGTGATTTAAAAAAATTATTATATTTTTTTAGGATTTTTTATTTGTCTTGTTTCATGTCCATTTATTTTTCATAATAATGAGAAAATTATGGAAAATTAGTATAATTTTCTACACATAATTCAAATATTTAAATTTTTTGATTTCTGAATTTTGGTCTTTTAAATTGTATCATTAAAAAATGGCGAAAAAATGGACGCATCCTTTACAAACAAAATCACACTCATACATTTCCTATTTAGAACGTAAATATACGAACGCTAGCTTTATGCATAAAAATGTTTGTCGGGATTGATGCGAAATACATACTTCTAATATAAAAAATTTCAAATATATTTACGAAAAAAACGAACCCATACAAACATCGATAGCAGCAAAAACAAAACAAAGATGTACCAAACCAAAAGATTTAATACGGCGTATTGCTTGATTCTATCACAAATGTATTCAATATCACTATTTTTAGTCTAATTTTTAATTTACCACGTTTGTAGTCAATTGAAAATTAAATGATAATTGACTCAACTACAAACATGGTTAAATCAAATATGTTTGTGATACTTATAAAAAAATATATCAACAACGGTTAAATTGTTGATTTAAATACGGAGCGTTGGTTGATTCAATCACAAACGTATTTAGTTCCCAAATTTTCACTTGATTTTCGATTAACAATGCAACATGTTTGAATCAACCAAGATTTTTTCTTTGGGTGTTGTTCTGCTACAAAATAGGAATATTCATACACTCATACGAATACAAAAATACCGTAAAGAAATACGTTAAAGGTATATTTTGGTTGGAAACCACTAAAACGACAAAAATACTAACTAAATACTAACTAATTCTAACATACTAAATCTCCTTCTTTCTTTTATTACGTTCCATCTTCGATGACACTAGAGGGAGAGTGTTGTGGCGAAAACTAGCTTTATATCGATGCTACAAACAAACATATTAACAGTTGTTTATTTAACGTATTTATATCATTAAATATTTTTTAATTTAAAAAAAAAAACATTTGTGTATTTAATATTTTTTAATAAAAAATGCTTAAACTCTATTGTACGATTGTAAATTGTAGTTATGACAAATTAATAAATAAATTTTATTATTATATATGTGTTTCGACGAGGTTCTGTTTACTGGTAAGTGACAATCATAGTTTGTAAGGAAACGATAAATACAATAAATAAGAGAGAGGAATTTTTTCTTTTTGATTTTAACAGAATGATATTTTCAACGAAAAAAAACAATTATTAATAATAACCAAACTGGTGACCCCGACGTGATCAAATAACAGATTTCAAATTTTAGAAGTCATAATTTTTTTTTATTTTTCTGTTAACAATTAAAAAATAAAACTTACTTAATAGTTACAATTTTTAATAATTCAAATGTATTTTATAACAAATTTAAATTCATTTAATGCTTAGCACAAATTTACAAAAATGTGTTTGTTCAAATTTATTTTACATCGGTTTGAAACACCTAAGGATTACATTCTCGATCCAAAAGGAAAATTCTTACCCCCACTTTTTTGGCATTTCTCGACGTTTTAGGACCTATTGATTCTAAAAAAGCACAAATAAAATGATGTCTATCTAACGGTCGTCACAACCGTTGTTAGAGAAAAACCGCTGGAGCGATTTCAAAAATTTTTATTTCTAAAAATAGTTTAACTTAATGATACGATCTGAAAGGACGATGTGTTCGATAACTGTACCGGAAGTGTAAGTGTTGTTACTTTAAAAAAACTTTCATTTAAGGTGATAACGAGTACTAACATGTCACACAAATCTATCAATTGGGCATTGGTATGTGAGATCTGGAGCTTGATTATTGTATAATAATTGTGTCAAAAAATGCCGTTAAGTGTATCAAAAGAATGATTTTTATTTATTTTTAAACCAATTTTTTTACAAACATAAAATGGGAAACATTTTCGATTAGAAATATTTGACAAATAAAATTAATTACACTACACCTTTTTTAATTTAATTTCAAAAGTCTTCATTTATATTTGAGAAATTTTCATTTATATTTCAGAAACATTCATTTATATTTGAGAAATTTTCATTTTAATTTCAGAAATTTTCATTTATATTTGAGAAATTTTCAGTTGTCATTTTCCAAGGGCGGTGATAATTCGAAATAATTTTTTGCCAAAAATTTCGAAAGCACTTGCTATTGATAAACGCAGGAGGCCGTATGCCGTGGGCTATTATCAATACCACTTCCTTGAGGAATTTTTCAAAAAATTATGAGAATTTATCAACGAACGAGGGGAATTCGTATAGAAAATTTTTTGCCATTTTTTATTTCTTTATATATTTTTTATGAATTATACGTTGGCCTACTGCGATATCAGTTAATTATTTCAAAATTAGACTGATAATTTTTAATATCCCAGTAGGCTAGACGTATAAATATTTGTTATTAGTATAATTCAAATGTTATTGGTGAAATTGAATGATGTCATTACATTTTAGAGAATTTCATTGGTTTAAATTAAAATAAGACTAAGGCAAAAAATTTTCATTTTAATTCCAGAAAAAAGTTTTATTTTAGTTTATGAAGGTTTGTATTACAAAATACTTTGCTTATTTTAATTGTAAAGTACCAGTTACCATATTTCATTTCATTTATTATTTAAAAAGTTTACAAAGAAAGTCAGGAAAAAAGTAATTTAACAATGAAACAATGACAATGAAAACTGAATACCATGTGTTAGTTATTGATGCAAATACAATTTACTCTCCAACCGGCATATTTTCGAGCGCCAAATTAGCTGCTGTAAATGACGATGCATGTTGCACAGCCCTAGTGCAATCACTGCAAGCAATTGCTGAAATTCCTCCGTCTATTTGCTGCTCTAAATAAACAAGCCGTTGCTCTCCAACACCTACTCCGTGCACAATTGGAACCTGCATGTGTGACTTGACATGAGTCTTCAGCTTAGACCAAATGGTTTCAATTGGGTTGAGCATAGGTGAGTATGGTCCTAACCGTAGCACAGTAGTTGCACCCCTGGAGTGCTCATCCACTGCAGTTTCTATTGAGGAATGACAAGGTGCATTATCGCAAACAATGCATAAGTCATTGAGACAGTTACCTTGATTCACCCATTTGTCCAAAACTGCGCGTATCCACTCATTGCAATCAGCCGACCTGTATGCACTTCTCTTACGCGTTATATGGAGAACTTCTGTGGCAGTAATTGCCCCAATGACGTGTACATTGGGTCCTCTTGGGTAGTTGCTGCACTTCGCGCTTGCCTACGTTTAAACGTCCTCGTGAAAACCGGCAAAATAAATTAAAATTTGTCTCATCTACCCACGCAATTTGTTTTCCTTGTTGGATGAGTGAATTAAGTTAAGCCAGATAAGCAGCTCGTTTCTCCTTGTTATCTATCGAGTTCATGGTCCCAGGCATACTGTGGATTTTTTTAATGGTAAACATTCGACCTTTTAAATTATTGTGAATTGTGGACTTGCATAAATTCAGGTTGAATTCATTGTGGAGGCAACTTTTAATAGTCTTCAGGGTTATACTGCAGTTGGATTCAATCCATGTGATTACAGGATCGAGCAAATCTTCTGAGATGATTTTTCTTTTGTAGCCTCCCCTTTATTTATTGCCCATTACTCCTGATGTCACCCAAGTGTATGTCGTCTTACCGTTGACATCCAAGGACTTTGCTAGCACTTTCCAATCTTCTCCTCGCTCCGCAGCCATTATTATTGTTTCACGGTCTTGCGATGAGTTTTTCTTCATCACTCGTTTTTCCAAGAGGAGCGTTTCTGAAATATAAATGAAAATTTCTCAAATATAAATGAAAACTTCTGAAATTCAATTAAAAAAGGTGTAGTATACAAATTTTGATCTTTTTTATATCCCTGACTAAAACCAAACTTTTCCTTGGATTTTGACTTGTTGAACACGAATATCATATTCATTTATTTAGGTTGGCTCTTGTTTTTGAGATATTCACGATAAACCAATTTCTTCGGTGAAAAAAACGGTTATTCCGGTTTTTGGATTGCAAATTTTAAAAACAAACAAATTCAATATATTAATGAAACAAGTTCATAGTAAAGATGCTAACATTTTGAGCTGTTTTTGTAAAAATCCATCAAGGATTCTGGATTCTGGAAGTTATGTTCGAAAAAAGTTATAAAAAAAATCAAAAATTTACGTTTTTTAAAAATTTTTCCATATTGAACGCCATAAATTTTGAACAAACAATGATTGTAAATTTTTTAAATTTCTTCGAGCCCGTGGTAAATTCAATTCCCTTTTTTTTAAGTTAAAAACCACGAATATTGTGCAGGTTGCACCAAGTTATTCAGGTTTTCTCAAAAAAGGCAGAACTAAAAATTTTAAGAAAAAATTCTTTTATTAAGAATAATTTAAATTCTGCAAACATAATTGATTTAAATATAAAAGTTTTTAAACAGATTTTCGAATAAAAACTGCGAGCCATTTTGAGTTTTTCTTATTTCAACCGCGTTTATGTATTTTTTCTTTTCTTTTAAATAATATTTTACCAGTTTAGTCGTTCTCAAACATCAGTTAAAAATTCTTTTAAAATAGTAAAGTGTAAAGTTAAATTTATTTAAATGGCTTCTCAAGAAATTTCAAGTGTAAAAATAGTCCAAATTCATTTTGTTTTATTTGTGGAATTGGCATAATACAGCCTGCTAAAAAAAATCACCCCATATATAAGAACTGCATACCTTCATTACTTTTGCATAAAACTGAATGAAGATAAACCGTGGATGCCAAAAATAGTTATGTCAACTGCAACTTAACACATTCAAGATGGTACAATAGAGAAAATGTTCATTTAACGTTTTAACGTTGTGTTACGACAAGGTTTTGACCATAACTCGCAATTTTGACTCGAAAATCTGTATAACAACTCATATATCAATCAATTATGTCGCAGAATTTAAATTATTCTTAGCAAAAAATTATTTTTTTTTTAATTTTGAGTTTTGACTTTTTTTGAGAAAACCTGAATAACTTGGTGCAACCTGCACCAAAACACGTGTTATTTAACTTAAAAGAAAGGATATTGAATTAACTGTAGGCTCCAAGAAATTAAAAAAATTTACAATCATTGTTTGTTCAAAATTTATGGCGTTGAATATAGGAAAATTTTTAAAAATCGTAAATTTTGGATTATTTTTCAACTTTTTTCGAATAGAACTTCCAGAATCCTTGATGGATTTTTTCAAAAAAAACAATGACAAAAACAAACTATGCACTTGTTTCATTAATATAGGAAATTGGTTTGTTTTGTAAAATATGCGATCCCAAAACCGGAATAACCTTTTTGTTCACCAAAAAAATTCGTTTTTCGCGAATATCTCAAAAACAAGAGCTAACCTAAAAAAATTAATATGATATTCGTGTTCAGCCGGTCAAAATCTATAGGAAAAGTTGGGTTTTATTTAGGGAGATTTTTCTTGTAAATTAGTGTGATTTGTATGACATGAAATGTAATTGAGCATGAAATATGGTTCTATCCAGTTTCATCTCCTCCCAACTTATAGGAATAGGTGGAAAATATCAAGCTGTTGCAGATTAAATGTTGTTTTTTAACAGAGTAGTTTTTGTGTGATTCCAGATGACACCACTTCTGAATAACAGGAACAGTTGGAAAATAAGTTTGAATTTTTGATTTTGTTATTAGTTTTTTAAATCAATTCAATATATTCAATCAATTCAATATATTCAATCAATAATACTGCTCTTCTTATTTGGAACAACTGATATTCGTTTTAAAGTTGATGTGTAGCATTATTTTTGCATAGACTTTTTTAATCGACATTCTAATTCGCTGAAATTTCTCCAACATATCTAACAAGCTATCGCACCTTGTCGTGCGGTCTGATGATAAGTTTAATTCTTTACCAGATTCTAATTTCACATTTTGCTGAAGAATTGTATTACGCACTGGTTATTTCCTAAAAAATTATGATATCTTGCGAATCTGTTTTATTGCATCCTGGATTTGAGGTTTTAATTCGTTGAATTTAGGGTTACATGTAATTGTGTCATGTTCATATGACATGTCTTCAAATGCTGGCTTTTCATCGTTATTAAGACCATCATCTAGCAAAACCAAAAAGGTTATCCAAAACCACCAGATGAATTAATTACATTTAAAATGTTTTCTGCTCCGCAACGTCCTTCAATTCTTACAAATCTCAAATTTTCGAATATTCCATCATTGCACCTAACATTTATATTCATGTATCAACGATTAAGGTCGCTTTTCCGTCTAAAGTTAAGTAAAATTTTTGATCAAAAAAAGAATCCCGGAATTAAACCATTTTCTCGAGAAATCGAGAGTAGATATTTTTTTGGATTTCCCGGGACATCAGGAATGAGAAATCTCGGGAGAGAAACCCTAATGCAGGCCTTTTTTGAAAAAAATTAAATTAATTATTTGTATGATATGAAATTGGTAAATAACGGGTTGTTTGTTGTCGAAAAGATGAAATTGCTGAACGCTAAATGGAGAGGTTTTCTATATAAAACTATATAAAATATAAAACTTTATAAAAATCATTAGCCCAAACCGAAGTCTTGATATCTCAGACCTTGAGATTCCCCTTTATATTTTTGTCTGGAATGTCAAATAAGTTTGCACATTTGTTTGTTTTCTTCTACATGTTTATACACCCAATCTTTTTTTACGCGATTTTTTTTAATGCGATTTCACTTAATTCAGTAAATTATTTGTGATATAACATCACCCCGATGGAAAATTTCCCATCAAGAATAATATAAGAACTGAATCTAAAAAATCCCAGCGGCAGGTATATCCGTTAGAAATAGGTAGATTTCGGGGTCAGACGGTTTTGTGTCCAAGTGAAATTAGATAAGTCAGATTAGTTTAAGTAAAAAATAGAAGTAGAAACAGAATAATTCAAAAAAGTTATCGAACCAAATTAAATACATTATCCGAACTAACTCCATCAATACAATTTCGGAACAGTTTTATTTAAGTTGGTTTAAACTACTTTTAAAAACATATTAAATCCACCAAAGATCAAATGAACTACGTCACAACTACAATTATACCATCACACATAATTTGTAATCAAACATTATCAAACAATTTTATTTCAAAATCATCTTTTGTTGTTGTGTTTTTTTTGTTCTTATTTAATCTTTTTTCAAACGGTTACTTAGTAAAAAAAATAAAAACAAAAGAGATTTTGATAATTTTTCTATGGTATGAAATGGGTTGATATTTTTCTTGTAAGGGTTGCATTATAACGCTTATAAAAATGGAACCTTTTTGGTTAGAAAGCTGAAATTTTTTGAGGCTGTAGTTTAAAAAAATGTTTAAAAGTTAAGATGAATTTAAATAACATAAACTGAAACATGATGAAAGCATTGCCTTTTGCGTTTGTTTTCATTTCAACTGACCTAGGGTCTCAACCGTTAAACTTGAACTATTTTTTTTGAAAATTTTGGAAAGATTTATATTTTAAGTACGTGAAAAAAAGTTTTCAAATATGAGCTTGGCCATTTCACCTAGATCAAGGACAGCAAAGTTCAGTAAATTTTTAAAACAGCTGATTTTTGAGGAAGCTGAAACGCCAAGGTTGTCATCTGGATAAAAATGATAGAAAAAGGTTCAAATATTCAATATTTTTAAATTTTATTAAAATATTATTATTCAAACGGAAGTTATAGCGCCCTAGATTATTCGAGTTTTTAGGCTCTAGCCGCTTAACCGGTACCCGGATATGGCCAGTTCACGAACTTGTCCAAGACATTATTTGCCGAAACATACACAGAAAATTATTTTGGTGTAGGTCGAAAAATGCGACCGTGAGAGTGCCGCTAAATTCCGTTATACCTCATATCGTTATATATATATATATATATATATATATATATATATATATATATATATATATATATATATATATATATATATATATAATTTTTTTTTTTTCTGTTTTTCCATCTCCGCTTATCACATATAGTCGTTTGGCATCAAAATTTTTCCGAAATTCCGAGATGAAGCCCATTGCAATAGGTAGATTTTTATATGAAATCTACCTAAAAATTATGGTGCAAATTATGAAACTTTCTGCAATCCATACAATTTTCGACCGATCTAGTTTCGAACCAATGAGAAAATTTTAAACTTTAAAAAAGTTTATCATTCGACTAGATAAGCCGACTAGATAAACTACCAAAAATGTCAACGTTAAATATAAACCAAAAATTAGGTTACAACTCTAGCGAAGTATAAAAACAAAAAATTTACATAAACATATATTTAATAGATTCAGGTTTAGTTAATTAATTTCTCTAGTGATCACTGTTTTGTTATACTCTAGACATACTAGTATTGAATAACAAACTCGTATCAGCGAAAATAAGATGACTAGTCTTCACTTGTGTCTATTGACATATACTAGGTCATTCAATAAGTCCGTAGGATGACACATAGATGGCGTTACTAGAATTTTTTCCATATGATTTTTATTTAGTACTAACCTTCAAACGATACGTGTATAAATTTGACAGCAATCTGACTATTTATTCGTGAGTTATAGCATTTTGTGTGAAGCAACTTTTGTTTTTGAAAAAAAATGGAAAAAAGTGAATTTCGAATTTTAATAAAGCATTGCTTTTTGATAAAAAAAAATACAGTGGAAACCAAACAATGGCTTGATAAACATTATCCAAACTCTGCTCCATGGAGACAAATGGTAGAGAAGTGGATGGCTGAATTTAAATGTGGTCGTACCAGCACAAACGATGCAGAGCGCAGTGGACGCCCAAATGAGGCTGTTATTCCAGAAAACATAAAAAAAATCCACAAATTGGTTATGAACGATCGCAAATTGAAGGTGCACGAAATAGCTGACATTGTAAAGGTAGCAGATGGTAGTGTTTTTACCATTTTACATGAACATTTGGGTATGCGAAAGCTCTGTGCAAATTGGGTGCCGCGTGAGCTCACAGTCGACCAAAAACACCAACGACTTGATGCTTCGGAGGAGTCTTTGGCACTGTTAAACCGCAATAAAAGGGAATTCTATCGTAGATATGTGACAATGGATGAGACATGGCTTCACAATTACACACCAGAATCCAAAAGACAGTCAGCTGAGTGGACAGCAGTCGACGAACCGAATCCAAAGCGAGCAAAGACGCATCAGTCGGCCGGTAAGGTGATGGCGTCTGTATTTTGGGATACGAACGGAATAATATTCATCGACTATCTCCAAAAAGGAACCACCACCAACAGCGAGTATTACTGTGAACTTTTGGATCGATTGAAGGCTGAAATCGCAAAGAAACGGCCACATTTGCAAAAGAAAAAAGTGTTGTTTCACCAAGATAATGCACCGTGTCACAGATCGATGAAAACGATGGCAAAATTGAATGAATTGGGCTTTGAATTGCTTACCCACCCACCATATTCTCCAGATTTAGCCCCCAGCGACTTTTTCCTGTTTTCAGATCTCAAGAGAATGCTTGCTGGAAAGAAATTTAAGTCCAATGATGAAGTAATCGCTGAAACTGAGGCCTATTTTGACGAGAAAGAGAAATCGTACTATAAAAGTGGTATAGAAAAGTTGGAAAATCGCTATACTCGTTGTATCGCCCTCGAAGGCAACTATGTTGAATAAAAAAATCGAGTTTTGTCAAAATGTTGTTTTTTTCTTACTTATCCTACGGACTTATTGAACGACCTGTTAATCAACAATTAATTCAGTAAATTATTTGTGATATAACAATATAACATCACCCCGATAGAAAATTTCCCATCAAGGATAATATAGTAACTGAATCTTTCTCATTGGTTCGAAACTAGATCGGTCGAAAATTGTATGGATTGCAAAAAGTTTTATAATTTGTACCATAATTTTTTAGATTCAGTTCTTATACGATTTCACTTATACGCGGATTTTTCTTAAGTACAATTTCCTTTTTTTAAGCGATTTATTCACTTTTATGCGATATTATTTTCCCAAAAAATCAAAAGCTTTAGTTCAGTGTGTTATATTTTATCTTACATCGAACATTACACAGAACTGGGGGATTCCCACAAAGTTGAAAAATATTTTTCTTTTGTTACATTTACATAGATATTTTTACTTTTTACTTTAGTCTTCTAGGTCCTAGGATATTTTGGTGGTGTCGGATGTGCATTTGTATAATACGATTTAAATCCAAGTGTATAATAAGTTAAAGTTTATAACTCGTCTATAATAATTAATTATTATCTAATAAATTGCTAATATTTAATTTGATATATTCAATTAATTTTAAGCAATTGGTAATTAAATAATGTGAAAATTAAAACTATTTGAGTCGTCATTATACATTGTTTTATACATTGTTTTGTTCAGTTCACAACGCAATGGCCAGCAAATTAGGTACCAAGCGCAAGGGAATTTTGCAACAAAGAACCTTAAACGTCATCATCTGCACAACAGAGAAATCATGAATTTTCAGCTAGCGGAGGGTGGTTTTCTAAATTCTTAGAACGAAATGGTTTCCATAATTTGAAAACGAAAGGAGAAATTGCTTCTGCTGACCTAAAAGTTACGGAAGATTATCTCCCAAAACTAGCAAAAAAAATCGAAAAAGGTGGTTACACACCAGACCAGGTATTCAATGCAGATGAAACCGGTCTCTTCTAAAAACGACTACCAACCCCGACGTACGTGTCGAAAGCTCAGAAATCAGTAGGTGGTTTTTCCGGAGACCGCATGCTTAAACCTCTTCTCGTAAACAAAAATCTCAGGCCACGCTTTGATTTATTGAAATTACCCGTTCATTGAGTTGCAAATAAAAAACATGGATCACAGCGGTTATATTCAAAAATTGGTTTGAGAAATGCTTTGTTCCAGTGGTGAAGCGGTATTTGAAAGAAAAGAACCAGGCCTTCAAGGTTCTGCTAATAATTGATAATGCGCCCGGTCATCCAGTACTAAACTATCCTAAAGTAAAAGTAATTTTTCTCCCACCTAATACCACATCAATCATACAACTGTTGGACCAAGGGACTATATCGACGTTCAAAATGTACTACTTGAAAAATACTTTTCAGTGCATTCTGGAAAGAATGGAGAATGACGATGAATTGGATTTCAGTAATGCTTGGAAACAATTTTTTATTTTGAATTGTATCACCTACCCGACTTCAGCAATTGCAGAGTTGATAAGCTCTACGTTAAACGTATGTTGGAAACCACTATGGCCAGCTTGTGTTGCAACTAAAACACCTTTAACAGATAGTAGTAACAATTACGATGAAATACTTAATTTGGCGGGTTACTACTTAATTTGAAGGGTTTGAAGATATGACGCGTGAAGATCTCGATGAAATTCTTCTCGATTAGATGTTAAATAATGAAGATTAAATTGAAATTGCTTCCATAAATGTCGAATCATCAAACAACAGTGACCAAGTAGCAGAGAAGCTACCAATTAGAGCATAAACAATTAAGGATGAACTTAAACTTGCTACGCAGCTAGAAAACTTTTCTCGCAAATGATCCGAACAGCGAACGAGCATGAAAATTTCAACATGAATTACGAATATATACGATGAGCTACAAAGAACTGCATAAAGAATTAACGGGGCGGGCATCGAACCGATCGAATCAAAGAACCATTACGGAGTTTATTGTAAAGTCAAATCCATGTTCAACAGAACAACAAAAAAATCCATTAATTTTGGCAATGGCTCTAATCAAGAATCTCTGTAAAGCTTGGTAATTCTTGACAACGAATCGTCAGAATCAAGTTCGAGCGATATTCCGAAAGTTCTCAAAAAAAATCAAACAGTTGAATTTCACTACCGATACTGATAGCAGTGATTGAAGAAGACAATTATTTTAATGTAATTAAATTTAGTTTTTATTATTATACTAGCAGACCCGGTGAACTTCGTACCACCTTCAATTTATTTGTAGATAACTTTTAATCAGCGATTGTCTATCCTAATCGAAATTCTCCCTCCAATTCAGTCAGATTAATAATAGTGGCTGCATAGTTGGGTTGGAATTTTACTTGGCTATTAAACGAAACTTTTATTTATTTTTATATACATTTATTATTAAACAGGAATACAATTTTTTTAATTTTGTCTTAATGCGATATGATGAACAATATTTGCTGCTAATTCCGGAGAGAAATACACGAACAAACTTAAAGGTTTTCCAACCTTCAAACACGCAACACATAATCGACTATGCGAAAAGCACGGGGTTTCTAGATTCAGTCCACAAATTCACATTGTTTGACGTTGCTACTTATTAATAGTCATTATAAATACCAATCGAATTGGAAATTATAAACGTTTAAATAGGATGCGCGAGTCTAAAAGGATCATTGGCAAAATTACAATTAAAATAACAATTTCACCTTAAAACTTGCCGTTTAAAATGGTATTGAAATTTTCAAAGCAAAATAATTGGTGAACCAATCTTCAATCGAAAATTATGTGGTGGCATTCTAGTTAAATCCAATGAATTCAAGAGTTCAACAGGATAGATTAATTTTTATTTTTATTGTAGTACTTTATGGTACACGATATTTTTTGTTTGATTACCTGGCGCGTAAACAAACAGAGCAGATGGTTTTCCAACACGTGAACGCAGGCAACATACAATTGACCATGCGAGAAACATGGGTTTTCTAGACTAATACCACAAACACTTTATGACTGCCCCTGGGATTTGTTTATAGTCATAACAAAAGCAAGCCGTACTGGAAACTCGAATGGTACGTCTGTCGGAATCATTGGGATGCGGGGTATCAAAACGTCTTCTCCTTTATACTTTCCTTTCAATATGATTGCTTCTATTACGTTATTCAGTAATTTTTTTATTGCTAATCGTGTGCCGTTACAAAGTTGCGGTTGGTTAATATTTTGCAATATTATAACTACAGATTCAACCTTTAATTGAAGATTGTGGGGTGACAACCCTGGCAAATCTAGCGAGTTTAAAAATTTCGGTGGATAGTTCACAAACATCATCTTCATTAGTTGCCGTATCAACTGATTTATATGTCCTCATTTCACCAGGAATGTCATCTTGAATTTTGAAATTTAATTCATTTACATCAGTGTTTTTGGCAGCCAGTATAGCTCGTTTGCTCAACCAACCATGGAATAAGTAATTTTGAGCAACATTTGGAAACACTTTTTGAATGAGTTCAGCTTTTGATTGCGTTAACTGAAACTCTCGGGAAAGGTGATGCAGCCAGTCAGCACGTCTATAGGAAATTTGCCATTACCAATATCAATGAGTTGTTTAGAGAATATGTCTCCAGATTCATCATTTTGCAACATGACACGCATATTCTTGCTTAAATGTAATAACTTGACATGTTTCCACAAATTGGAGGACTTTAAGCATGCATTCAATTCATCAGCTTGCGTTGAATGTGGAACCACTCGCAATGTTTGCCGATAATCTCCTGATAATAAAATCATAAGCGCCACCAAATTGGTTTTTGTTGTTCCGTAGATCTTTTAAGGTTCTATCTAAAGCCTCAAAAGATTTTTTATGCGCCATCGTGCATTCATCCCACACTATTAGTTTACATTGCTGCAAAATCTTTGCCATTGCAGAATTCTTGGAAATGTTGCAGGTTGGAGTTTCGTTTCTTTGCATATTCAAAGGTAATTTTAGAGCTGAATGGGCTGTTTGAACGCCTTCAAGCAAAGTTGCTGCAATGCTTGATGAAGCAAGAGCAAGAGCAATTTTATTTTTTGAGTGAATTGTTGCCAATATTAAAGTAATCAAAAAAAATTTTCCTGTACCACCAGGAGCGTCCAAGAAGTAAATCCCTCTAGTTCCATCATTTATTACTTTCATAAGAGTATCAAGTACATGCTTTTGTTCTTCGTTCAATAGTTGAAGATTTATTTGAATCGATTCTTTCAAAGTATGGAGATCATACGATTTTTCACGCAGTACGATTAGATTGATAATTAATTTGATTCATTGCATTTCGGGTTCTTCTCCCTAAATTTGCCCGCCACCTTATAGGAGGCATATTGAGTATAAATGAGTCACAAACACACAACACTTTTTTAATTTTATAGAAATTTGTGGCTTATAGATTTATTAATATTATAGAGGCACAGCAAAGAGACATTTCATGTGACATTTTACCACAGACAATTTACATTTTACCATAGACAATTTGTTTTTGAGTTTGAGTTGCACGACATCCTTTAAACATGTATTCTCTACTAACACTTAAACTTTATGGTATGGTATTAAGGTTCAAATTGACTTTTAAGTATTATTACCAATCGATTGTATAGAAAAGTGTTGTTTTTAGACTTTTTCAGGCAATTTTTTAAATTTTTCTCTCATCCTCGTACTTCAAGGAATATTCTAAAAAAAGAATTAGCGAAATCGGTTCAACTGCTCTCGATATTTGCGCTTAGCAACACATTCAGCGATTCATTTTTATGTTATAGAAGATTTTAGGTTTTTGTATACATATTATTTTATAATTTTGTACACATATATTTAAATATTTGAAATAAACAATGTACATAAATGAATTTACGATAATTTATGAAATTAAACATATTGTGACGTTTTTTTCTAGCTTTAGCCCTAATTTACATAATATGAGTATGAGTATTGAATTTTTTTGCGCGATTTTTTTTGCGTGTTGTCCTCTGGAACCAATGTATCGCGTAAAAAAGGATTAGTGTATAAAGTGATACTAAGACTTTGAGCCATTCTTTAATTCCTCCATCCTATTATGAAATATTGGTTTATGTCGTATTTTAATATGTTGTAAGGGATCCCAGTTCAAATAAAATCTTTAAGGAAGGATTTATTATTTAGTTATTCTTGAAAAAAAAATTTAAAAAAAGTCAGACAAGCGCGAATAAAATTCGCTCGTGAATGTAAAAGAACACAATATCAAAAATTATTGACAAAAAGTTGTGTTTTTATGTCCTTATACTTCCAGACCATAGACGCGTAACAAAATAAACGTTAAATTGTAAATGTCAGTCAATAGTAAATTACAATTAAATCTACATTGACCAAAAATGACAAAAAAAATGTTAATTCAGGTTAAATCTTATCCATAAATGTTTTTGGTAACTTAAGAAAGATTCAATTACACCAGCTTGTAAATGAATTAAATTTGATTTTTTTTTCGATCAATCAAGTGTTGAAATTTAGGGGGGTCCTTCCCAGCCCTATACATACTAAAAATATTTTTTTTCAATAACACAAAAACTGTGCATTGCAAAATTCTAAAAAAAATTGTTATATTTCTTATATTAAGTGCTCTTTCATATGCACCCCCACTCATTTGGGTCAAAAATGGTTTTTTTTACCCTCCCCACACCCGTCCCATAAACACACAGAAATATTATTATTTGAGTCTTCGCTATGATTTTCATTCAAAATTTACCAATATTCCTGTCTCTGTGAATATTTTCAAATTTTTCTTTCAATCATCGTCGAAACGTAGGGGGCGGAACGATCCTAGTTTTGCACTTTCTTGTCCATAACTCAAAAACTGTGCACCACAAAATTCTAAAAAAATTGCATTTTTTTTTAAAATTAAGTGTTTTTCAAACGACACCCGGGTCGCTTGGGTCAAAAAAGATTTTTTTTACCCTCTCTACCCCCGTCCCCTAAACACATAGAAATATAATTATTTGAGACTTCGTTATAATTTTCATACAAAATTTACCAAATTTCCTAAATCTATGAATTTTTACAAATTTTTCTGTCATTGAGTGTCGAAACGATTGGGGGAACGGTCTGAATTTTGCACTTTTTTGACAATAACTCAAAAACTGGGTACCGAAAAATTCTAAAACAAATTGCAACGAATTTTAAATTAGGTGCACTTTCAAATGATACCCCACTCGCTTGGGTCAAAAATAGTTTTTTACCCCCTCTACCCCGGTCCTCTAAACGCAAAGAAATATAATTATTGAAGACTTCGCTATAGTTTTCGTACAAAATTTACCAAATTTCCTAGCTATGTATGAATGAATTGAATGAATTTTTACAAATTTTTCTGTCAAACAGTGTCGAAACGTATGGGAGGGGTGTTGAAAAATAGCAATAATATAAACCACAAATTAATATATTGAACGCACCCATCTGGTGTATGAATTTTTATCATGCAGTTTGCTATGCTTTTTATTATATATATTGTTTTGTTCTTTTAAATATTTTTTCTATTCAAAAACTTTGTAATAAAAAGAATCAAATATAATCTTAACAGCTCAATTTGGGTGTTTAATTATTTGTTTGCTTACTGTGAACTCCTATATAACTTATTTTTAATAGGTTTATAACTATATAACTTATTTTTAATAGGCCCAGACCCAGTAAAGGCAAATAAGTATATATAATTTTTTTCGGATACAAATTGAAACAGTTTCTAAAGCTAAGACGGCGGATGCAAATAAAAGTACATTTATTAAATTCAATAATAGCAATTATTTCAATTGGAAATTCCGGATGGAAATGTACTTAATTAAAGAAAAATTATGGAAAACAGTTAACGAAGATCCACCAGCACAGCCCGCTGCGGATGCGCAACCAACCTCATCACAGGCGGAAGAAACATGGTTTCAAAAGGATGCAGAAGCACGAGCAGCAATTGGTTTAAAGGTGGAGGATGGTCAATATTGTCATCTTCTGGAAAAACAACTGCAAAACAATGCTGGCTGGCACTAAAGGAACATCATGAAAAAGATTCTTTGGGAAGTAAAATAAGCTTAATACGTCGAGTTTGTGGAAAGAAAACGACTGAAGAACAAAGCATGGAGCTTCACCTTAGTGAATTTATTGAATTGTTTAAACGTTTGGCTGATTTGGGTGCAAATCAACTGGAAGAAAGTTAGCAAGTCGGTATTATTCTATCCAGTTTACCGAAAAGTTATGATTCGATGGTATCGTCTCTTGAAATTCGAAAAGAAGGAGAGCTTACAATGTCATTAGAGGAAACGAAATTAATAGAAGACTAGACGACATGATGAAGATCAAGTCAATGGTGAAGCCAATAGTGATTCAATACTGAGATTGACAGAGGCGAAACAGTGTTTTTTTTTGCAAGGGTACAAATCACATAAAGAAGGATTGTTGCAAGTTTAAGGCCTGGAAAGGTAAACAGGACCAAGAAAAGGAATTAAATTCAAGGTTAAGTGGCTCGAAAAGTGAAAAGGCAAACAAAATTGAAGAAACAAAGGAACATTTGTTTTCAATGACGTCATCGTCATGCAATGGATGGTTAGTTGATTCCGGGGCAACGAGTCACGTAACAAACAGTAAACAGAATCTAACATCAATCGATCACATGTATAATGGTGAAGTAAATTTGGAGGACGGCACCAAATCTAAGTTTGCGGGAAAGGGTACATGTGAAATTAAAATGATTAATTCGGACGGCGAAGTGTCAAAGGTAAAAATTACGGATGTATTATACACACCGAATATTGATGGAAGCATGCTGTCATTAAAAAGGTTAGTCAATAATGGATATACAGTTATTTTTAATCCAGATATGAGTGAGATAAAATTAAATGAAAAACAGATTGCGGTGATTGATGAAACACATGGTTTATACAAAGTACGACAAGCAGGCACGGTTTGTGCAATCAAGGAAGTAGAAGAGCTAGTCGAAGGATGCATACATTATTGGCATCGAGTTTTCGGACATCGTGATCCACAGGCAATTAGAGAAATGGTAAAAAATGGATTGATTGAAAAAATAAAGATCATCAAATGCAATGAAAAGGAACAATGTGAGACATGTCTTCTAGCAAAAACAACAAGGCTACCATTTCCGAAAAGATCTGAAACAAAATCAGCCGGAATTATGGATTTAGTTCACACAGATGTTTGTTGACCAATGCAAACGGCATCACATGGTGGAAAGCGGTATATTCTCACATTCATCGATGATTTTTCAAGGCACACTTTGGTATATTTTCTGACACATAAGTCTGAAACTGAGGAAAAGCTACACGAATACATAGAGTTAGTGAAAAATAAATTTGGTAAAATGCCGAAGGTGATTCGTTCAGATAGAGGAGGGGAATACGTTGGAAAAGGAGTCACATCATATTTAAAAAGTAAAGGAATTGAGACACAGTTGACTACACCATGTACTCCTCATCAGAACGGAGCTGCAGAACGTAAAATCAGAACGTTGGTTGAAATGGCACGATGTATGCTCACAGATGCGGGATTGTCAAATGTTTTTTGGGCAGAAGCTGTGGGTGCGGCAAATTATATACAAAATCGCGTTTTAACTAGATCAACAGATAAAACACCATATGAGTTATAGACAGATCGAAAGCCTGATACTCGTCATATCATATGAAGATTTTTGGTAGTAAATGTTTTGTACATATACCACAACAGAAGAGACGAAAATTGGACAATACAGCGGTTTCAATGATACTGGTCGGATACGATGAAGTTTCAAAGGCGTACCGGTGCTATGATTTTGAAAGTAAAAAGCTGGTGATGTGCGTTTCGTAAACGTTAAATTGCATCAGAATGAATCAATTGTGGATACAACGGCTTCAAAAGGTGGTAACATGGATAAATCTTGAGAACATCAGGACACTGATGTGGATGAAACGGTGATACCAAATCAGGACATGAATTCGGATCTAGATATTTCTACGTATGAATCAGAAATGGAACGTCAATCTGATTTGGAATTAAATGAAATCCAAAATGATGGGGAAAGAAAATATCCTGTAAGATCGACAAGAAATGTTTTACCACTGCGTTACAGAATTAATGCAATCGTCGAACCAGAGTCATTGGCGCAAGTATTGTCAAGTGAACAAAAATCAGAGTGGATTGAAGCGATGGAAGATGAAATTGCCTCACTTGCAAAGTTTGAAACATGGGAAATATGTAAGCTACCGGATGGTCGTAAAGCAATTGGAAGTAAATGGGTTTACAAAGTAAAGACAGATATAAAGGGAAATGATTGCCGTTACCAGGCAAGGCTGGTAGCACAGGGATACTCACAACAATATGGTATCGATTATGATCAAGTGTTTTCACCAGTCGTTAAACTAACAACTTTTCGTATTTTACTTTCAATTGCATCAAAAGAAAAATTAATAGTTCGACATTTGGATGCAAAAACAACATTCTTAAATAGTAAGATGAATGAAACAATCTACATGAAGCAACCACCTGGATTTGAAGATAAACAGAAAACAGATTACGTGTGCAAACTAAAGAAAAGTTTATACGGTTTAAAACAAGCAGCACGATTATGGAACAAAGAGATCAATGACGTTCTCATCGGAATGGGATTAGAACAAAGTAAGGCTGATCCGTGTTTGTATTTCAAAAATATCACCAATACCAATCAGTGTAAGATATGGCAAAGCAGATTATAGTGATACTGGACTATTGTTATCAAATACACAATATCAACAGTTATTGGACTCATTGTTATATATTGCAGTGAATACCAGACCAGATATTAGTGCGGCTGTATCAATCTTGGCGCAAAAGACGAGTCAACCACATCAGGATGATTGGAATGAATTAAAGCGGGTACTCAAGTAGCTGAAAGGAACAAATGATTTAAAACTAAACTTGAGCAGTGACCATGAACGACAAGATTTATTCGGTTATGCAGATGCAAATTGGGCTGAAGATAGAAATGATCGAAAATCAAAGGGTGGATTTGTGTTCATATTCAATGGCGGTACAATAAGTTGAAGATGTCGAAAGCAGAAATGCGTGGCATTGTCATCGACAGAAGCAGAGTTTATTGCACTTAGCGAAGCATGTGAAGAGGCAATATGGATTCGACGTGTGTTGAAAGACATGAAACAAAATATTGATACGGCAACAACCATTTTTGAGGACAACCAAACTTGTTTAAAGTTGATCATTGACGAAAAACTTTCAAGCCGAACTAAACATATTGACACAAAGGTGCATTTCATCAAGCATCATGTTGAAGGAGGTGAAATTCGTTGCAAGTATTGTCCAACAGAGGTTATGCTTGCAGATATGATGACCAAACCATGGGCTGAACCGAGATTCATTAAGCTCAGATCGGTGTGTGGTTTAAATAATTGAGGAGGGGTGTTGAAAAATAGCAATACTATAAACCACAAATTAATATATTGCACGCACCCATCTGGTGTATGAATTTTTATCATGCAGTATGCTATGCTTTTTATTATATATATTGCTTTGATCTCTTAAATATTTTTTTTATTCGCCTACATATTAAAGTGCTACCTTATTACTGTGATTTGCGGCTTTAAAGTATCACTTTTCAACTATTTATTTGTTGTCGTAGCTACGTCCAAAAAAGTAAAAAGCATTTGTATTTGTTTAAATTCTATGAAAAATAAAATTTTTTATCAAAGCAACCCTCAAATTCAAAATTTCATTATCCAATTAAAATAGTTGTTATCATTTGTTGTCATAGCTACACAATAATTTGGAAAAAATAATAGATATTTTGTCAAAGGTTACTTGTTCCACATATTTTTATTTTAAAATTTATGAAAATTTATAATTTTAATTTAGAATAAACAACTTTTCTTAAAATATTTTGCTTGCGGCGAATAAAAAATAGTATATGATGCATGGACGTAAGCTATTTTGGACTTAATGTGGGTGCAAATCTCGGCTAGCGCCTCGATTTGCAAACTCCACATCCGTCCAAAATTTTTAGCTTTACGTCCTAGCATCATAATGTACTATTCTTTTCAAAAACTTTGTAATAAAAAGAATCAAATATAATCTTAATAGCTCAATTTGGGTGTTTAATTATTTGTTTGCTTACTGTGAACTCCTATATAACTTATTTTCAATAAGGGGAACGGTCTGAATTTTGTACTTTTTTGAATATAATTCAACACCTGGGCACCACAAAATTCTAAAAAAAATTGCAACGAATTTTAAATTCAGTGCTCTTTCAAACGACACCTCACTCGCTTGGGTCAAAAAAATTTTTTTTACCCCCTCTACCCCGGTCCTCTAAACACACAGAAATATAATTATTGGAGACTTCGCTATAGTTTTCGTACAAAATTTACTAAATTTCCTAACTCTGTGAATTTTTATAAATTTTTCTGTCAATCAGTGTCGAAACGTATGGGGGAGAACGGTCTAAAAGTCGCACTTTTTTAACAATAACTCAAAAGCTGTGCATCGCAAAATTCAAAAAAAATTGACTTGTTTTCTAAATTAAGTGCTCTTTCAAATGACACCCCACTTGAACACATCGTAAATAGTGTTTCATTTTAAATAGTGTTTTTACCCCTTCTCATTTCCACCCCCTTAATAAATCTAGTTATGAGTATACGAACTTTAATATAATTTTTATTAAAAACCCGGGAAAAAATAGAGAGATCTAAAAAGATCTGATTAGATCTCTTTTGATCAAATTTGATCTAATGAGATCTTTGTTTTGAGTCAAAAAAATGAGAGTTTGATCTTTTCGGATCTAAAGAGATCTCTTTAGATCAAGGTAAATCTTCAAAGATCAAAGAAAAAATATAGCGTTTGATCTTTGAAGATCTACATAGATCTGAAAAGATCTCTTCAAATCTTGATAGATCTTCATCAATGTAAAAATTTGCGTTTGATCTTTGAAGATCTACCAAGATTTAAAAAGATCTCTTCAAATCTGCAAAGGTCAAACTCTAGTTTTTATATTTGATCTTTGAAGATCTACCACGATTTACAGAGATCTCTTCAGATCTACAAAAATGTGAAAATAGAAAAAAAGTTTACAAAAATATTGTTCAGATCTAAAGTTATGTCTGCCAATTTTCGAACAACTAAATATTTATTTGCATGTGACGATTAAATATCTTTGCATATTTAATTGAGTTATTTTCATAACTAGTTAGCATAATTGAGTTATTTTCCACTTTTTTGTGCCTCTTTTGCTTTTTCTGAAGTCGGTTCTATTCTTTTTTTAAAAATTTATTTTTAATAAATGGGATCTTGTTAGATCAAATAAGATCTTGATAGATCGAAGCAGATCTAAAGGTATCAAAGAAGATCTGCGTAGATCTGCTATACAGATCTGTTTTGATCTAAGGAGATCTGCGCAGATCGTTGTAGATATGTTCCAAAATGCAGATCTATGCAGATCTGCTAACGCAGATCTGATAAGATCTCTTCAGACCTCTGTATATTTTCCCGGGAACTTACTAATTATTCTATCATTCCAAATACATTTGAAAATTTTCGATCAGGTAGGTTCGGAGCTAATCGAGGTAAGGAAACACGAAAAAAAACGTCATTATTCAAAATTATACAAAAAATAGTGAGGTGTAAAATTCCAAAATAAACTTTTAAGGAATGCTGAAATGAAGCCCTTTCATATGATACCCTACTTGAATCTATAAAAAAATGTATTTTCTCAAAAGTCTCAGATCGTACCCCTGTAAACCAAACGATAACCACTTTAGTTTTATTTGTATCCGTCATTTCAAGTGGATAGATTAGTTTTATACGCACATCAAATTTCAAGTTCATAGCATTTATAGTTTACGAGATAATCGATATAATGTGAAAAACTCGTTTTACTCTCACCAATAGTGCTCCGTATAAAAAACGGAACCCTAAAAACACAACAAAAATTTTTTTACGTTTATCTAGGTCTTAAAAAGTTTTATGTGTTGTAAGTTGTAACACATATTGTAATTCCAACTACACAATACATTTTATTTAAACAAAAGTGATTGAACTCAATT
>OY856186.1:369079579-369271730 GCA_963693315.1 Diogma glabrata
ATATATATATATATATATATATTATATATATATATATATATATATATATATATTATATATATATATATATATATATATATTATATATATATAATATATATATATATATATATATATATATATATTATATATATATATATATATATATATATATTATATATATATATATATATATATATTTATATATATATATATATATATATATATATATATATATATATATATATATATATATATATATATATATATATATATATATATATATATATATATATATATATATATATATTATATATATATATATTATATATATATATATATAATATATATATATATATATATATATTATATATATATATATATATATATATATATATATATATATATATATATATATATATATATATATATATATATATATATATATATATATATATATATATATATATATATATATATATATATATATATATATATATATATATATTTATATATATTTAGAATTTTGAAAAGTTTCATTTTTTGATTTTGTAAGAATTTTTGGAATATTTTTAGAATTTTGAAAAATTTTAAATTTTTGATTTTATAATAATTTTGAAAAAATTTTTAATTTTTGATTTTGTAATAATTTTTGCAATATTTTTAGTATTTTGGAAAAGTTTAAATTTTAAGAATTTTCGGAATATTATCGGAATTTAGAAAAAGTTTAAATATTTGGTTTTATTCTAATTTTTGGAATATTTTTGGAATTTTGAAAAAAGTTTGATTTTATTTAGTTTAACAATACTTTTGGAATTTTGATTATAATTTTCCGGCAACGTATTGATGTTTCGTGTTAGTTTTGTAATAAATTTTTAAACAGAGATAAAAATTACTTGTACTTTAAAAAAGTTATGTTTGATATACATCGCTGCCCAAAACTAAAAACCTTGTCCTCATAAAAGTTTTTTGCCGAAAACTATATCAAAATCCTTAACCCAGACCGAAGTCTTGATATCTCAGAGCTGTGAGATCTCAGCCATTTTGATTGGATTATGAAAATTTTTGAACTGAAAACTTAAAATTTCTATTTTTTATAGAATTGTTGTTTGTTGTTTTTTACTGTTGTAAAATGTTTTTTACTTTTTTGGACGTAACTATGACAACATAACATATGGTTAAAAAGTGATACTTTAAGGCCGCAAATCACAGTAATAAAGTAACACTTTAATATGTAGGCGAATAAAAAACATATTATATCTTGTGATTTAATTGAAAATGAAACAAATTTTATAAAAAATTACCTTCAAATTTTTATTGAAAAAAATATATTTCATTCAATAACAAAGAAAATGATAAAAAAGATATTCTTTACTTCTTACAGAAAACAAAAACAAATAGCATAAAAAATTAAAAATCAATTCAATTCAATTAAAAAACTAAAGAAAATATTTCTGGAGTCATAAGAATTCCCCAAATGCATTCTAAATTTTATGGCTATGCTACGTGGCTATAGTTGACATTTGAAGATTTATAAAAGTGAAGCATCAGCACAATATTTAAGCCCCTAACCTTCTTTCTACTGATCAGATATACATTATATATAGCGTATGTCCATCTGGAATAATGTACCTTTCAAATAGTGAAAGAATTTTTCAAATAGGTGCAGTAGTTCCGGAGATTATCAAATACGAACAAACAAATATTCATTTTTATATACATGTATAGAAGAAGAAGATAGAAGATAATTATTAGCTACAAAAAACATCAAAAAATTGTCTTAGCTATTTACATTTACATTTTAAATAAATTTACAATAGATGACTTGAATGAAAAAAATCACTTAAATGAATAAATTTCCGTCTGAATAAATTTTTTTGTTGAAATTTCATTTTTCAATAATCGTTTTCGAAATTTTATGTTTTAATTAATTTTGTATACGGTTTATTGTAAATCTATTTCAAATTAAAATTTAAAGGTGAGAGTTTATGTTACAAAACTCGTTATAAGTTCATATATGTTAAACAACATTAGATCAAATCATTTTTTGAGGTTATGTCTACTACGCTACTACTATTTACGCTGAACCTAAATAAGCAAAAGTGGTAATCGCTATTTTTTTTTCACGAACAGCGATCTACCGCATCGCTTTGATTGAAAAATTTGATTTGCTCGAATCTTTTTCGTTTGATTTTTATTTGAATTTAACCCAATCAAATTCTCTAAAAAATGTAATGAAATCATTCAAATTGACCAATCACACTTGAATTATATTAATAACAAATAATTATTCGTCTGGCCTACTGCGATATCAGTTAAGTATCAAATATTTATGAAATAATTAACTGATATCGCAGTAGGCCAGACGTATAATTCATAAAAAATAAATAACACAAAATGGAAAAAAGTTTTCTAAACGAAATTTAAAAATCTAAAATCTTTTCTCGGCCTACGGCTTCGTGCTATTACCAATATATGTACTTGCTTTCGAAATTTTTGGCAAAAAATTATTTCGAATTATCACCGCCCTTGGGAAATTACTACTAATAGTTTTCCTTTTGATTAATTCGTGGGGACCGGGGATTCTTAACAAGGGCGCAGCGGTCTCCTGGAATACCCCTCTCTCTCTGGCGTTTACATCCCATGGAGGGATTCAGCTTCCAATCATCTCATTCCATGACCAGTTGACCCCAGTTTCGACATCCTATATCACGAAGGTCTTGGATGATGTCATCACGCCAGCGTTGTTTAGGTCTTCCTCTTCGACGAACACCTGTAGCCCTATTCCGGTACATCGTGAAATAGAAATTGAGAAATAAATTATAGCAATTTTTTCATAACTAGTATTCCGTGCTGCGGGAAATAACAAATTCGTATTAGAAAATATTTCTTTTTCATTTATTGCACTTTTTTCTCAATTCCCAATTCCCAGGGAAATCCCGGAATATGCGTACAGCTGGTTGTTGTTGGGACGCTTTTTTTATCATTCTCTCCAATGGAGCCCTTTCTACATGACCCAGCCATCTAATCCGGTTGGATTTAATGAATCCGGTTACATCGCAGCCTCCAAGAAGCTGTCTGATTTCATGATTCATTCGGATTCTATACTGATTTTCAGCAACTTTACATGGACCATAAATTGTTCGTATGACTTTTCTCTCGAAAGTTGATAAAATTCTACAATCGGAGGAAGTCAGTGCCCAGCTTTCACTTCCAAATGTAAGCACAGGTCGAATTAATGCTTTGTAAAGTGTGAGTTTACACGAGCGCGAAAGATGTTTTGATCGCAGAAGTTATGAGTATGCGTAGAAAACTCTGTATGCGGCAGAGACACGGGCTTTGATATCTGCCCGCATGTCATTTGACGATGTTATTACAGACCCGAGGTATTTAAAGTTTTCCACGCGTTCCACTTCATAGTCGCCAGTATCCAGATTTCCGGGAGGTATGTTCTTGGATGTTGTTAACACTTTAGTTTTGCCGGTGTTGATGCATAATCCAAGTCGTTTAGCATTTCCTTCAAGCTGAAAGAGACTATCCTTAATATCGCTTGTTCTACGTCCGAGAAGCACAATATCATCTGCGTAGCCAAGAACTTGACTAGATTTGTTATATATACAGTTTTGTGTCTCAATTCTGCTTTTTCTTATCGCGTACTCCAGCGCCAAATTAAATAGTATGGGCGCGAGTGCATCACCTTGTCGAACACCTGATGTTATATCGAAAGGATCAGAAACTGACCCTTCGATTACTACTCTACAATTTGATCCCGATGTTGTGAGTTTGCACAGAGTAACAAGTTTCTCTGTGATACCAAGGCATATGAGTGCGGACCAAAGGTTTTCGCGGATGATACTATCATATGCTTGCTTGAAATCAACGTAGAGCTGGTGAATGCAGATGTTGTACTCCCAACATTTTTCTAGAATCATCCTTAAGGTAAAACATTGATTTGTGGTTGACCGGTTGGGACGAAAACCACACTGATAGTCACCGATGATAGATTCGGCGAACGGGATGAGTCGAGCAAGTACGACATTAGCTAGTATTTTATATGCAGTGTTCAACAGTGCGATGCTACGATAATTCGCACACTTTAGACGGTTTCTTAAGTAGCGGAACAATGAGAGCTGTTTTCCATTCAACAGGTAGTTGGAATACCGCGAAATGTATTTGTGAGGCCGTGTAAATACTACAAGAGTTTTTTAATTATAATATTTAAATTTCAAATCAAAATTGTTTTTTAAATCTTTGTGTATGAATGTATACTTTTATTTGTTTATTTTTCAATAAATGATTAAACTACCAACATTCTGCATATCAATTTCGGATCATTATATTTCGAATTTATGACATGCGTAGAGAGAAAGTGGCAGTTGAGATCCAGTAAAAAAATTACTAGAGAAACATAACTTTATCCAATTTTGTCCAAAAAAAATTCAGAGCCGCACTTGTTTTTTTCAATTGGAGAGCCTTGAGATTGTCAGTTCAAGTAGCACTGCGATTCGAAGATCCGTTGTCAGTTGTCGTCTATGCCGTTTCAGCTTATATTCTGTAATCCAAGTTGAGGCCTCTAGTGAAATTAATTAGCTTAATTTGAGTAACGTTTTGTGGTAGTGGAAGTGTCGGTCTTCTACGACCAGGTCGGTAGTATCTGTGGCAAGACAGTTGCAGACGACACGTTCATTGCCATGTCTGAGTAGCAGAATCTACAACTATCGGAAACATCAAAACCTATTTTATTAAAAGATGGTGGTTTATAGGACCATGTCCAGTAGTGTCGGCAATAGTATTTCCTTGTATCCCTGTGTGGCTAGGTGCCCACAGAAGTGTCATACTATTATTGTAAGAATCTTTAAGTAGATTTTGGAAGCATTTCCTTGCTGGAATCAAAGCAGGCAAATTTTAGTGCCAATAGAGCTCCTTGGTTTTCAGCGACAATATATTTCAATAAATACATATTGGTATTTTCTTTCAGTACATATAAGAGCGCAGCTGCTCATTGCAAAGATTTTTGCTTGAAATATTGTTGTCGTGCCGAAGCAAACCGTGGTTTATTCTAAATCGATTCTAAAAAAAATTAATTGCGCCCAGAAAATTCTCGGTACTAATTAAGTTTTTTTTTAATTAGCGCAATTTTTCCCAAATTGCATAGTGCAAACATTTCTAAACTGACAAAGGACCGAGATTTAATTTTTTTTTAAATCTCTGCACTAATTCAATTTTTTTTTTAATTAGTGCCGAGATTGAATTCATGAAGTATTTGACTTAGTGCCGAGATTAGACTATCAGTACTAATTCAAGGGAAAATGAAGAAGCAATGATAGGATTAATTTTTTAAGAAGTCTCGGCAGCAATTCCATACTTTTTTAATTAGCCGTTTGACTCCAATTGGGTTTCAGAAAAAGTAAATCTTGCAAAAAACTATGTTTTTGTAATTATAGAAATAAAACTCAATACCAAAAATGCTATTGAAAGAATCCTCATAACTGATTGGGATCGGATTAGAATCTAATACGGCGTGTTACACTTTAAAGTATCCGGGTTGAATCAGACAACCAGATCAGAGGACAAATTTACTGAACCAGGAGGTATTCATGAATACAGAAAACATGTTTGATTTCTGATATATGCCGGTTTTGAAATACCCTACTAGGACTTGTTCTAGTTCACCCTGATCTGGTTAGGACAATAAAAGCACATACCAGAACCAGGGCCAGATTTACAACCTTGGCCGCCTGGACCAAAGAACATCTGCCTCCTCTTTAATAAAAAAAATTGTAATGTATCAATGTATGGCTGTATGCGAAACGACGAAATAATGACAGATCCCAATTATTAATTGTCATAACTTTACATTTTGAAATTTATATTCACCATAACGAACCATCAGAATTTGGTATAGCTTTTTAGGATTATCAAATTATGACAGAAGAATACCAAATTATGACAGAAATCTTTTTAAGCACCAAAGTGATTTTGGATTTTGAATTGATTCAATCTAACCTCACTTCTTATTTACCTCTCTAAGATGACGAAAACATTGGCTTTGTTTAAGTGTTCTATTAACTCGGGATGTATTGTACTGCTATGTTACCATTGGCAAATATTTTTTGTTATGTTGTTCATTAGATATAATTATAATTTTTAAATTATTTATTTTTGCTAATGTCAAAACTTGTTTAATCTAATTTGTTTGCTTGTAAAAACCAATGGCTCGAAATAAAGCACGAGCCTCCTTAATCAGACAAATTTGTTAGACAATGCCATTCTTTTAATCATGTGAAATAAGGTTCTTTGCAGATTTCAAACAAATATTAAAAAGCTGCAGTTAATTAACATTGACGTGATCAGTTTGCAAATTTCGAAAGATGGCTATGGAAAAATTTGAAGTACAATAATATCAAGAAGTGAACAGAAAAAATAGACGTAGATTATTGTAAGATGATGGAACGTGAGAAGAATAGTCATGCAGTACCCGTGTTGGTACGTACCTTGCCATCTCAGACCGCTTGTTAAATTATAAACGTCGGAAAGCTCACTGTAAGGAAAAATGCGACCATTCGATTGGCAGAGTGATTATGTGCTCACTTTGACATCACATTAGGGTGTTGTGTCTTTAATTCGGTTGTTGTGTCTACAAATTTGGTTTTTGAAGGTAAGACAACCGAATTTGAGGTTATTGTGACAGAAAATATTCGGTTGGCACAAACACAGTTGTAGTGATCGCATTTTTTTTTTCAGTGCTTATGGATTATCGCCATGTTGGACTAGTGATCAATATATATTTTAAAACTAAAAAGAAATTTTGTAATGTATTCTGAAAATTTCCCTCCCAACCAATGATAAAGGTTGATCCATGCTTGAATCAGGCACTATCCTAGTCGGAATAGTGTATATATTTCTGAAATTCTCACAAAATAATGAAAACAAAAATTTTCTGTGTGTGAAACGACGGATTAATATTCGATAATTTCTTATTCACCGTCCCTTTAAATAAGTATTTCAAACACATTCGAAATGATTAACCGTCTTACTTCGGTTTGGAAAAAACCTAAGTTGGCATTTCTCGACGTTTTAGGACGTACTGATTCTAAAAAAGCAAAAAAAATGTATGTCTGTGTGCCGGCCGTCACAACCGACCTAAAACCCGTCTAGAAAACCGCTCGACGGATTTCAAAATTTTTTTTTTCTAAAAATAGGTTTACTGAATAGGAAGAGCCGAAAGGACGATGTGTTCGATAACTGTACCGGAAGTGTGTCAAAAAATCGTCAAGTGTGTCAAAAAATCGTCAAGTGTGTCAAAACAAGGAAATTTGCATATTTTTTGCTTAAAAAACGTTCATTTTAAGTGATTACGAAAAGAAACATTGAATTTGAAGAAATGTTGATGGTCGGGATTGGTATGTGAGACCAAAAACTAGATTATTGCACTATAAGTTTGTCAAACAAATGTTGTCAAGAGTGTCAAAAGAAAGATTTTGATTTATTTTTTTACCCAATTTTTTGGAAAAAATAAAATTAATTATTTGTATGACATGAAATTTTATTATTATTATAGAGAATTATCGCATTATATGTTTGTCAAAGAAATAATGTCAAGTGTGTCAAAAGAATGATTTTCATTTTTTTTTTAGAAAATAACAAAATTATTTATTTGGATGAAATGAAATGTAATGATTGATCATGATAATGATATTATTGAGATTATTATTGAGAATTTTATTGCATTATAAGTTTGTTAAAAAAATATTGTCAAGTATTGACATAATGACAAAATGATTTCATTTATTTTTTTAGCCAAATTTCTGGAAAAAAAATTTAGATGTTTGTATGTATGACGTAAATGTGACATGGAAATTTTTGAATTTGTTATAGTTTTTGAAATATTTTTGGAATTTTGAAAAAAGTTTGTATTTTTGGAATATTTTTAGAATTTTGAAAAATTTAAAATTATTCATTTTATTATAATTTTTATAATTTTGGAAAAAGTTTCAATTTTTGATATTGTTATAATTTTTGCAATATGTTTAGAATTTTGGAAAAAGTTTGAATTTTTTATTTTTAATTTTTGCAATATTTTCAGAATTTTTGAAAAAAGTTTAATCTTTGATTTTGTAATAATTTTTGGAATATTTTTGGAATTTTGAAAAAAATTTGATTTTATTAAATTGTTACAATATTTTTGGAATTTTGAAAGAAATATGAATTTGTGATTTTGTAATATTTTCTCGGAACGCTAAATGGAGAGGTTTTTGAGTAGTTTGCTGATTGTATCATCTTTTCACTAAATTATGTTAATTTATGATCTGTTATGATTATCCGGCAACGTCTTGATGTTTCGTGTTAGTTTTGTAATAAATTTCTAAACAGAGATAAAAAAATACTTGTACTTTAACAAAGAGTTATGTTTGATATACATCGCTGCCCAAAACTAAAAACAATGTCCTCATAAAAATTTTATACCGAAAACTATATCAAAATCCTTAACCAAAACCGAAGTCTTGATATCTCAGAACTTGAGTTTCAGCCTCTCCTTATTTTTGGTTTTTGTTTTTCCTATCATTTTCTTATTTTTACATACAATGCATACAACCATTCTGAGAATTTTTATTTCATATTTTTGGGGGAATTATGGAAAAATAATCTTTAAAAAGTTTTACAGGTATGTGTGTCGATGTTCTCAAAATTCTTGTGCCAATATGGCAAACGACTTACGGCACTAATTCAGTTTATGTTGAAATAGCGCACAGAACTCAATTTAAACAATTTGTGTAATAGCGCAGAGATTTCAACTCTCTGCGCTAATTCATTTCAAACTGAATTAGCACCAAAATTTTGAGTTTTAAATTTTTCTGACATAACGCCGAGGTTTTTGATTCTCAGCACTATGTCAGTGTAATCAAATTGCAAATTTCATCTTTGCGCTATTTCAGTTTGAATTGAATTAGTGCCGAGACTCTATACAAAATTTGTTCGACGCAGTTACACTATTTTTCTCGGCGCTATTACAGTCGGCACTAAGTCAGTACACCCGTTCGAACAACCGATAGATACACATTTGTTTGTTAATTTAGACCGAAAAAACAGAGATAAAATTTCGGGATAAGATTTTAAAACCCATGATTTATTCGTAACTGTTGTTTTATACAGAACTTCTGATTTTTCAGTTCGCTCGTTTTCGTTATAAAATTCGTACAATTTGTCTCTATGTTATTGATGCTTTGTTTCTAAATACTGTTTTAATTTGTACGGTTTTAAACATTTATTTATATGAGAGGACTGAATCACAAACAAAACATTGTGGTGTTGAAATTCCATTTACTTCTACGCAGTTCTCAGATAAAACCAAGATGTAACCAAAGCGTAACTTTGAAATTGAATTGTAAGATTACAGTTCACCCGATATCAATAGTTTAATGGGCGTTGGAAAACCAAAAGACTGGCCTATTGAAAAAAATAAACAGTAAAACTTTTACACTGTTAAAAATATAAGTAAAAATCTTTATTGAAGATGGCATTGATGTCGTAGGTCAAGCATTTTTGTTTTATTTTTACAACATGAAAGTTACAAGCTTATCCTAAAACATGCTAAAACTTAAAGATAACGTGTGTTTTTGTTCTTAAGATATAAATTGTTTAGCATGTGCATCTCAGGTCAAAAATTTTAGTGGTAAAACTAAAATGTTTGGTCTTAGATGCACATTTTCAAAAATAAATATCTTTAGAAAAATTCTTTCTTTTAATATTGGCATGTTTTGGAGAAAGGTTCTTCAAACTTCAAACTTTTGAAAAAAAAATCAGTAATATAATGCTTAAATTATGGCATTAGCGCTATCTTTAAAAAAATTATTTCATATTTTTAAAAGTGTAAGTTTCTCGACCAGAATATTTTGTTTTTTTTACAGAAATATGAATTAATAGTATTTATGAATAATTCAAAAATGTCTTAAAACTTTTAGTTAAAAGATAATTGTTTCAATTATTTTGTTAAGTTGACAAACAATAAATTCTCACAATTTTTTGGAAAATTGCCCAAGCAAGTGGCATTGATAATTAAAAATGCCCACTTAATTTCAAAATGTTCGCAAAAAATTGTGGCGAGTTATTACCGCCCCTGGAAAATTAATACAAATAATTTTACCTCAATTACATTTCGGTCATTTCAATTATTTTAAAACGCTAATCACAAGCGTCGTTTAAATATACAAAAACAGGCATCTGTAACGTAATTAGAGCAATTTTCAATCAACCAATACTAACATCTTACACTCAATTAACCAGTGTACAAAAATATTAGATTGAATTTCCGAAAAACGTTCAGTTCATTGAACTTTTTCACCAATTCAACTTCTCGATCCCGTTTTTTTACCAAAAATTGAAAAACAAACAAAAATTTAGAACATAATAAATTAATAATCATAATATATTTTATCAAAAAAAATAGTTATACAAAAAATAAAACTTCTTAATAAAAAAAAATAAAACAACAAAAAAATTGATTAATCAAATAAATGACAATTTAATTTATTTTAACATTTATATCGTATCGCATTTTTGTTTTTTGTTCTCAAACTTTGTTCACTCGTGATATACTCTATTCATAAAGAACAAATATTTTTAAAATAAAACTTAAATATTTAATATTCTTTGGCTAAGTAAAAAAAAACTAAGTTTAATTTGAGAAGTTCAAAATTTACATAATTAATTATTGAAACTAACTTTAGCTTAGTTTTTTTTTATTTTATTTATGTAATTATGTATACAAATGAATGGAATCACTTTGATTTGTCTTTTACGAATAAATATGTATAAAGAATTTATGAGTTTGGTTGATTTTGATTTTTTTCATCTAACTTAATTTGTAATAATAATTAATTGTTCTTTGGAAAAGTAATAGTAATAATAATGATAATAATACGAAATATTAATGTATAACATATAATGAATAATATCTTTTATTTTTATGATTGTATATAATTGTATTTTGATTAACAAATTTTGGGATTTTGTATTTATTAAGCTGATTAGATGCGATTCGGTGAGGAGGGGTTAATTAGCTTAATAATGAATTTGAAGAATTTGTGAGCTCAAATACTTTATCTTTGTTAGATTTAATTTTATGCAAGAAAACATTTAGAACAAGTTTTCGGTGTAATTATTCTTATTCAGGACGGGCATGATAGGGTTATAAATAACTATGGGAACAGCGATATAACCTATAACTAAGGACTAAGTCATATAGTGTATTATAGCTATTGTAATATATAGACGAAGATGTTGTAAGCACAATTGGTTAGATATTTTTATTTTTTGAGTATTCTTGTATGGCGTATCTAAGTCTCCTTAAATGTTTGCAGAAGCAATAATTTCTTTCATTTTTACAAATGGCGCCCAAAAATTCAAACTCAAGTATCTGCGATTATGCATGTCAGTTTCTCCATTGATTTTTCTGTAGTCTGATACTATAGAAAAATTCAAATATATAAATTTCTTAAAGGGCGTTATGATGGTACTAGATGAACCACAAAATCAGAAGTTTCCAGAAAAAGTTAAAAAATAAAAATTGTCGTATCTTAACTAGCAACATCCGTTTTGGAACAAACATTCATCTTATTTTCTGCACTGCCCGGCATCTCTACGGGTGTGGGACGTCCCCACAATTGTAACGACAAACCGTTACAGGTAGTTTTTGTTGTCTTTAATCGTTATAAATATTGTTTAGCATTTTAATAAAGTTATTAGTAGAAAAAAGTTCAATTTCGATCCATAAATTCAAGATATTCCTTGTAGTTGGTCAATTGTTTTTATTACGCTCCCAGTTTAAGAAACAAAAGTTTCTCTCTAGTTTTAAAAAAAAATGTTAATCAAAATACTTTTAAAATCAACGAAAGAAAAATCAACATTTTTCTATTTTAAATTAACAAAAAAAAACAAATTACGTTATGAATAATGTAATCGCTTTACATGCTGTTCTAAGTTCCATTTTCTTCTAAATTTTTTTAAACACATGGTACATTCAATTTTCTTCTCCACACCACATTCGTGATTCATATGTCTTAACATAATACTTCGTGTTGAATATAATTTGCCACATTTTCCACAGGGTACCCCTTTATTAGAACTTATCTGTCCATTATGCTCTAATGTATTTGAATTGTTTATTTCAGGTTTTGCAAATGTATAAAATAACTCTTCGTTTGTTTGTGGAGCATGAAAATAATAATCCCACCATCCTGAAATAAATTAAAAATATTATATTATTATATATTAATATTTTAAAAATATAATTTAAAAAAAAAGCTACTGTAGCAGTTCATATTTCAAAATACAAAAACCAATAAACAAATAACTAAAAAAAAATAACAAATACAAATTTTTCGTTGGCCTTTCCGTGTCATGTAAGTCTTACTTACCCATTTTTAGTAAATTAATTAAAATAAAAAAATTATAGATTGAAACAAAATAGCATAATTTAAAAAACATAAAAAAAATATTTTAAATGCAAATATCTCCACATTCAACAACCTAAACTGTAAAGAGAAAAAAAAATAAGTAAATATTATTATTATTAATGTAAAACATATAAATATTTTTCCGATATTTTTCTACTTAAACACAAACAATAAATAAATAAGAAAACAATATATTTTTGTTTTGTTTTTATATTTTTGAAGAAATAAAAATTACGTCAAATAATTTTTTTCTTTTTATTTATAAATAAATTTTAATAAAAAAATTATAAAAAAAAATAGGAGCAAGAATTTGGAATTATATAAAATTAAAAATCCAAATTAATGAGATCAGAGAATTAGAAAAGAAAATATTTTTTTAGTAAAATAAATAGTAATTATTATTTTGATTGCTATGATTTTATTCTGACATATTTACCGAATTTAATTTAAATAGTTTGAATGAGAATAATGATAATTTTAACTTTAAGAAATAATTAAAATAAATATGTTGGACGGAAATAACATAAAAACAATTTCGTTATAATTATATTTTTTTAATTATTATTGGTCTTAGATTCAACACGAAAATAATTGAATTTTTAAAATTTAATAAATGCAAATCTCATTAAAAAGAAAATGGCGAAAGATAAAATTTCAATTTTTATATAATCGGTAAATAGGCATTTTGAATACTTATTATATTTTAAAAACTAAAAGAAATTATAACTAATTTTTATGAAATTAATTACAAAATTTAAAAAAAAAAATGGCACTTTAAAATATAAAATTTAAAATAATAAATAACCATTTTTAAAATTTTATACTTTAAACAAACAAAAGATAACAAAGCTATTAAAAATAAAAATCAATGAAATTCTTTTTAATAGGTAAAATAACAAGTGATGCTTGCTTGTATTAATATTAAAATTGTTTAAATAGTAGTTTTTACGTAAAATAATAGTTAAACTATGATTACAAAATGGAATGCATATAAGTCTTATTTTTTTAGTTTATTTAAATATTTATAGTTATTTATAGTTCGTTTTGACACAATAAGTTTAACGTAAACACACGATGTAGTACAATGAACAGATTTGGATCTTTTTGATTTTATTTTAATGTTAAACTAAGTTACAATTTTTTTTGATATACATTTAAAAGTTTTACGATGGTAATTTAATGGTTAGCCTTTTGGGTGTAAACTGTGAAAGTTACAATATTCAAATTTTTAATATCTTTAACAAAAAATAAAGAAACATAATTTAAATTACAATGAAGTTAGATGTTTTTAAATAAGATATGCATAACACTGACATTTTCAGTCACGGTGCTCTGTGTTTGCTATTGGTTTTAATTGGGTCATATTCTCTTAAATTTACATTTATGCTGATTATTTAACGCTGTGTTCGAAAAGCGTTCGCTTTAAAAAATTTCTAATTTTATGAAATTTTAATTTAACAATTTTTTTATGGCATTCTATAACAACCAAAATAATTTTTATTACCTCTTTCCTGACCTACTCCTACCAATCAAAAACTTGTTCAAAAAACTGAAACTAGTTTATACCATTAATGAAGTTGAATGGTATAAAACGAAAATTCTTAAAATTTTAAACAAATTTATGTTACAAACTGTAAATAAAAATGTAATATTCTCGTTTTTTAAAAACCAATCTATCTATCTATTCAATGGATAAATTTAGTTATTTTAAAGATTATTCATTGGTGAATAATAATTTTTACTTAAAGTAATAATTAATTAATATTTCTTATTTATATAATTTAGGAATTAAAACTTAACAATAGTACTTCGATCAATTATATCAACTGTTCTCTTGCTATCACAAATTAATTAATTTTTTTTTTAAATTTTGAGAAATATAAATCCTCTAATCGAATTATCTAATAAGTTACTTATTCTAATATTAAATATAAATTAGAAAAATATAGTTACTATTTTTCAAAATGAGATATTAAGTTTCGTTTTGTAAATGTGATTTTTTTTAAAGTAATGAAATAAAAATAATTAATACTATAATTGTCAAAAATTAAGGAAGATTTGTTATATTGAGATACAAAAAAATCAAAATTTTAAAACTGATCACATTAAATTTTAAGTACTTCATTGTAATACTCTCATTTTATGTTCTGTATTATTTAAATCGTGAGTAACATTATTATAAATACTAATTTCTGAATCCATTGAAATTTTTCCCCAACTCCATAATCCATCACGTTTATGTTTTTCCATATGTTTCGGTAAGTTTCTTCGTTGGGTTACAATTTTCGGACAAAAAGGGCATTGTGCTCCACGTCCACATTCCTTTAAATGTCCTTTAACACCACTCAATTTTTTATATTTAACACCACATTGTGGACATACAAATCGTGGTAATCCATCATCCATAAATATTATTTGTGGTTCAATTCCATAAAATTGTGTTCCTAAAAGTAATTTATGAATTATTAATTTTCAAAATAAAAAACTTTTTTTTTAAACAAAATAAATAATAAAGAGATAAAAAAATTTTTTTTGTAATAATTTAAATTAAATTAAATTAAACCACTACACATTTTTTATTATTTTTTTTGTTTTTTTTTATATTATTAATTAAAATTACCTCTTTTCCAAAAGAAAATAAAATTTAATTTACAAATTACAAAAACAAAATTTTTAAATTTTTTTTTTATAATTTAAATTTTGTAAAAAAATATTATTGATTTTTTTTTTATTATTTTTGTAAATATATATATATATTTTTTTATTTAAATTACAATGTTATTTTTTATTACTTTTTATTCACCCATCACCAAAAAAAAAGAAAAAAAATTAAAATAAGGAAAAATATTAATGAAACAAAATAATAAAAAAATTATTAAAAAGTTAAATTAAATAATAAGATTCTAAATATTTATACAAATTACTAAGTAACAAAAAAAAAATTAAAAAGAAAATAAATTAGTTTGCTTGTTTTTAAAGGAATGAGTCAAACGACCACCGTATTTTTTGTAACAACGAAATAATTTTGAAAATATATATAGTTTTAGTATTCCGACTTTTTTAATGCTAGAAAAGGAAACAAATAATTATTAATAATTTTTTTTTCTATTTCTGATACATTTTTTTTTAAATATATTTTACCACATCCTTTTAATATAACAATAGTAATAATAATAATTAATTATAATAAAATATTTAGTAATTATTACATTATATTATGTTGTTTTTTTATATATTTTTTTTGAAAAACATATTTTTACTTTTTTTTTTTATTTGTAATTATTATTTTATATTATATATTTTATAAAAAAATAACCGCAATATAATAGTATATTGTATTTTTTATATAATTGTTAATATAATAATTATACAATCACAAATAATCACATCAATATTTTCGTTCACAGCTCCATTGTTACAATTTGATATTGATTAATAAAACCTATTATAATAATAATTATATTTATTTACAAAAAAAAAATTTAGATATCTTCTAATAATTTTTTTTTACGTTTGACTATTATTTTTTTTAAATTAATTTTTCATATAATTTGTTTATTATTATTTTTTTTTTAAATATCATTGTGTTAATTGTATTAATTAAAAGTGAGAAAAGGTTGTCGTTTTTAATTTAATCTTTATTCTAAAACATAGAAAGTTTCATCTGCAACGAACCACACATTTTTTATTTGCTTTTAATAGTTTTTTTTTTAACTTGAGATCATATTTTTATAAATAATAATTTAAATTGGTTATAAATTAAATTACAATTGCTAATAATTATTTTAAATTTTATATCCTCACTTTACAGATAAAATTTTCTATGATTTTCTTAATTATTCAAAGAAAAAAAACCGTATATAAAGTTTTTTCTTCAATGGGTTAAGTTAAGATTTACTTTACAAAAAAAAAAAAATTATTTGATTAGTATAATTTTGGAAAAAATAAGTAATTAATAACAGAATGTGTATTTTCGATTAGGTACTCGTAATTATACAATTGATAAAAGCGGTTGTTGATGGTGAAATTTGAATGAGAAATGAAAATAAAATTTTTAAGAGGGGGAGGCATGTTGTGCTGAATCACGAAGTTCAGCGCACATGATCTAAATTGAATAGGTTGTGTTACAAATAAGATGCATTTTAACATATATATATGGCATCGATGGTTAAATTTATTATTTTTTAGTTTAAATCCGAATTTGATGTAGTATTTTATTTAAAAGGTCAAAAAATCTATGACTATAATATATAGATGATCATTTTACTATTCGTTTCTCATACAATATTATTAAAATTATTTCAACTTCTAATCATAAAATCAATATTAAAATCTAGTAGTGTAAAAAATCAAATTGTTTCAAGGAGAACAGATCGCAATGTTTGGACATTTTTACTATAAAATTGCATCGAAAAAATGTGAAATTCTATAGTTATGTTTTTTTTCTATATTAACATTTGTGATTATGTAAAATACTGATATATCTTACAAATACACATATATATATATTGTATAGTAAATTCTAACTTAAACCATTCTTAAATTAGAAAAAAAAAATAAATTATCATTTTGTAAATTTTTTTTAAACATATTTTGTTTATATCATGTAATTCTTAAAATTAATTTCAATTTTTAATTTATGTGAATAAAATATTTCCAAATAAAATAAATTAATTTAAAATGTTTTTTTCTTTAAATATTTTCTAAATTTATAAATATATATTTTATATATTAAATTAATTATTCTAAACAATCAATTCACAACAAATACGCCCTTCTCCCAAAAACGCCCGAAATAATGGCAAATAACAATGTCTAATAAATACAGCCAAATTTGTTTTCTTTTTTTTTAGTTTAAATAATTAATAACGAAATGAATCAACGACTATTAAGTTTTTTTTCATTTTTTTTTTTTTTTTTTTCAAAAAAATTATATCACATACTAAAAAAAGATAACTTTACAATTTTCATTTTTTTGTATTTAGATTTCATTTAATATATATATTTGACTTTTAATAATTTTTTAATCTAAACACAAAAAAATAATTATATCTCATTCCATTTAAAAAAAAAAAAGTTAATTAATTTTATTTATTTTAACTAAGAAAGTGATTAAATGTGCAATAATAAACGGTAACTTTAATTCAAACTAAGATAAAATATATAAAAAATATATGTATATAGTAGTAATAAAATATCTTAGTCTGATAGTTTAAAATAATAAAAATAGTTATATTTTATTGTTGTTTATGTTTAAATTCGTTTTTGTTATCTATAATAAAATAAATTGTTTTTATTTTATTTAATTAAATTAATATATTATGACGAGAAATAATCCATCACATTATTTTTATTTATGTATTATATACAGGTGGTCTACTTAACGCAAAACCGACGAAAATTTGAAAACCGAATAAATTCAGCAGTTTGACTTTGACCTGAACGAGTCTGAAAAACTCAATATTCGCAACAACATAAAAGTGTTTCAAAAGACCTTATGCGAAAAATTTACTATTGATATTCATTCGTTAATTATATTTGTTGGTATCACGTTAAATGAGTCACATATATATATTTAAATGTATCAAGGATATATATAGCTAGATATTTCTGTTAAAATAGATATTTTTATATTATTTGTTTTATCACTTAATAATTATAATTTTAAAAAAAATAATATATTGAATTTTTAAAAATTAATCAACAATTGAAAAATAAAGATAATATATTTTTATTATTAAAACGAAAATAATAAATTAAATTTTATAACGTTAATATATAAAATGAAAATCAACAACCGCAAATACCAATTTAATTTATTCTTTTCCTTTTTTTAATATAGTTTTAAATAAATTGTGTTTTTGTTATATGATTTATTGCACACATTTTTTTTTAAATTTATATATCGAATATTAAAATTGTAGATTTATGTTTTATACATATAATTAAAAAAAAAATTTCTTTAATAAAAAGATTGGTAATTTTTTTTTATAAATGTTGACTAGATATTATCTGTAGTTGTCTTTTATAAAGAAATTTTAAAAAAAATTGAATTTCGTTTTTTTTTAAATCCACAATTGTAAATAATTCGGTTTTTATAAAAATAAATAAAATTTCTTTGTTTTTTATTAATATTTACAAATGGATAACTAAATAAACAATCATCGATGCTGATGTGTGCGCATATGTAAGACTAAATTATGTTTATGTTTTGATTTTTTATGACATATTGGACATTCAAATTTTGGTTCCACGCCACACTCAAACCTTATATGTCTATTTAAACTGTGAGGTCTTGCATAAGAGTTACCACATCTTCTACAAGTATATGCGCCTGTACCAGACAGTAAGGCTTGAGGTATTAATTTATGTGTAGGCACGGATGGCATTAAAGGTGAAGTTGTTGAAAGCGGTGGTGTTGTTGTAGATAATTTAATTGATGTTAAACTTGATAAACCACCTTGCAACGGTATTTCTCTTAAACAAGTATTTGGTGTTAATAATCTTAAATCACATGGTTGCTCATCAGGTGTTGATTGTCTGAATGGAAATTTTGCCTCACCTGTGGGGGTATAAAACTACTAAATTTTATGGAAGTAAATACAAATTTTTGGCTAATTTTAAAAATATTATTTTTAAAATTATCGGTGATCATTATTTAAAAATACTTTTTTTTTGTGTTTTAATGGCTGGATATTTATATACTTTTTTAATTATTATTGATGATTATATTATTATATTTAAATTTTTATTAAATATAAGTTTGATTAATTTTTATTAACAAAACATGAAGCGAAACAAACTGTAATCGTGGAGAATATTTTTTTTTATTAATTTAAAATTTTGAAAATAGATCTTTATTCTTTGTTGTTAAAATCCAATTACTTATATATTTTCTTTGTTATAAATTATCTCGTTGATTACAGCCAATAAAATAAGCATAAATGAATGACAGTAAAATTTTGACATAAAATTATATTAAAAAAAAAAATAGACTGAAATGATAAATAAATTTAAATTATTTTTGTCTGAATTTTTTTTTTTTTTTTTTCTAAATTAAATGATTTTTGTTTTTGAAATTGATTTTTTTAAAATTTTAATTAAAGAAATCAATTTAAAAATTAAATAGTGTATGGTTTAATGTATTATTATTAATTTTTTTTTTACGTTTAAGAAAATGTTTTATATATTAATATTATTATTATCTTTGAAAGTACCAACACCAAAAAAAACTTAATAAAATTTGTTTGATTTGTTTTTTTTTTCTTTATAATAAAGTAATATCTATTTTTAATAAATAAAAAAAATTGATATATAAATAAAAAATCTTGATTGTAATAATAATAAAAAAAAACTACAAAAACAATGATATTTTATTACTTCACTTTACACAAAAATAATAAGTTTATAATTTTTTTTTAAATTAAGATGTTTAGTTGGTGATATAATGCATATGATATTCTCCATCATGCTTTCAATATTCTTCGTTTTTTTTATAGAATTGTTTTAATGTTTCCTTAAATTTACTTTCATCGTTCCAAGCATAAAATGATGTAAACCTAAAAGAAAAATTATATTAAAATTATGAACAAAAATTTAAAAAAAAAATATAATTATATAATATTAACACTTTTTTTTAAATTATCACAACACAAATTACTTTTTAAAATTTTTATTATATTCAATTTTAAATTAAGATTAAATAAGCAAAAATTTGATTTAATTAAAAATTTTCACTTAATTTTTTTTTCTCAACAAACACCACAATGAGAATGATATTATGCTTTTAAAATTATAAGAAAAACAAATTTGACTATTTTTTTTTTTCAAACTCTAACATAAAATTAATAATATTAATTGAGAGATCTTCCTAAAAGACATGTTTAGTTTGGTTAGTTATAATTTTGTTAGTCTAAATTATTATTTAACGTACATTTACAATTAATTGTGTTATTATTTTTTTAATGACTTAGAATAAATGACTAATTATGTTAAGTTAATTATTAATGCTATTAAGATTTTTTTTTAAAAAAATATTAAAACAAACAAAAAAAATAAATAAATATTAATATATTATGTTTTATATTGCAAATTGGTTAACTAAAAATAAATATATAATATATTTATTAGAATTTCAATTGGAATAAATAAATAAATAAAAATTTTCAAACAAAACAAATAATAATGTTAAATAAATAATTGATTATGTTAAATTTAAATGGAAGTGGTTTGTATGTCATTTTCAAAAGGTGGTTTACAAAATTTTGAATTTAAATGTCGTTTTAAATTCGAGTGAATATTTGTTTTGTAGCCACAATTTCTTAAACAATAATATTTTGGTGGTAAACCACATTCATTTTTTAAATGACATTTTAAACTATTTTTCCATTTGTAATTTCTATTGCAGTTTTTACAAATCCATGGTTTATCATCAGCTGGCATATATAACATATTTTCATTCGATACTTTTATTTCTTTTTTAACTTTACAAAATCTTAAATCAATGTTTCTCATAAACTGATGTTGTTGTTGTTGTATGGTTTGTCTAATAACTAATTTTGATTTTTTATTATTATTAACGTTATTTGAGTGTTGTTGATCGGTTTTTGAAGAAACATTTGTTGAATGCCATTGAGATCGAAATTCTTCCGATTTAGGATTAACAGCCCATGAAATCGGATTAGATATTTTAATGTTATAATTAAATGTATCATAGTTAGTATCATTGTTAGTAGGACTAGGGGAATGTCTTTCTAATTTAATCATTGTTAAACCTCCACCTATTAAAAAAGAACACAAAAATTAACCGTGAATTAGTAAGTATTATTAATATTAATATATTAAACATAAACATCAAATGATTAATTACTAATAAATAAAAATTGACCAAACACACACAATATGCACACAAATTCCTAAAATAAAAAAAAAAATTATTAAAAATATAATCGATAAAAATTAAAACTATTGCTAATGAAAAATAAAATAAATAATAATTTAATATTAAATAAATAAGAAGTAATAAATTTAGACAAAATGATTGTATTTTTTTTATTATAAATCAGTATAACAATATTTTTTTTATTTTTGATTTTTTTTGTTTTATATATTTTTACAAAATATATAAAAAAAATTAATAATTTTTTTCTATTTATATATAATATTAATATAATAAAAAAATAATGGAATAACAATATATTTTGTAATTCATATTAAAATATTTAAGTAAAAAAGTAAAATGTGTTAGTTATAAAATTTTTATTATATTTATTTTTTGTTTTTTTTTTTATTTTTATTATTATTTTTTTTTATAAAAAAAAGGAATGATGAAGAATTTAGTTTTTTAATTTTTTTTGTTTGCAGTGAAATACTAACTTGTTACAAACACAATCAACATATAATAATTTTTTTTTTCTAAACATAATTGAAAAATATAAATTTGGAATGATGAATATTTTTTTTTTCGTTTTTGCTTAAAATTTATACAAAATGGCAATTTTTATAAATAATGCTAGAGTCTTTTTGCTCTTCTTCAAATACGGCTTCAATTTAAACTTACATAAAGTCCAGGTGTTATATTGAACAGCAACGAACCGATTTCCATTCATAAGTTTTCACTGCTTCTTTAATATTTTTAAACTTAATTATTTAACACCTAATGGTTATATGATACAACAAAAAATTTATTCGAGAAAATAATATCTCTTTTTTTTTTTAATGTTTTAAGTATTTTTTTTTATCTTTAACAAAAATTATAATTTTCACTTTACCTTTCTTAATTTTTATGCCTTAGATTATATAACCAAAAAAATTTTTATCACAATTTTCTCTTTTTTCTTTTAAATGAAATAAAGTGTTTTTCTTAACTCAAACGTGAAATAAGGTAGAAGAATCAAATTTCACCATTGAAACTGTGAAATACATGTTTCAGAGGTTTTGTTGATATTTACTTCGCCTGTTTACGTTATGTTAATGATACTGTTATAAGTAAAAAAAATTACTTATTATATATCTATTATTTTAAAAAAACAAAAACCCTATAGTTTGTTTTTTAAAACAATACAAATTTAGCCTTTGTGTTCTATTAAAAAATTTTGTTTTTTATCAGAATTTGTTTAAGGATTTACAAAAAAAAAAATAATAAAATTGTAGGAATTTTAAAGAATCAGAAACATAAGGTTATCTAAGCAATAAAAATTATTTAAAAAAAAAACAACAATGAGTATTTGTGAAAAAAAAAGTCAGGTTAAACATTAAAAAAAAAATTCCAACACCCTCTTCAAAAAAGTAATTTTCTTTCTTTTTTTTCTGTGTTTACCTTATATTTTTCATTAATTAAAAAAACAACAAAATTGGAAAGACCCTTCACCATATATATTTTTTTTTTCATTTTAAATCTAAAATCACTTAGCTAATTAATTTTTGATTTTTCCAATACGAATCACCAAAAAACAAACAAAAAAAATAAATTTTAATTGGACCCTATTTTTTTTTTTCTAAAATTAAAAATATAAATGTCTTTTTTCTTCTATTTAATTTAAAATTAAAATTTCTTTTCTTAATTCCTAGTAAGGCATGATAGTTAATATTTTGATTTTTTTCTAAAAAAAAAAGCGTCTTTTATTTAAAAAAAAAATACAAAAGAAATCCTAAATAATATATCAATTATATGATTTTACCATTTTTTTATTATTAATTAATAATAAGCAAATTTTTTTTAATAATTTTGAAAATATAAATTTTGTTTTTATTTCTTTTACTATTCTGATTATTTTTTGTTTACCATAATTTCAAAGCCCTGTATAAAAAATGCTTATTTCTTAATATTTTATAATCACTATTTAAATTTTTAACGTAAAAAAAAAGGTTTGTATAATACGTTTTTTTTTCTATTCTATTAATTTCCATCTTTTTATTTTGATTTTGTTAATAACAGAAAAAGGCACGTTGTATAGGAATCTATTGTAATTTGTTATATCCTTAATTAATATTGAGGTAACATGTTGTGAGAATGTGGATATGAAAAAAATATAATATATTTATATAATTATAAAAAAATAATTAAATTAAATTTATTTTAAATTTGAAGAAAATTTATAATGGTAACAAATCACGAATCTATAATTAAAAAATTAAATTTTCTTTACAGGTGAGTTGAATTAGATTACATTTAATTAACTATCTGTGATGATTTGGAGGGAAAGGATTGTCTGAGTGTATTTTTTCTTTGTAAATGGCTTTGATAGCTTATACTAGGATAACATTAATAATAATAATAACAAATATAATAATAGAATACATATAAGAGGTAGAAAAAAATACCATCCCAGCCATTTAAATTTGTTTATATAATTTATAGAAATCTCTCCTGATTTATTTATTTTTTATAAATACACATATGTTGTCTAAATTCTAGGAAAATATAAATTAAATTGAAGTATAATTGTAGAACATATTTGTAATCTAATTCACACTCTGCAATCTGTACAAAATATATATTTGTTTTTAAATAAAAATCACATACGCAATCAGTAATATTAATGTTTTTTTATTTTCTCTGACCAACAAATAAAACATATTTCTATTTAAAAAAAAAGAATTAAGAGATATATTTTTAAAGCTTTTAAATTTCGTAAAAAGTTGAAATAGTTTTAACGTTGGCCTATATATTATTTTAATATTTGTGCTTTCAATATATTTATTTTAAAATGTTTGTAAAAAAAAATAATATAAGAACTATAAAGAACCAAAATCAAGTATCATTAATACTGAATCACTATGCGTATATTAAATAATTTTTATATAAAAAAAAGATGTGATAGGTCGAACTAAAAAATAATATTTATATAGAATAAATATATATTTTTTTCATACTGTCACATTCATCATTTTAGGATCTTCATCTAAAGCAACAACTTTATCACTTTCAACTTTAAAATATCGTTCTTTATGCATTCTTTCCATATGCCTACCAATGTGCATTTTCTGTTTAGCACGATATACACAATATGGACATTGGAATTGTGGTTCTTTACCACATTCCCATTTTTGATGATTTCTCAGCGATGATTTTAATTTATACAATCTACCACAATCAGAGCATGAGAAACCACCACTACTTCCTATACCAGTTGGTGTTCCATTTCCATTTCCAGTTGGACTTTGAGGTTGAGTTTTGATATCCATAGGACTAACCGATAAATCACGTGGTAATACTAAAGGTTGTGATCCCTCTCGCAATTGAGTAACTAAGGGCATTACAAGTCTTGCATTCCACTGATCCCATGATAATCCAGCTATTCGTGTGATGCTTAAATCTTCCGCTACTGAAATTAAATATAAATTTAATAGTAATGAATGAAGGATTTCTAGAAAAAAATGAATTTCTTGTAATTTACACCCTACAATAAAAATAATATTTAATTTTTAAAAAAATTCCAAATATAAGCAAAATAAAAATAAATTATTCGTAAGAAATTTGTTAGTAGTAAAAGAAAGCATGGTTTTTCGTTATAATAGATAAATATAAATACAATTTTAATAGAAAAAGGTTCAGCAAAATATTTATAAATTATAACAATTTAATAATAAAAAAAATAAGACAACACTTATTAAAAATATATATTTCAAAATAATAAAAAACGACATACATTAAATTGGGGTTAACAATTAACAACCAAATTGAAAAAAAAAGTTAAAATTGAATTTTTATTATTATATGAATAAATAAAAATCCATCTTAAGAATGCTATACACACACTTAGTACATCTTCCAATTTTGAGTTAGTGATTCTTCCAATTTTTAATTTTCTATATTTTTTTTATGTCTTCATCCAATCTTTAATTTGAAATGTTTGCGGTGTTGTGTATAGAACACTTTTATTATTATATTTAATATTATACCATTTTTGGTTTTTTTTTTTATAGAAAGAAAAATAAAACACATCAAATTATATTATTTACACTAAAAATAAAATCAAAAATTGTTTTGTGTAATTAAAAAAAAATAAATAAATAATATAACAACAAACTTTTGATGACAACAAATGAAGATATTTATTTTTTGAAAACTGCAAAAAAATCATAACAAAAAAAATATCTAATATTATTTTATTTACTTTTAAAAACTTACAATTTTAAAAAACAAATATTTTTTGTAATTATTTTTTTTTTTTTAAACTTTTATTTTCCTCTTTTTTAGTTGTTGAAATGGTGATATAAAACATTTATTATTCTTCCTTTTTAAATTCGTTCAATCGATAAGGATCATCACCTAAAAGATTGAGAATAAATTAGTAAAAATAATTAAAAATAAATAATACACAATTATAATTTATTTTATAAACACAACAAAAAAAAATGTTTATCTGAAACGAAATAATTAATTAATTAATACTTCTCTATAATAAATAATAAACTTTTTTTTATTGAATATATATACTTATATTTGTTTCTTTTTATTCATAAATTTTTTAATATTTTTTTTTTACAAAAATCACGATTTTAAAAATTTGAGTTCAAAAAAAAAAAATTGATAGTAAAATCGTGAATTTTAGTTTTTAATTTTTTAAATGAAAAAGAGATTATAAAAAAACATGTATTATAAAATTATTGTTAATAATGTAAAATTAAAAAAAAAATGAAAAATTATTATATGTATATGCATTAAAGGAAAATAAAATGATACTATGTTTTTATAATATATAATAATAATAAATGACATGAAATTAGTTTTAATTTAATCAATAGTAATAATATAATTTATAAATTTTATATTCTTTATTTTTCATCTTTAAATTAGAGAAATATATATTTTGGATTAAATTTTAATCAAATGAAAACTATAATACTTTTATCTTTATAAAAATTTCACTTTTCTTTTTTGTTATTTTTAATTTAAACGAGTTTAAGGAATATAGCAAACAAAACATTCAACACAACAAAACGTTTTAAATCAAAGAAAAAAATATATATATACGATTAGACAAAAAGTATTATTTAATAAAAAAATTAGGAAGAAAACTTAAATTTAATTAAAAGAAAGCGAAAGTAAGTCTTTAGAACGTTGCATTAGATCGATGTGATTTTCTTCGACTTTCTAGCGGTGGCATATTTGAATGATGTTTTCTAATATGAACACCTAAATTTCCTCTTTGTTTCGCTTTATATTGACAATGAGGACACTGATGCATTGGTTCTTTGTTCTTTTCCACCACATTCAACATTCTCATGTCTACGTAATGTTGATTTCCATCTATAACGTTTTCCACAATGTCGACAAACATATTGACGCATTGCAACATCTTCATTGGCACTTATTGCTGAATCACTTAAATATTCAAATTTTTGATTCGGTATTAAACGATAATCGTCATCCATACTATTTGATGAATTTTTTACATTATCCTCACTTTCTTGGTGTGATGAAAATTCATCATCGAAACCAATTTTCGAACCATCTGGTAATTCAATATCATCAATTTCAGCATAGTTTTCTAAATCATTTATTATATTCGTTTGAAATTCATCGTTATTTTCTGAATTTACAACAGTTACGTTTGTTGTTTCGGTAACTCCAGAAAAATCACGATTTGGTGATGGCGTAATAAATGATTTAGTATCATCTTTTAATTTTTGGTATACTGGTGGTTGAATAGAAAATTTATTTGTCGGTGTTGATGAAAGTGGTGATGATATATTTTTCACAATATTTTGTTGAATTACAAAATTTTTCGGTTTCGAATATTTAATTCGTGGATGAAATTGATTTGAGTTTTTCGATGAATTTATTTTTGTATCTTTGGTATTTTCTCCGACAATTTCCGTACTTAAATTTATTGATGTTTTATAAACCGTATTTTTAATGCGTTTTTTAATTGAGTTTTTCAATAAAATTTTATTAATAGATGACTTATTAGATGTGTTGACTGAAATAATAGAATGAGAAAAAAAATATGATTCATTAGAAAATAAAATGTGATGTTGAGAAAATTAATTAATGATGTTTTCAAATGCAATTCTTCAAAACAAAAAAAAAGTTATTATAAATTAATTAATTAAAAATTATAAAATACATAACATAACAATACAATAATAGTTAAAAATTAATTAAATTATATTAATGTTATTTTGTTTATCTTTTCATTTAAATAAAAATACAACAGTTTTTAACAAAAATTTTTATTTCAAAACAAAAAAGGAGGAAAATCAAATGTAAAAAGAAAATGGAGAAAATGTGTGATAAATTCCAGAATTTTTTGTGGTATATTTTTTTTTGTGATTTTTTTTTTTATTTATAAAATTACCATCGTTGTCGTCACATTCATCATCTTCATCACCAAAATACTCCTCCTCTCCTTCTTCCACAAATTTTTTAATATCATTTTCATCAACATAAATAATTTTGTGTTGATCATTCGTATTTTCAACTTTTAAGACAACAAAATCATCTTTCATCGATAATGATATACTTTCATCCTCTAAGAGACCACATTTCGATAACAAAGGATACAATTCTGATTTCATTTTAACCGTACTCTTTCTATATGTGTTTCTAATATCTGAAAATAAATAAAAATAAATTGATTTGTTAATAAAAAAAATAAATTTTTAAATCAAGTTTAAATAAATTATTAATAATAATGAGATATTTTATAAGTACCACAAACCAAAATATAAATATGAATGAAATTATTATAGTTTTGTGAATCTTTAAAAAAAAAATTTTTAGCTTAAAATAAATTTTTCTTATTACAGTTCTTTTATTTACAAAATTATTTTTTATTAAATATAAATTACAATAATTAAAAATTCACTGATTTAAAAAATACATTTCGGGATAATTTTTAAAATGTTGTGATTTCATATGAATATTTAATGTTTGTTTATATCGTGTTATAAATGAACAATATGAACATTTTAATGATGGTTGTATTCCACATTCATACTTTAAATGACGATTTAAATTTTTTTTATATCGATATAATTTTTCACAATGCGGACAACGATGATTAATTACAGGTTTTTCGGTATACTGTAACTGATTAAAATTAGGATTTTTAAAAAAATTTCCATTATTTCCATAAACTATATTTAACGATGTCATTGATTTGAAATCTTCATTATATGTTCCTGAAATTAAAATATAAAATTTTAATTAAATTAAACAAAAAACAATATTTAATAGTTATTAAAAAAAAAATAAAAAAATAAATAAATAATAAAACAGAAACAATTATTTTGTTGTATTTCATCTAATTCAATTTTTTTTTTTAATTATTTTTAAACTTCATCTTTGAACATGACGATTTTTAATATGATTTTTTAAATGATTATTTCTTTTACATTTAAAACTGCAATAAGGGCATGGATATTTTGGCTCTTGACCACATTCTAATATTAAATGTCGTCTCATGTTTTTTATTTGAGAATATTTTGTTCCACATTTGGGACACGCAAAACCTTGTTTCTGTACTTTATTGCTATGAATTTGATTTTGATTGAAACAATTTGCATCAGTTTTTATATTTTCATATTCAACTGTTTTTAAGATTATATTTGATGTTCCGATATCCTGTATTTAAAACAAAAGAAAAAAGAAAATTAAATTAGAAAATTAGATTTTATTGCTATTGTTTTAAAAACCTCTGTTATGATATTCTCTTCAGATGAGATTACATTAAACTCTATAACAGTATCTTCGTCCCGTTTACTTATTACGAATGAATGAATAGCATCATAAAAATCTGTAAATATATATTTTAATTATATATATAAATATAAAATAAATAAGCTTAATTTAATTGTTTTCACAAACATATACATAAAATATATAAACACATCAACATTTTCTTTTTCAATTTCATTTTTAATTTTACAAAATAATTTATTATAAATTATATTTTAAAAAATTAACTACATTTACATTTTTTCTTTTTAAATTTAATTTTTTTTATCCTATATGAGCTAACATATGATATTTTAACATATGATATTTTAGTGAATCTTTTCTTGTATATTTACGTGTACAAAGTGGACACCAAAATCTTTTTGGTACACCACATTCAAGCCTCATATGTCTTTGTAATGATGATAATAATGTATACCATCTTCCACATCCATTTAAACATTGATATGGTCGTGAAATAGATTCAAAGTTATCTCGTCTTTTTCTATGCGGCCCTAATTGAAACACTGGTAAACCTAAAGTAAAATATTTTTGAGAAAAAAACTAAATTAATTAATTAAAAAAAAAAAAATAAAAAAATTCTGTATATACAGTATAAATATCTAATTCTAAATATTATTTATACAATAATTTAAAACAACAATATTTACTATTATATTTTTTCTCTTTTTTTTAATCATTTCTCTTTTGTACAAAAAAATTTTTAATATCAAAACAAAATCTTAACATCATCTATATTCACGGGTGTCGTTCTCCAAAATGTTTTATCAATAAATCCTTTATATTTGTTGAAAATCCACAAAGATGACATTTGAATAAAGGATTTAATATAATTGTACGATCCAAACGTCCAAAACGTTGATATGAAATCACTTGTTTTATAGGGGGTTCAGTGTATCCAATACTTTCTATAACTAAAATAAAAACAAAAATTAGTCTACAAAAAAATTATAATTAAATAAAAATAAATATTTGTTTATTTTAATTAATTATTTCTACAATTCCAAAGCAATTCATTAAAAAAAAAAATTCTTTTTTGTTTTAAATTTTATTATAATTTTAATTTTACGTTCAAATTTTATTACAATAATTATTTTGTAAATATAAATAGAAAAATATATAATTAAAAACAATACTTAACACAAACATTAGAATCTAAATGTCGTTTTAAATGAGCACCTTGTGAAAATTTTTTCCCGCACATAACACAACGAAATTTTTTTTGTCCGCCACATTCATAGCTAGAAATTCTAATTTTTATTAAAAAAAATTATGTTTATATAATTATTTATAATTTTACCGTAAATGTCTCTGTAAGGAACTAGCATCTTGATAACTTCTATTACACGAATGTCTAGGACATTGATATCGACCATTTACATTTATTAATTTTCCTAAATCAGAGTATTTTACACTGTACCATAAATCGTGAAATTGAAATCCATCATTTTTTCGAAATCCTGAAAAATATGACGTTATTGTTGTATTAATTAACAAATTGTAAATATCTACGTAATTTAAAAAAAAAATATAAAAAAATAAAGAAAATTTTTAAATTATACTTTCATTCATTAATCCAGTGTTTGTGTATATTTTTTAACATCCCGACTCACTTTATCACAAATTAAGGAATAATTTAGCACCTTTTCAATGAAGAAACTTAAAAGATATCTAAGATATCACATTCAACGAAATGCCTGTATTCAGATTTATTTATACAGTATAAATTAAGTTTAAAGCAATTCATGCTACAACATTTGTTTATAAAAAAAATGCAACATAAAAAAAGAATATTAATTTAAAAATTAGTTTTATTCAAAGTATACAAATCAAAAAAAAAAGCTTATATTACAAGCTTTAAGTTCATGAACAAAAATGAATATAAAATGGAACAATTATTAAAATTTTTGGTTCAAAATTAATATTAATTTAATATAATTAGTATATCATAAAATGTTTTTTTTTTGTTCAAACTTTCTTAAAAACTAATTAGAGGATTTATTTTCAATTAAATTCAGTTATTCTTAATGTAAATAAACTTTGGTCAATTATTCTGTGTTAAAAGAGATCAATTTAAAAAAAAACTTAAATCTAATATAATTAAAATGGCAACTGTTATGTATTGTCTATTTTTTGTTTTTTAAATTATTTTTCAACAACCTCTTCAAACACCATAAATTGTTTAGAAAAGTTAGAAGTAGTTAGATTATTACAAAAAAAAATAATTAAATGTTAAAGAAAACTGTTAAGAGCAAAACAAAACAGGAAAAAATGTTAAAATTTAAATAATTAGAAAATTTATAAAATTAATTAAATTATAAATGAAAGGCATAATAACAATCGTTTAATGCGTCATATACTTCAAAAACGGCAGTGTAGCAGGTGCAATAAATTTTTCTTGTTTAATTTGAGCCATTAATCGATTCATTTCTTCAATATGTTTCATATCCGGTAAAAAGTTTTCATAATTTTCTTTTTTCATTAAAAGTGCATTTACCGACACCAAATTACTATCCGTAGTATTTCCCATCGTTTCATACGATGATGCAACTGTTTTATTATCATTCGAATTTTCAATCTGTACCGATTGTTGGTTAGGTTCATTTTTTGGTGTAACAATGCCATGTTTTGAATGTAAATGACGCACTAAATGATATTTTCTACGGAATTTCGATGGACATATGTCACAATGAAATCGTGGTGGTATTCCAATACACTCATCGCGCATATGACGTTGTAAATGTCTTTTCCTTAAATAACTTTTATTACAAATAGGACAAAAGAAACGTTCCGAACTTTCATTATTTTGAAATACTTGATAAATCGCCGGTGTGCATGTCAATAGTTCTAGAAATTAGTGTTTAAAAAAAAGAAAATAACATAAAATTAAATTATATTGAGAAAAATCAAAATTCAAACAAAATTTTCTAAAAGTATACCAACATATAAAATAAATCACTAAAATAAAAACAAAATCCAAAAACTTGAATTACACGAACAAAAATTTGGAAATTAAATCTACAAAAACGTTATGATGCAGAAACTACAATTCTAGCACTTCCTTGTCACTTGTATCTTTTTTAAATTTCAATTTTAAAGTAAATGTTGCATGCACCCTAACCACAATATAAATTAATTAATTGCTACATTAAAATAACATAATTTAATTCGATTTACATTAATTTTATTTGAATTCACATTAAAAATAAATCAAAGTAACAGAATTAAAAAATGTGTGAATAAGCTCGATTTGAACATTTGTGAATTTAATCTAGTCGATTAGTACACAGATGGCATTATTTCAAGAAATGGTCCATAGAGCCGGTCACCAAAAACATGAAACGTTATGCTTCTGATTTTATCAAGTTAATCGTTGACTCACTCTAATTATATGAAAAGTTTAATTTTAAATAGTTTTAGTACTCCAACTAAACGTGAATTTACTCCAGTCGATTATAAGTATATAGTTTATCTATAGCAAAGCATTATTTCAAGAAATGGTCCTTTGAGCCAGTCACCAAAATCATGGAATATAATTCTTCTGAATTTATCAAGTCAATCGAAGACGCACTATAATTATAAGAAACGTGGCAAGTATGGTGTTTGTGTTTTCATCTCAAAATTTTTAAGTTAGAAAATTTTTTTCAGATTCGTAATTTTAATTTATAAAATAATGTAGTTTAGTTCTCTAATTTATAGTCACGTGTAGTCATATCCTAGTATAGAGTTTTAGAAAAGGCATTTTCATTCCTATTGCTGTCTGGATTGATAATTTGTATTGAACATATGTAATTTATAGATCTTGTTAGTAATCAAAATAATAATTAGTAAATACAACGCAACAACGAACTACCTGTCATCGAAAAAACATTACAGAAACATTTAAAAGAAAACTATTACAAAACAAATTGATTTTTTTTTCTTAACCATAAAACCTTTTGTCCTTATTTTAGTTTTATGTTAACGAAAACTTTTGGTACATAACTATATAGTTATAGTTCTGGTTAATGTTTATCTGTCTATCTATCCAACTGTCCTTCTGTTAATAGTCGTCTATATTAGAATATTATAGCGTGGCATCACATAATATTTAAAAATTAAATAAAAAATAGCAACCCCCTTTTAAACAAATGAAACCAATTCTGTTTGTTTTGGTCCTCACTATACTGTCTGGGCAAGCATGTTTTTACTCACCTTGTCCCCCTCCTAAATTCTCAAATCGGGATTGGGGCGATCACTATATTGCTCGTTCATTCTGATGTCTCTCAATAGCACGACCAAAGCATAATAGGACATCTTAAATCGATCAGATCAAAAATATTTAACTTCTGCTAGTTCTAGACATAAAATGGAATTCCAAATATTAGGAGGGAAATATTTCGACAAACATTTTAAATAATATTTAACCATCTTTCTCACAATGTTTGGTTTGTTTGAGCGGGAAGAAAGGACGGCGAAAGAAAGTATATGTTGAATTTCAAAATCTAAGCACTAGAAAATTAAATAAAGCTCTACTTAACTCGATTCAAACGACTGAAAATTTTTTTGACTATGGTATGAAAGCACAAACACCACTTTGTGGTGTCAAACACCACTACTTTCGTTGACTTGATAAAATCAATAGCGATAAAATAAATTTCATGATTTTGGAAACCGGCTTAATGGACCATTTTTTGATATAATGCCATCCTTCGTACTTGGTTCTAAATAAACTGTTTCCATAAATTCGATTAGAGTACATTCACAATTATTCAAATCGACACTTGAATTCTTTGTATAATTCTTTAGAATTTCTCCCACGATTTCAATCAACTCTCTTTTAACTGCGCCAATCTTTTTATCGATTATATTACTACAATTAATTTTTATTTGAAAGATTTTAATTCGAAAGTTTCTTGCATTAGTGATTAAATATTTTAAAAGTTAATTTGATAACTGTTAGATTGAGTTTGTTTTAAGTAAGAAAAAATATCCTTACGTTCTTATAGAATCGTTTAATTTGACTATTTAGCACCGATAAAATTATAACTTACTGCAACTAGATCTCTTTTAAACTTAGAAGAAAATACAAAATATAAATACTCCTGCAAGTAGAACACATTTAGGGAAAGAAAGTGTAGAACATATATGGAGAAGAGAAAAGAAAAGCATGAATGGAAATAATTTTAAAACTAGAACACAAACCTTAAACATTAATGTTCATAAAAAGCTTGATTTGTAAAAAACGGGAGATTGAAAAAGTTGAAGCAAATAAGTTATGTTTAGATGAATGAGAGTTCTAGGGCAGCATATTGCACAAATATTGTTACTATCCTAATTTGCTGTTGATGTGAATCAAAACTTGTTAAATATTTACATAATATTTAGTGTTTAGTAGGTTGGGAAATGGCGTTTACGAATAGAGATATGTCAATTTGGAAAGTATATTTGGAAGCATATAATGCAATCGGAAAATTTTTTTATGTAATAATGGCATTGTTCTTAATCTTCCGAAACTTAAACAAATGTTTGTTCTATGCTTCTAAAACTAAAAGTAGATTTTCTCGACGAGTGAATGTTCTGCAGCTACGTCAAAAGTAAAAAATTAGCCAAATATTTTTTCTATTCCTATAGAAAAGTGGTAAATGTTGAAAACATAACTTGACTTTGTGTCCTTTGTCCAAAAGGTTATTTTTTCAGGCTAAGTGACTTGTTTGAAAGAAAAATATTTCTATTTTTGAAAGTGTAATTCAAGAATTGATTAACGTGGAGCCTTATTACCAAACTAGACACGAGTTTAACCCTCTCTAAGTTCTCCGAGAATGACAGCAAAATCTACTTTTCATTAATTTTGATTTCTGTTTTCCTTCATTAAAAAAAACAATTTACATTTTCCAAAAAATCTAATATTTTTTTTTCTAATAAAATTAATGTTCTACATGTTAGAATTAATAAACATATACATATATACAAAAAAAAATAATTAGTAAAACTATTTGTTTGTTTACACATTCATTTTTCGTAAATGCCATTTCACATGATCGGTTAGTCCAGATTTATAATAGAATTTTTTACTACAATATTCACAAGAAAATGCTGGAAATTTTCCACATTCAACTCGTTTATGCCTTGCTAAATTTGAACGATTGACATATGAATGCATTCTACAAATATCACAGAAAAATTTTTTACGTTGTGTAGAAATGAAATACGGAGCTGAAAACCAGAAAAATAATTTCGCATTAATATCTAAATTGCTTTTTGTATAATTAAATTCCATTAGATTTATAAATGACAAAAAAAAAGTGTGATAAGTGATCGGTTAAAATTCATTTTTTTTTTTAACTGATGAGAGGAACCATACACCAAGATTATTCACTCCATTTGACGTTTAGCCGGATGATTTCAGAACAGATAAGAAAAAAAACACAAAGTTTTAATAAAAACATGTTTTCATAAACAATTTACTTTTTATTTTATAGCAAAAAACGCTAATTTAATAATTACATAAATAATCTTTTTTTTTTATAAAACATAATAACAAAAAATTTATGAAATTATATGATTTGTGTAAAAACAATGAATACACATAAATGGTAATTTAGGACAATTTATGCAGTATGTTGTAACTCGCTTAGCCTCGATCATAGCGGCACGACATCCTTTAAGTTTACTAATAGTAGCATAACATTTTACACAACGTTTTCTAATTTTTCTATTTCTTTTATCTCGAACTGTTGTTTCATTTAAAACATGATATCTTTCAACAACTAATCCTGAGATGAAATCAATAATAAGACAAAAAGAACGGTTAAACATGAAATTAATTTTTTGCTTGTTTAAATTTAACTAAATATATTGTAAAATATAAATATTATAGAAAAAATGACAAATTTTATTTAAAAAATATACATATATTTATTTCTTATCATCCTAAATTTCATTCAATGTGCTCTTTTTAAAAAAATAACTATTTCCTATGAATACCATGTTTTTGTTTTAAATGTAATTTTAAATCATATTTCCAAGTACTAATAAATGAACAAAAATCGCAACTATAATGTACAGTAGATTGTTTTTTAGGAGGTGAAGGTTCACTTTCACTATGTATTGAACTTGGCGTCAGTGTTGTTGGTTTTATATAGGCTGGTATATTACATCTTATGTTTTCGTAACATTTAAATAGCCTTCGTATTGTAACTTCTGGTTCAAATGAAACAGGCGTTGTTCTAGTTGTTTTATCTGAAAAATGTTTCCTTTATGCAAAACCATTTCAAAATAACCAATTCTTATATAATTTTATTCTTAGAGTTACAAATATTCAAAAGAAATCATTTTTTTTTTAATTTTATATAATATATTATTTTATTTTTATTCAAAAATAATAATTTACAAATTTTATAAATAAAAAATAATTTGAATTAAAACTAAGCAAATAAGTGATTTTAAAATAACTATTCTCTTCTTATTCTTTGTTTTCTTGATTGTAAATTATGAAAATTATTTTATAAATCGAATTCTATCCACGAATAAATATCACAAATATGTATTCTAAAAGTTTTGGCATTTACCATAGTAAATTTCTTTTTAATTAAAGCTTCAATCGATTTTTATATATTTGTTCTCTAGTAATAAAAATAAAATATTTGCCTGCTTGAGTTTTGGTTGAGATGCTTTGGCTCAATGCTTTTAATTTGACATTTTCAAGTATTAAATTTGAAATTATTAATTAATCGGAGATGAGGACGGTTGTAAAGTTTTTCGAAAACGATTAATTTGAATAAAAATAAAATTGAAATTTTCGGTCCGAAATTGATATTACCACTAAAGTTTAAGAGGATTCGAACTAATTACACCATTTTAGAACTCATAAAAAAATTTAAAACAAAAAATCTGTACAAAATTAAATTTACAACAAAACAGAAAAATTCATAGATAAAAATATATATTGAATTACAGATAAATTTTATGTTGTCGTTTTCTAGATGGTAAATTTTCAGCTAATTCTGGATGTTTTTTTCTTATATGAGTTATTAATCTATCACTCCGTTGGGTACAATGGCCACATGCAGAGCAACTAATATTTTTACCTTGTCCACATTCATGTCGTAAATGACGCGATAATGTTTTTTGATGTCTGTAAACTCTATGACATCTATAACAAGGAAATGATTGTAATGACATAATATCCTTATGATAAGATGAATCAAAATCTTGATACATATCAAATCCTGTAAAGCATGGATTGATAAATTATTTTTAACTGTAATGTATTTTATAAAATCATTCACACTTTTCAATATACACATATATGAATAAAACATTAGATAATCATATCAAAATACTATCAAAAAAATTATACATTAAATTTTTAATTTTTGTTTATCATCTAAATACGCGTAACTCTTGTTTATTTATAAAATAATCATTTTTGTTACTGTATGCAATTTGTTTTTTATAGCAATTTCAACAAAAAAAAAGAAAATCCTAACAACATAATTAAAACTAAGAAAAGATGCAATTTGTAGTACTATTGATAAAATAAATTGTTTAAATATGTTTAATTTCAAATTAAATCGAAAGGGTGCCCTGCAGTTTTACATCTATCTATCCTACCTTGAAAAACCTTTATGTATGGTCATTACATGTGAAAAATATTTAACAAAAAAAAATTATCTACAGGTTCGACGGAAATTAAAATAAACCAACTGACTATTATCGATTAGAGCAAAATCAAGTTTCATTCCCTGGGAATAATTTACAATTTCATAATTTAATTAGCATGGCAGTAAAAGCGGCGTGGAGATATTTCGTTTAACAGATAACTTTTGTGGTGCTAATTTTTTATTCTATCGAAAATAATTATTATTAAAATCCAAATTATTATATTCAGGTTTGTACACATAAAACTTATTTAAATTACTTTTAATATTATTGTTAGCACAATTTACATGGAAACGATTATAACAATCGTTGGATTCTTAGTTTTATAATATGTAACCAAAGAGGGAGCTGAAGAAATTTCTGAAACGTTTATTGTTCGAAAACTTAGACTGTAAAATGTATCCAGCATCCTAATTTTAATATTTCGAGTTACAGACCAGAAGAAAACAATAAACAAGGAAAACATTATAACATTATTTAGTTTAGAAAATTCGTTAAACAATAACTTTAAAAAAGTGTATTACAAATTAAGTTTGCTTAATCGTGTTCCAGATGGAATTTGTTCTGCTAATTCTGGATGCCTATTTCTGATATGAGTCATTAATCCATCACTCCGTTTTGTACAATAACCACATACGAAGCAGCTTAAATTTTTACCTTGTCCACATTCGTGCCGTAAATGACGCGCTAATGTTTGTTTATGCCTATAAACTCTATTGCATCTATCACAAGGAAATAATTGTGATGACTTAATATCCTTTTGAATAGATGAGTCATCATAACTTTGATAAATATCAAATCCTGTAATGCATGGGATTGATAAATTATTTTCATTAATTATTTTTTTTTTCAATTCATTTTATTGAATATACACATATATGAATAAATTATGTCATCACAAAATGTGTCAGCAAAATATAGAATTTAGTGCAAACGATGGTTAGTAATACCTTTAATATCTTTATAGAATCTATTTTTTACAATTTTAAAGAAATACAAGTCCTTGCAAACCTTTGTTTATTTGTTTAAAAATAACTTAAATTCCTCACCGTTTCAGATGATTTTGAAATGAGATATTTTCGAATCTATATGTGGTAACGCAATTGATTCCTTTTTTAAAAAACTTGGTCGAAAAGAAGCATATATGATCCAAAGTCAACATAATCATAAACGAGTGTAAATGAAATATTTTTGAATATTTTGGATTCGAACAATTTGATTTAAAGAAACGAAAGAAAAATTTTAACAAGAAATTTGTCAGTACATAATTTAATTTAAAAACAATATTACAGATAAATTTTGCTCAATCGCTTTCTAAATGGAAATTTCTCAGCTAATTCTGGATGTTTAAGTCGTATGTGAGTTATTAATCTATCACTTCGTTTTGTACAGTGACCACACACAAAGCAGCTAATATTTTTACCTTGCCCACATTCATGCCTTAAATGGCGTGATAATGTTTGTTGATGTTTGTAAACTCTATGACATCTATGGCAAGAAAATGATTGTAACGACATACTGTCCTTATGAATAGATGAGTCATCATAATATTGATAATTATCAAATCCTGTAATACATGGATTGATAATTTTTTTGTATTAATTATCTTGTTTGAATTGTTTGTAATAATTTTTAATCATTATATTGAATATACACATATATGAATAAATCATGTGATCACAAAATGTATCAACAAAATATAGAAAACTATCTAAATTTTGATAATAATTTTGTGCAACAATTGCCCTATTGTGAATGTCGGCGCGATTCAAATCGCTGACGTTTGCTAGTTGACTGTCAGTTTTTTATAACATCCATCTGCATATAGATTACATCGGAAAAGCAGGAGGAGTTTAAACTGCATAGAAAAACCTGATTCGCCGTTTTAATATTTGTTTTGATACTTCAGTTTATTGATGTTAATAAAAATAAGTCATAGTCAAAAATGGTTTATTTCTATATTAGTATTTGTTGGATTATTTTGTTTTTATTTTTGATCTACGGGTGTGACAACCCCGCGTACTCCCGGCCCGGCAATTGACATATGAATAAATATGATATATCACATACCGCTGGTAATAGCAGTGAGATATCACTAGGTAAGGTGATATATTATGGGTGTTGGCGGATGAGCTCTATTCCAACGATAGTACACTCAATCTTAAGGAATATTCCTTGATGATGACACGTTATCGCTTACTCGAAAAAACGAGCTGTTTTGTAGCTATATATGTGATCTTCAATCAATGAGGCAGACAGTGTTTCACATGATTAAAGAATATACTACTAACTGGACCATTAGCAATGCAATTTTATATATGTTCCTGCAAATTTTTAAAACAATTTTTTTCTCACTTATTTTATTTTCTCTATCCTATTATGAAATATTGGCACTATTGGCACAAACAAAACAAAAATTAAAACAAAACCTCATAACGTATGTTGTTGTGGAACTTAGGTTTTAAACGGGTTTTATGTGTTGTTGTGACACATATTGTAATTCCTTTCCTACTGTATAGCACAATTATTATAAAAAATAAATATCGCTTCAGTTAATGGATGGTTATCACTTCGTCGAATTCCCCAACATTTCAGTGTCGCAACTGTTACCAACCACCAAGCCCTAGCGAACCCCTTAGCGGTTCTAAGATTCTAAAATACAAAAAATGATCCAACCCCTTCCACTCCAAACAAGAGCTTCACTCAGCTTATCACTGCTTAACACAGTTTTTAATTCCAGTTCCAGGGTGGGATGGCCAATTTTTTATTGATTTTGTTTACAAGTACAGAAAAAGCAGTGCAGAGCACAAAAGAATAAATATTTTTTTACGTACGATAAGATCATCACCTCGATTGCTGAAGTCGTATCACATCAGGTGACATGACTATAGTCATGCCACGTCGCTAACAAATTGGTATTATTGAAGTCGATAGAAAACGGTCACGACTAAAACTAAAAATTCTGAGACTAAAAAACTTCAAAACTAATAAAATTTAACATTTTACGTTCTTCAAATTCACAAAAACAATTAAATACGTTTGAAAAAATTATTGTCACATGAAAAATTGAGGCGACTAAAATGTCATTTAAAGTGACATCTGTCGTTTAAAATAACTTTAGGCGTAAAAACGACTTCAACAATACGAAAATTAATGCGATGTGACTGTAGTCATTTAAAGTGACATGACTTGCCTTCGGTATTCGGGGTGCATATAATGTTTAAGTTCACGGCCACAAAAGACATGGTGTAAAATAAGTTTCACGTTTGTAATTGCTCTCTTGTACGCCTTAGAGATCTTTAATTTTCTCACAATATGAAATATACCCACAAGCACAAACAGAACGCGACGATGGACCAGAGAAACTAATGTAGATTCTGTCTATTGGTCGAAGATACCCCAGCCGAGAGATTTGATCAATATGAGAACGTATCATCTGGGAGAATGACCTGCATAAATTTAGCCCTCTCCATATTCTGAAGTTCCTGAAGGAGAGGTTGGACTAGAGGAGGTCCTCTAAATAGGACACCAGAGTAGATTGGTGGGATGGGGTACAATAGATGATTGTGGTCACAATACAACACATCACCACCGAGTTTAATCTAATCTGGGTAGATTACGCGATCTCATTCTAAACATGCCGGCAAATTACAATACATATTTTAATATGTTGATTATTGAATGAAAATTGAAATCGTACAAGTGTTTGTTGTTCCAGATGTGCTTGTACAAAAATATATACTTTTTGACTTGTTACACAAAACGTTAAGGACATTTATTGGAATATCATTTAAGACATAGACACTGAAGAATATGACGAATTGTTTATACTCAAGGAACTGTCCTGGAACTATCACCCCAATTACTGAAGTCGTGTCACATCAGGTGACATGACTATAGTCATGTCACGTCGCTTGAAAATTGGTATTATTGAAGTCGATAAAAAACAACGACTAAAACTAAAAGGTCTGAAACGAAAAAACTCCAAAACTAAAAAGAACTTACATTTTACGTTCTTTAAATTCACAAAAACAATTAAATACGTGTGATAAAATTATTGTCACATGAAAAATTGAGGCGAATAAAATGTCATTTAAAGTGACATCTGTCGTATAAAATGACTTGAGGCGTAAAAAACGACTTCAACAATACGAAAATTGATGCGATGTGACTTTAGTCATTTAAAGTGACATGACTTGCCTTTCGGTAGTCGTGGTGTATAAATTGTTATTAAAATCTTTGACTCAAGCGCCTGAAGCTTAAGAAAAACTAAGTTAACAATAAAATTTTATTTGTCAATTTTAACTCTACCTAAATACTAAATATTTTTAATCTTAATTAAATATGATTGGAACACCATTGCTTCCTGGTATCGTATCAAACTTTCAACTAATTAAGATAGAAAAACATCAACGAAACAGGGTTGTCATTTTGATTATGTGTCATACTCTTATACTCAAATAATTAAAATATTAAAAATTGAAGAATAAAAGATCAATCTAGTCTATAAGAACTACAAGAATTATTAAAATTTGATAAAGCCATCTAATATGTACATAAGTCTCTGACGAAAGTTGGCATTCATGACAACATAATTTCATTTTGAGACGTCGTACCGTAAAGTGCTGATCATAAAACCCCTACCAATAAGGTACCTGGGTGTATTATTTAGCCCCTTTGTTCCAAATACTGTTTCCGGGTATGCAATTACTTTTTCAAAAATTTAAAATTTTGTGTAAAATTTGTAGAATAAAAAAGTCAATAGTTTATTGTGAATTAGAAGAACCGGCCGGCCTTTGCCTAATATAGTATTACTTCTTTTAAAATATGAATCAATTTTTGTAATTTTTACTTAGTAGACCTGGTTAGTATGATCGCCACTGATTTTGACATTATATAGTAGGATAGACTTACAATTGAAATATGAAAAACTCAGAACTTAATTATTTTTTTCAATTTTAGGCCGAAAATTTTTTAGTATCAGTTACTCGCGATATTGAATTTTGAGCAATCATCAAACTTATGAGACTGAAACAACCATCAATGTGAAAACAATATTAAGATAACATTTTTAAAACAAATATGGATGCAATTAACTGTCGCTCATTTTTTAAACTCCTTAAAGTCGTCTATTACGTCCGTCTCCTATAGCAGTAGTGGTCAACGTCGCGTTTGTCCACTACCTGGGGTACTAACGTAGTTTTTTAATCATTCCAGGCTGTGAATCGGGTCGTAGAACATCCCCAAGCCAAGCAATCCTATTGGAACGGATACAACCGATTATATCTGGGCCCTCAAGAAGGTCTCTGACCTCAAAGTTATATCGCGTTTTGTACTCTCCATCGTCTGTCATAAGTGAACCAAAAATGTAGCGTAGGATCTTACGCTTAAATACAGATGTGATTCGTCATTTTGTGTAAGGGTTCACGATTGTGACCCATACATCACCACCGGTCTAATCAACGTCTTGTATAACGTGAGGTTGGGGTTAGTTGATACATACGGTGATCCAAGAAGAGGTTTAATTGAGTAGAAAGTTTTATTACCTACAGCGATTAGAGCTTTTATTTCTGTAAGTATGCTGTTGTTTGAGAAAAGCATTGATCTCAAATATTTAAAGATTGAACTACCTTAATTCGTTCATCGTCGCAAATCAAATCTTTCTTCTCAGTCGCTCTTGAAACATTCATGTTTGGTTTTATCGTAGTTAATTTGAAGACCAATATTTCTAGCACCACTCTCAAGCGACTTGAAAGTCTCACTCATAACAGCTTCACTTCGGCCGAGGATGACAACATCATATCCAACTAAATATCCAATAAAAGAATGAAAAATTGGAAAATGAACAAAAAAAAATACTGCTCCACTTTACGTTCACTTTATACGGTTCACTTTGGATGTTTCATCAATAACTATCATCAAAACTGATTAAAAAGTTGAACTCTTCTTTGATCATTCATCATCCTGAATGATCAATATGGATGATTTGCTGTCTTTACGGTTCACATAGATGAATCACCCAAAAGTGAACCGTATAAGTGTGACTTAGCATTAATTTCTCGATTTACAGTAAGTTCTCGGTTTCCGACCAACAACGTAAAACAATCTATTAAAGTAAAAGAAGGATCGAACATTTTAAAATTTAATGTAACGTGTTCTTTACTTTTCCTATCGATTCATACTAATCGACCTGTACAAGCGAATATCAGCAAATGCAACCTGTTCATTTATTAGCTATAATAGTGCTTGCTTGAGAAAAACCGGGTGTAGACCATTTATCTCTTTTGGTGGTTATCTAATAGGAAGAGTTATCTAACCGTCTATTATGAATCGTGGTTTTGAAATAATAAACTGTGTAACCCATAAAATGCAAAATTACAGAAAATGTTCGAAACATTTCTATTGAACCTCGTCGCCATTCTAACTCAGTTGATAAAGCGCTAACCTAATATTAAGTTTGCCCGTTCAATTCTCAAAGGAGCTCACTTTTCCTATACATTATTGAAAATGTGTTTTCATATCTAGTCGTAAATTAATCATTCTGTATGTCTAGTAAAAAAAACGGTTAACGTGGTTTATATTCAAAGCTATTGAGTTTCATAAAAAAACAACATCAAATTCCTCATTTAGTCCTTCCTATTTTGCATTATTATTGGCCATTATTTCACAAAAAATTCCCTTAGAACCGTATCTATATTATAACAAGCCTTAAGTACTCACAGTAAAACGAAACAAATGTGGTGCCTTTTGAGTTTTGAGAATAATAGAGTTTGTATATTCCCGTATTCTGGAAAACTAAAAAATATCAAATCGACTCAGAAACAGAATAAAAACACACCTAAACCTTACATACACGCCTAGAGAATACAATGCCGGTATACCGGGATACCTCGAATTTTGACCGGTAGTTAATACGGGTGTTCATTTATTTGAATCCCGGTTTTCGGTCTACCGGTAAAGAAAAGCAAATATATAGTTCATCCAACAATACATATAAAATTAAAATACATATAAAATTAATTTTAAAAAATTAAAAACGTTACAGTGAAATTCCGAGAATTTTTGGTTGCATCTATTCTATCTGCAGGCGCAACATTTGAATTTATGTTTGCAGAACTTGAAAAAACAAAATTATCTTTAAGCAATGAATTTCTATCTGCATTAAAGCAATGCGTTTTCGAAAAAAAAACACCTCATTAGATATCCACATGAACCGTACGAAGAAGATTTAACCACAGATCGGCATTTGGATAGTAATCTATCCAAAATTACGGCGTATGCCGAAAAACGATACAGTGAAGTGTCTTTTATTATGACCCAATGATGAGACCATATAGGAACTCGTGGAAGATAATGTCGAGCTTATAGGAAAAACGGAAGATGAAACTGAGTCTGTTTGGAAGTAAAAACTTAATGAAAAGAAAAATAGATCAAGCGATTTGAAAAAAACTGAATTTCACAGTTGCTGGGGAAGAAACTCGTTTAACTCAAGATCTAGTTAAGTGCCTACGAAAGGAATGAGTCTTTTTGAAGATGAGGGAACAAGGGGAGTATATTGGCAACAGGCGTTTGAATTGCTTTTTACGGTTCAAAAAACATCTGTGCAATATGAAAGAGCGTTTTCATCGGGTGGGTATTTTGCTAAATAAGCTGAGATCAAGACTGATCGACGAATTGTATTTGTATGTTGAGATTATATTTTAGAGATACTAAGAATGCTTAAGCGAAGTATGTATGTATACCTATAGGTATATATGTTTTCGAAAACTATTGTTCCTTAAATCAATTAATGTGATATGTTGTGTTATTTTTTTATTTTACTTTTAATATTACGTGATATGTTTGTTAATGATTAACGAATTTGTTTTTTACTTCAAATAAAAATTGAAACATAAGTTTTTGTATGAAATTTGAAGTTTTTAAAATACCGGTATTAAAACCGGTATTTGCATTTTTAAATACCGAAATACCAGTATTAGAGTTTATTACGGTCTTGGATTCCCTATACACGCCTACATCTAAACCTTACATACACTCCTAACACTGAAATAAATTATGTCTTGTTTGGCAGAGATCCTAATGTTATAAATTGAGTAGTTGACTAAATCTTTACAAGGATTAAATATTCATACAAGTTATTAAGTGAATTAAATGAAGTTTGGTAAAATTTTACAATCGGTTTTCAAGTCCCGATAGAAAACACACGTTTTACCACTCAAAATAACTAATAAAATTTGGGCCACTGCACACAATTACATCAATTTTATTTACCATAACTTTTAAAAATTTCGACTACTTCAAGATTTAGTTACTTCGCCAAGAAATTAATTTTGTTTTATTTTCCCAAATGTGTTCAGTATTTGTCTTACAGGATTTTAAGTGATTTTTATTATTTTGGTGTACGAAGTTTGATATTTAACTATAATCTAAGACATAAAAAAGAGGCTTTAGGTGAATAACAACTTTATTTCCAGGTTATTTCTGTTTTGTAAAAGAGTCAACAACCCTGGAATATATATTCTCAGATAGAGGACACTAATTGCTCTGACATCAATAATATATAGAATCACACTGCGCTGGGCATCATCACGTATCAATCCAAAGAAAATTAATTTATTTAATAGCAAACAATTGACGAGAGAAAAGTGGCAATAAAAATTCATTGGCTTATTATTAAACTTTGGAATTAATTCTATAAAAACCACAAACATGTTAGCAAAATTCACAAAAATGGTTCTTAATGCTGTACCTCTTTATTCAATAAACAACTTTACTTAAAAGTCTGTAGCTAGATTCAGATATAACTTTTAATTTTGCTCGAATTTTTACCTTACGATACGTTCAGTATCAGTTTTTATTGTTTTGCTATATCGATATCACTTTCCAAGGTGATATCTTAAGGGTGCTAGCGGATAAACTGTATTTAGTCAACGGTAGCACCCTCAATCTTTGCTGTGGAATATTCCTTAATGACGGCACGCTTTTACTTGTTTGAAGAAACTGGCATTCATATAACACTATATCTCGGCTTTAATCATTAAGGAAGACTGTGTCACATTATCAAATATCTGAATCGAGTTCTAAATAGAAAGTCATCAAAAGTCGCTGTCGATGAGCTTCAACTGCCTCGCAGCACCAGTACTATTCTAGCGGAACTATGATCCGGTTAGTCACACATTCTAAACAACTACATAAGAAGAGTTGATCCCGAAACTTTTGGCGTGTCCCGCATGAGAGCACACCGCACGATGTAGACCACTTATTCAAGATTCATGGTACCACCTAAGGACAGTATCATTTTCTGCATCTGAACATGGAGCCGGAGGAATAGCACCGCCGCATCCGTCGCTACAACATCAAGAAATCTCTCTAAGCAAACCCCGTTTTAGTTTTGTTCCTGCAATTTTTTAACACAAATTTCCTTTTTACTTTCTCTATCCTATTTTTATTTTCTCTATCCTATCATGAAATGTTGGTCTATGACATATTTTATATGTGATGGGATTTAATTAGTTATCCATTCTTTAACAAAAAAAAATATAAACAAAAGACACAAAAAAAGATTTGCATCCATCAACAATTTAGAACGTACGCATGTTGTTGTGGAAGCTTTGTCTTAGAAATTTTATGTGTTGTGCAAATAGCATCGATTTGCACAAAAATTTGGATTTAGTTTATACTTACCCTCTACTTCAAAGTCGACCCTATCTCATCTCAAGGGTGAAAAATTTTTCTTTGAATCCGGAAATCGAGATTGACTAAGCCACTTCTGAAATTTAATACTTTTCAGCTTCGAGTGAAAATGTTAATTTTTGAACAACAAAAAACATGTTTTCAGACAGTTTTTCACGAATAACTAAAAAAAAAAAGTAAGTATTTATCGAAAAAGTTATTCGAATTTAAAATTTAGCTTACAAAAAAACCAAAACAAGTTATGGGTTTATGGTGTTTGTACACCAAATACAAACGGAGTAATGGCTTGTTGGATCTTATTTGTCAAATGACAAAATTGAAAGTTTCAACGTGATAAACAAAAAAAAAAACAATGCATTTTTGGGGGAAAAACTCATAGAAAAGTGCTTGAAAACCCCTTTACTTTTGTTTTTTAAAAGACCCTAGCATCAAAACTAAGCGAGTTATGACGAAAATAAAGTTGATGTTTATTTTTTTACGCCAAAAAATGTGAAAATAACTCTCTAATTACCACCCCATTCCTTGAAGTGAAATACACAATTGTAATTTTTGCTTTTCTGAAAATTTTCGATTTTTTCAGTAGAATAAAAATTGCGTAAGATATGTATGACGTTTTACAGTTTGCATATGTTCTTACAGAGTAACTTGTTTGGGCCTTTTCAGCTCAAACCCTTATCTTAAAAACTAAAGGAGTTATGGATAAAAAAACCAATAACATATTTTTGCAGATATAAGCATTTATTATAAAACCAATCGAATTTCTCATTTCTTGCGATTGTTCAGATGCGATCCACCTCTAGTGTTTCCAATTATGAAATATGTACTGCTATCGCATTTCCACTAAGAAAATGTTTGTGGGAAATTTTACCTGTCAAACTACAATATTTTGAAATATTTATAACGTAGATACGAAGTGTTTTGGTTGGTTGTTTAATATATTTACTTCTACTTAAGTTTAAAAATTAACTTTTTCCTTTGTGGTCTGACCACGACATAGTTACAATAGATAAATATTTAACCAATTTATGAGATTTCCGCTTTTATACAAGTTTTCAGAAATTTTGATTAATTAATAAATTTTGTTATAAGTTATTCAAAACATATAAGATGCTGACATGTTTTAGTCACATAATTAATTTAAATTTAGATATATTTGAGAACAAATTTAACTTAAAATTTACATACGTAAAAAAGCGAAAACACATTTGTCAAATTTGTTTTCGCAAAAATCCGCCTTCGTATTTTATGTGATCGCTTTTTTCATTTTGGTATTTGACGAATAAGAACCATCCTTCGACAAGCTATTATACCGTTTGTATTGGGTGTACAGACACAATAAACCAACCATTTTTTGATTTTGTTTATAAGCTACATTTTTAATTACAATAATTTCTTCGATAAATATTTAAGTTATTCGTCAAAAACCGTCTGTAATCGAAAGTATTGACTTTCAGAATAAACTAAATCTATTTATCCCAACTTATTTTCAATAAAACATTTGCCAACCCCCCCTCCCCCCGGGAAGGAGTTACATCCACCCACAGGGTAAAAGCAACCAGCAACTGGTACAGAAGAAATTTGAAGTAGAAGGTACATACGTTGAACTTTAATTTCAATGTTTGCGCAAATCGGTTTGAAAAGAATTACATAGTTTCACCGTATTTTACATTCATTGACTGGACAATTATTATTATTCCTAATACACAACATATTTTATTAAAAAAAAAAGTATCTAAATCTAGCTTGAAGAACTTAACAGATTGTGTTAGTTATGGAAAGACAAGAGCTATTAAATATGTTACTCAGCTTATAGTGATATCAACATCGACGATCTAGATAAATATCAGATATAAACACAACAGAACTTAGTAAGCAGAAAACGGATGTTGTAAAAGATATTTCGAGGTATCTATTTTAAAACAGACCAAAGCATCATTATTCATTAATTAAGAAAAGACATAAAATTTTACATTCGGATTTGTAATTAATTAAAAAAAAAAAAGACAATATCATTTCAAATAACGTGTTACTTCGTTTAAAAGTGCAACTGAAGGTTATTGATAGAAGTTTTCATCAAACAAATGGCAGCATTTTTTATGTTGTTAAAAATCTACTATCACTAAACAATATATTAAGCTATATCGATGTTTTACAAACATCATCGATACAAGCAGGTTTTTACTAAAAGATTTCGGTAAGTAGGAACTTTTATACAAAATCACATAAATGCAATTAAAAGTTGATATGTTAAAACACTTTGTGTCTCATGATCACTAACTTAGTTAAGACAATTACATTATTTACGAGATGTCTGTCAAGTCAAAATCAATCCGTTTATTACTTAAGTCATATGTGTACCAACAAAGTTCGGGTTCGATTCGATTTTTGGACCGTTAAATAATCATTCTGAATGTATACTATAAGAAAACGGTCAGCATGGTATCTGGCGTGGGATTCAATGCTAAACATGTTGTTTTGGTTCATAAAATAAACGAAATCACACAAAGATCGAAAATAAAAATCTACATATGTGTAGTGTGTACTTATATCAAAGGACCTGGTTTTGGTTGTATTATTTTCAGTAAAACGCATATTAGACTCATATTTCTCTTATAAATGAATGTGAACATGAAATGTTAATTTATTCAATCATTTTATAAAATAGTTCTGGGGCATGGCTTGGTCATTTTAAAAAACAATTTTGTAATATAAACCTAAAACTTCAACAGTATCATTTTGTAAACAATATAAGAAAAAATAATTAAATCATTGGCAAATAATAAATTCATTGTTGCATTGGTAAATATACATTATATAAAATGCAAACTGAAATATATGCTGCATTAGGTAATTTAGAAACGGAAATTGTGAATCAAAATATCTATGATAGTAATATTAGATCATAACAGAGATACGGTGCAACGAAAGAAGATGGCACACTGGATTAAAAAGATTTCATCTCTTTAGAAAAGTTAATGAATTTGAACGATGAAAAGCATTTTGGCACTTCTAAATGGATTTATAAACAGCATCATATTAGGAAACCTATAAATTACTTCTACATTAAAACATTGCATTTTTCTCTAAATCAGCAACATAAAGCATTAAGGTAAAGTTGTTGATAATCAAAGTTTAAAAAATCTATAGAATTTTATTTGTCTATTACATTGGTGGTCAAAAACCGAAAGCAAAAAGTATTTAAGTTTAGACTACTTAACTACTAGCATTAGATTTGCATACTAGCAAACTCTTTAAAATTGATGTTGATGCTCCTGTAGATTTTGCAATCTAAGATTGCCGATTACCGTAGTATCGATTTTTCAAACAACTATGGAAGATAAACTGCAGACACTAAAATGACCTTATATATGTATAAGAAAATGGATAAACCTGAAGAGCACACGCGCTAGTCAGAAGTTGGGGTTCTTCAACATTCACTATCAAAGATAAATATTCATCGCCTAAACTATAACATCTAAAATACCATATAAGGTTGTTGTCTTAGTCGAAACTCAAACTCTTTTTTTATATGAAACACAATATCAGAAGTTTATTTTATACTTCCTATACATAATGAAGCGTAAAATAGCTTACTATGATTTGCGCTTTCGACCTCAATTACTTTACACCCTCTGTTACTTTACTCCCTATTATTTATTATTGCTTTACTTTATTTATTATTGCTTTATTGCCTCTTTTATGGCCTCTTGTAAGAAGCATAAAAAATGTTGTATGTACCACAGCTGTAAAGTTAATTTCAGCCCTAGCGAGTTGGTGCAAACAAATTCTCACTCGGGCTGAAATGTATAACTTTACAACCTTGGTACATAAATATCTATTTTATAATTCCTAAAACATTACTTTATTGACCTTTATTACTTTACGCCTTCTAATTATTACTTTATGGCCTCTTATGGTTACTTTAAGCCCTCTTTTAGGAAGAAAAAAATGTATATACCACAGGTGTAAAGTTAATTACAGCCCTAGCGACTTGAACAAATTCTCACTCTGGCTGAAATGTATAAATTTACACCTTTGATACATAACTAACTATTACTTATATAATTTTATTCCGAGGCGTGACGTTGCAAATTTTTATCGATTGTCATTGACATTGTCACTCATTGTTTATGTAATTACCTTATCAAACTACCGCATAATTTTTCTTATTCGAAACATAGTGACTTGCAATACTAGAACCATTACGGAAGCAGGTTTCAGCAACGATTCTTCTGAGAATTTAGAATTTTTAATATTGCCTCTCTAAAAATTACGTCTCTGTGAATTATATGTGAGTGTGTAATTGGGGTGAAAGTATATGTTCAACTCAGAGGTGGGTTTGATCCGCACTGGTTATTCAATTTAATTACCGGGTTTCGGATTTTAATACAAATGCAGGCCCCAATTTATTTATTTTAATGCGATTATATTTCAAAATTTACCTTAACGTTTTGGAATTTTTTTATTTTTTAGGGTATGATATTTCTTCGCTCTTTCTATATATTTCTAAGATCGTAAAAGTGCGGCAAGAAGTGTGGCACATTTTTAGAACTTGTGTACATACTACTAATCGTCCAATGAAAAGCTAAGCAACGATTAAAAGTTTGTCATGTCCAAATAATCAAGAAATTACTTCCATTCCCATATTTGTTGTTCCTTAAAAGTAGCATAAAAGCAAAAATACTAAACAAATGATTTTGTTTGTAAGTTGATAGAAGATTTGCAAAATCTATCCGTAATGTACCAAACCTTTTACTGGCTTGTTAATTTTAAAATACGCAGATGGGCGCTGGTACTGTGCATAAAAGTTCCTCATAGAAATAAGTCACAATTTAAAAGCAAAATTAATAATCATAGAATTGAAAGAAATGCAAAAAAAAAAAACAACTGATTAATTATAAAACCAAATTTTTATTTTTATTTTTTTCAACCGTAAACAAAGTGTCTTTCCAAAGTGTTTTTTAAGCAAGGGGAATTAGGACAGATCTCATGAAATCTATGAGAGTCAATGGTTAAAAATAACAAACAGGCAACAAATGAAATATCATGTGACGGAAATCTGGGTCGAGTCATAAACTAGTCATTGTTCAAATTCGGTGAACTTTTATTTTCATTTGGCTAATACTCAGAAGAAACGTGCGAGCCTTGGCAACCTTTGCTGAATTTTGTCGATTAACATTTTTTTATATTTTACAAGCAAACCTTGAGACAATTATAAGAAATTACATGAAATTGTAATTTTAAAATTGATATCGACGGTTTGATTCAATATTTTGTATTTCAGATTGTAGTTCATTTATCTTAGACGTACCAATTAATGATTATACTAACGCTATCCATTAACATAAAACGACTAACTTTGACATCCATAATCGATACTGGTTAACAATCTATTTCCAAACCGAATATTGTATATTAGAAGAATGGTGGTGCTTCGAAAGTCAAATGGAGGAACACGAGATTCAAAAGTAATATTGATTCGAAAAATTTACATTACAATTTTACTAACAAAATCTGTCTATTTTTGCTCATACTAAAAAGAAAATCTCACCTAATTAAAAGAAAATGTAGCACAAGATGGCATTCTTCAAATAAGGTTCTATCGAATTGAGTATCTTGAATTTTAATTCTTATCGTTGAAAATTTTTAAATATATATTTTTATTATATTTCTACAAGATTCAAAACCCACAAACATATTTCAAGTAAAAAGAAAGGATTCGTAGGTTTTGAATGTAATTTAAAAATTTTACAAACCTATATGTCGGTACGAAAGTACTTCCTTCACGTACAAATGTTGTTTTTCAAATAACCAGCATACAATATTTTCACTTTGTTTTTAAGCAAATGTATAGATTCGACACCCTATACGATTTTTAAGAAGACTGTCATAAGCAAACATTATTTGCATACATTGGCCTTCTTTTTCTATTATATGCTTTTAAAATTTAAAAAAAAAAACAAATCATGAATTGAAATACAAAAAAAAAAACAGAAAAAAACCAACGAAAATTGAAGTTAAAATCACAGCTGAAATAAATTTTATATAAACGTAATTCCATTTAATTTTTCAATTAAAAGAAAATCATTTCCATACCGATACTGAATGGAAATGTAATACTTACTTTATAACCAAAACAAATAGTTACCTCACCACAAATTAATTAAAATTTGTGGCTACAAAAAAATTACTCTTCTTTAGTTACAGCTCCTTTAAATTTGATTTCCATCTCCGTCTTTTAAACACTGCACTTTTAAACACTCAAACCCGTTACACAATTACTTTTACTTAAAAAAGATTGTGTAATTTATGATAAAAACCGACGTTACATGAATTTTTTTTTATCGCGGAACCGACGTTCTTCGTATTACTTCGCGTATTTTAAAAAGAAATAACATTTTGTTAAATAAAAAAAAAAGAATACTAAAATAATTAAAGAAAAAAATAAAATCACTTAAAAATTCAAATTAAAATTTTGTGATTAAATTTTCTTTTTTTAATCTAAGAAGGAATTTTCTTATGTGTTAAAGCAAAAAATACATGCTGAACTAATAAAGGACAAACAGAAATTAATTAAAATAATATTAAATAATTAATGTTTTTTAAAAGTAATATTTTAAAAATCGAAATATAATAAAAACAGAAGGCCAACGTTCCCAAATTCTTATTATTAAAATGTAAAAAATTATGATTCTTTCAGATTAAAAAACGATATTATTATGGTATGTTATGATAAGAGCGATATTGCATATATGTATATATTTTTTTTTACAAATTAAATAAAAACAAAAAAAACTAAAAAGTTAATAATCAAATAAAAAAAATAATGAAATCAAAATAAAAAAAAATTATTTCAATTATAATTGATTAATTATTTAAATTATTTTTAATGTGATTTCAATACTTTTGTATAATGTAACAAACACTACTCAATCACCATACAATAAAATTAAATTTCAAAAAAAAAAATTACGTTGGAAACATGATGGAATAAAATTAATATAAAATGAACATTTATTTATACGAAAAAATGTATTAATTTTTTTTAATTTAAACATTTCATTTTTCCAAAAGACTTACCTCAAATGAATGTCGATATACGAAAATGGGTATATAAAATAAAAATACTTATGTAATACAAAAAAAATAAATGTCAATGATCTTCGGTTATGATCATGGTGACATGTATTAATTAATTCCATCATATTTCCAATGTCATGATCAATTCACGATTTGAGAAAAAAATATGAGAATGTGTTAAAAATGCGTACATAAATATCAGCTTTTCGTATTTTATGAATAATGAACCGTTTTTTTATAACAATTAAGGTATTTTTATGTTAGAGCACATTCTAATATCCTTTTTTCTCAATTAGAATTAAGAATTTTTGAATTTTATAAAAAGCTTACCTTGTGCATCGCGATGTGGTCCTGTTCCAGGTTCTTGTGCGGCCATAAAAACTGATTCATCTTGACTTCTTTCTTGCCACTGATGAGAGTATCCTTGAATTGAGAATAAAACAAACATTTTATTAATTAAATAAAATTTGTATACTAATTTGATTACCTTGACTGGAACCTTCTCCAGCATGACTAGGTCCAGCATGATCCAAATCTTCTAGTAAATCTTCATCTTCCAAGGTTAAATCTTCAACATTTTCATCTTGCCCATCTTCATATTCATTTTTTGGCTCCAGTAACAGATCTGAATGTGATTCTTTAATTTCTTTTTCTTGCATATCATCATTTTCACTTTTGTTTACTGGAACCATTTCCTCTTCTTCCTCCTCATCAATTTCATCATTTACATGTTCATTTTCTTCTAAAACATGTTCTATAGCTGATGGTTTAATTTCTATTTGCTGCGGCAATTCAGTCTTTTTGGTAACATTTACGACAGAGGTAGCTAAGTTGTTAACTGATCCAGATGTGGATGCGGCATGAGGCAGAGATTGCGATGACGAATTTGAGTGATGGTCATGATTATCTAATGATATACAATCATAAATTTAGCACAACGAACATTTTTTTCAACTAAGTTGCATGTATTTTTTTATTTTTTGTACAAGTCATTCAAATAACAGTAACTCATTTGAATTTTAAATTATTTTAAAACTTGCATTTTATTATGAATAAATTTTTAACAAACCTGTCGATATTCCTTCTGTGCTTCTTCTTCGTATTTTTTTTCTTTTTCTTGATGTAGGACTAGTTGAACCCTCCCTTGATTCATTCATATCTGAATCAATATCATGTTTGGCAGGTCTTTTTTGTTCAATTGTGAGACCACTCTAAACATAAAAAAAAATTTGATTAGTTTTATTAAAATTTGTTTTAGAATTTAAATTTATTTACCTTCGGCACAGGTACCTGTTGTTTTGTATCATTTTTCTGTGTTGTGTTATTACTATTTCGATTATCTGATAGTCCTTTGATTTGCAATGATTCTGCCGCTTTTAATAGTGCTCCTAATTGATCTTGTGATATATTTACTTCTCCTCTATACATATAATCCATCATTGCTCGTAATTCTTGAAATTTAACATCCTTTAGAATAAAAATTGGATGTTTGTCGTATTGTTGAGAAAGTAATGTCTGTAAAAAAAAAAAGAAGAAACAAACAATCAATCAACTATCCAACTTTATATTTATAATTGAAACTTACTGCAAAATATGGACTGCATGCTGATAGAACAACTTTATGGGCTTTTAGAAATTTTCCTTCCGCTGCCAGCGTGCAATCAACCAATGTACCATTTTCTAGAAGAGTGTCAAATACACTAATAAGTGTACTTTGATGATTATTCCACCGTAAACAGAATTGTTGATCTTCCTCCATATTTTTCTCAATTTATTCTTTTAAACTGTAAAGAGAAAAAAAAAAGTTATGAATTTGATTTTTCAGAAAAGAATACAATTTTTATATTAGTCAAAAAAAACGGTCAAAATAGTTTTTCTTATTAAGGGTGGATTCAAAGTCACATTAAAACTTTTTTTTAAATCAGATTTAAAGTTTGAAACATGGATTGCAATGAAATTTTATCTCTATAAAATAAACAAATGTTTGATGATACTTCAGTTTGTTGGTTAACAAGTAACATTAGCATTATATGCATATTAACATAAATGCATCCTTAAATCTTGAAATTCGATTGGACTAAACTTTATGTAATTTGCTTTTAGGTATTTTACGAAATTGATTGGTGGGCGCCATTGTAACATTTTTTTTTTTAATAAAATTGTTATGTAATAGAAATTACAATGTTTTAAAACATATGTATAAATAAATTAACGCATTGACTGTGTCGTCGTTCTAACTCAGTTTTAAGCCGCCAATCTTGTAATTTAAGTATACCCGGTTTAAGTATCTCGGCGGGTAAAACCACTTTCCACAAAAATTTGATTTACGCTTCAGGCCAAATCTTCACTTTACTAATTGATAATTTGGCATTACTAACATTTAGGGCCGTATTTTTAAACGTCGATAGAGATAAATCTGCGGATTTATATTCGCTTTAGTATTTTTAAACGCAGATAAATCCATTTATTCAATCTTGGGTTGGGTCGATGGCTAAAACCGCGGCTATATTATTTTAGAAAATTCGAGAATACAAAACGTCATTACGTTGCGTCAAACAGTTTTTAAATATATTCAAGTATAGTAAAATTTCTAAGAAAAACTATGCAAAATCTTGCTAATTCATCTTCTTCTGAGTCTAATGATTCAGATTATGAAATAATCATACCAAGTCAACGAATAAAACAACAAAAAATATTTCAAGAAAGGATTGATATGGAATATTATAATGCGGAAGAGTTTAGGATGCGATTCAGGTTTTCTAAAGAAGGAGTTCATTATTTGGAAAGCAATATAAAAAATGACATTGAACCACTAGACTTTCGTGGGTATCCTTTGACCACGATACAGCAAATATTGGTATGTTTGAGGTATTATGCAACCAGGTCGTGTCAATTGGTAATCGGTGATTTAATAGGAATAAGTCGCGGGCAATATAATACAAAAACAAGCATAATGGGAAAAAATTCAAAAAACAATATTACTGGGAAAATTTAAAAAAATGACGCACTTTTAATGCCAAATTCGATATCGAAAATCGAAAATTTTAGCTTCATTCAAAAATATCACAAAAAAATCCATAGATCTGTCCACCTTTATAATTACCAAAAATAGCCTTAGTTAAAACAATGGATTTTCGAAAACCACGGATTAATCCGACGACTTATCCTCGTTTAAAAATATGGGCCTTAAAATCACCACCATTGCAAATGGTGGTTTTACGTTAAAGATGTGAACAAATGAACATGAACAAATTACTACTTTAACGCAAATTATTTTGTAATGCATAAGATAGCGATTTGCTAGGATTCGTTAACCTTACGGCGGAAGGTTTCTTTTAGGTTTTGTTAATACGAAACATAATTTTGATATTTAGTATAAATTTAAAAAATTTATTTCAAGTGCCAAGTAGGCAGAATTGTTTTATAATAAATCACATTTCTTTAGCAGCTACTAGTTTGGGAGATATGAACTATCAAATCTAGTCTTAAAATTGCAAAATCTGATGTAAAACGAGAGACTTTTGTTTTTCCTCTGGCGATGGTAATATTACATCAAACGGAAGGTATAGCCGTGTGTGTTAAGTGTGTGTCAGTTCGATTCCTATCAAGTCCAAAAAATGGATTTATAGGTTTAGAACCGAATTGATACAGTAGTATTGAAGTTCTTATAATTGATAAATAAACTGTAATTCTCATAATTGATAAAGTAGATTGATATAAATATAAATCGATAATACAGAAAACCTCTGAATAAATTGATATAAACTTTGGTGATATGGACTGAAAAAACAAAATGCCATAAGAAATTATGACCAAGCCAAATAAATAAAGTAAAAAAAAAAATGTTACATCAGAAGATGTATTAGGTGAATAGGGTTTCAAAAATCGGTTTTTGCCAGTTTTAAAATCGCAGTTAAGGTATACTCCCTGGTGATCTCAATTCACGAGCAATAATTTTTTTCCTTTTTGTAGCATCAAATTGTGATATAATACTCAGTTGTTTATAATTGTTAATAGTTTTAATTTTCTTTTTTCCATTTTGAAATAGAAGCATTTTACTTGTTTTTTATTTTCAACGGTATTTTGAAATAAAGAAACATTTGACATAAAGAATTTTGATATAATGAAATAAAATTCAATACAAACTTGGTTGGAGGATTATTTTGTTTAATATAGAGAGGAGTTTGAGATAGAGATTTGAATGTATTTACATTTTAAAATTAAATGTAGATTAAATTATTAATTCAGACTGTTACCTAAATTTTATTCTAGAAATTTTTTGAACTATTATGTTTCGTAATCTCTTTAAAAAGCATAAAAATAAAAATTGTACACATGTACAGATTAATGATCCAACTATAGCAAAATAGATTTACAGTGGCGCCCAAATTACCAGAATTCAATTTTTACGGGTTTGATAATAATAATGGCTCAGCATCTCTTTGGTAAAAATCACACCATTTGTAACTATATAAAAATATCACGATAAATATGTGTTTCCATGTTGAGCCTTATTAAAAATTTGAAAAATATTAAAATATAAATTTTCAAATACTTAATTGAAAATCTTGCATCCAAAACATTTTGCGTAACAAGCATTTTAATTTTGAAATTTGATAATTGAAGTTAGTAATTTGGATGGTAGACGCGTGATCCGACCAGACCTAGTAAAGTTTGAGAAGTTTGAGGTTGTAAATTAAATCGCCCTGTTTTAATTTTGATCGGAGTGCTCGAAATTGAAATTAAAGCAGGATCGGAGTTAGAGAGTGACCCTGTTTCATAGAATTCGAAACAAGTATCGAAGAACAGTGCTGAGGAGAACTAGATATTATCGGTGAATGGTTGATCAGGAATCGTTCAGATTTAGTGCTATCCTGATAGCTGGGTTTCAGTCTGCGGTACTAACTTTAGCCATTCTTCCTCTAATATCTATAGTGAAAGTTTTATCATCACGATTGATGACGAGATAGGTTCCATCTTAGGGTTGTTGCAACGACCTTCGGACCTTGTCTACTTTGAGGAAAACGTGTGAGCAGATCTTGAAATCGTTGAAAACAAAAACGTTATCATTCGAGTGACGAGAAGAAGTAACATGTCGGAGATTGTTGAACTGTAGCTTCAGGATAGCTACAAAATCCGATTGTGGAACCAGTTTCAATAAAATGTGTCCCGGCAAGCGTAAGGTAGATCCATACACTAATTCCGCGGAGGTAGATTTAAAATCTTCCCGAAAAGCTGAACGCAGTCCAAGTAGTATAGTCGGAAGACTTTGTGTCTAATCTTGTCGATCGTGACACATTATGGCCGCTTTCAATGTTCGGTGAAAACGTTCGATCATGCCATTACATTTAGGATTATAAGCTGTGGTTCGTCGATGTTCGAAATCTAACAACTTTGAAAGTTCAGAATATAGTTGTGATTCGAATTGTGATCCTCGATCGGTCACAATGAAATTTGGAACCCAGAAGCGATATATCCATCCAGAATAAACAGCAGTGACTACAGTTGCAGCCGTAATTTCTAAAATCAGGATTGCTTCGGGCCATCTTGTGTATCTGTCAATCAGAGTTACACAATACCCTTGTCCTTCTGACGAAGGCATCGGTCCTATAATAATATTTAAATGAACTTCGGAAAATCGTTCTGAAGTTGAAGAATAATTAGATAAGGGAGATCGAGTGTGTCGTGAAATTTTTGATTTCTGACACTAAACAGTTTCGAGTCATTTTCCAGACATCGTTTTTTACTGACCACGGCGTCAGTCAGTAATTTAATAGAATAATTGATTCCTGGATGAGAAATGTTGTGCATTTGCACGAAAACGCTTTGACGAAAATGTTTTGGAATAAATGGACGCAGTTTCCTCGTTGAAACGTCATAGAGGAAACTGTTGGAAGGTAAGCGTCGTGCTATTTTCCGAAAGTAGTTCCTTCAACTCTGAATCATTAGCTTGAGCATCAGCAATTGCCGAATAGTCGATAATCTCAGGTAGTTGAATTTGATCAATGCGTGACAAGGCGTCAGAACATTGTCAATTCCAGAAATATGTCGTATGTCAGTTGTAAACTGGCTGATAAAATCCAGATGTCTAAATTGTCTAGGACTAGCTTTGTCTGGATTTTTCGACAATGCATAAATTAGAGGTTTATGATATGTGAATAGGATAAAATTTCGTCCTTCTAGAAGGTAACGAAAGTGTTTAATGGCTAAATAAGCTGCCAAAAGTTCACGATCATAAGCGCTGTTGAGTTTCAATTAGTCTATCGGAAAAAAAACTGAAAGGCTGCCATGAATCGGTGAAAAGTTGTTGATCGACAGCACCAACTGCTTTGTCGGAAGCGTCGACCATAATAGCAAGTTAAGCATCTAAAGGATGAGCGAGCATCGTAGCATCGCGGAGTTGCTTTTTACAGTTTGTAAAAGCTTGAAGAGAATATTCCGACCAGTTAATCGGTCGTTTGTCGTTCTTTTTTGAACCTTTTAAGCCTCACAACTACATATGCTAGAGCTACTAATAATGCATAAATCTTAAGTATGACCGACATCAAAATAATTTATAATAAAAAAAATTTTTTAATGGTTTTAAACAATATTTTGAATTTTTCTCCCGAGAGCATTTGAAGTTTGGATAAAACCGTTCTTCTATCCTGACTTTCTAATTTGCAAATTTTACGAGTCTTGATTGAAACATGAAATTGGGTAAACACATAAACGTCATGATATACATATATTCCTTTTACAAAAACATCTACCGGTAGCTCTCTGTACTATTAAATAATAAAACTATTTCTGATAGCCATTTGACATTTAAACGTCAAAAAAACTGACCTCTTTCAAAATAACAAAAATTAGTTTGACAAATTTAGAAACTTTTAATGCAGTCATCTAATATACGGGAAATCCATATATTAAGAAATCCAATCACTATCAACTTTTTATTTTAATTAAAAAAAAAACCGAATCAATTCTATCGACGTTTTCCAATTTTATCCAACTTCAATAATTATCCAAAACAAAAAAAAATTTAGTTTGGCAAATTAAAAAAAAAAACAAACACATTGCATTAAGTTTCAAGGTCAAAAATTAACTTTAAAATATAAACATGCCTATGTGTATGTTTGATTTAAAGTTCAACCAATAAAACAATAATATTCCTTGTACTTAGTACTTATAAATAGATTTAATTAAAAATTAATAACATGAAACCCATAAAAAGAAAAAGGAGAACGCACGTTAACTTTTTTTTAGTAATGTATTTTGCATAAAAGAAAAATCAATAAAACTATTCAATGGCGGCCAGTGACGCCAACAAAAATTTCCACGTAGTAAAAGATTCAATAAAAAAAATTAATATAATTTTATTTAAAAGTAGAAAAATTTTAAACCACGTGGATATCAGTAAATATTTAACTAAAGTTTGTGCGAATTTATTTAGTTTTTCTTATTGTTTAAAATAAAAATGTTTTGACCCACTTTTTGTTATTTAAAAATAATAAAAACAAACTATTTTAATTATTTACAACTAATAATTCATATTAGATAAAAAATAATAATACAGTAAATTTTTTTAAGATAAAATAATTTTATGAAAACACTACATAAAACTTATTACAAGATTATTTTCATTAGTTAACAAATATGGCGGCCGAATGTTACTCATAAGACAAGCTGAAACTTTTTTTTTTTACTTTGAAAGTTTAAAAACAGATCTTACTTGTATATATATTTAAAAAAAAATTTATTAAAAAAAAACACTAAAAGTCTATTTTAAACAAACTTTATGTTTATCGTTCACTAAATTCATCGTTTTCTGGGCTTGGCAAATGACGCAGCGGAAACTTATAAAAATTTTGTTGTTTGTTAGCTGGCTCGCTGGCTTTACTAAATATTATTATTTCAGGAAAATGATATATGTTCAAACAAAATCAACACACGAAAAGAAAAAACTTTTGAGAAAATCTATTGCTACTACTCTAACTTTTAGTAAATAAAATTACATAGAAAAAGATGCAGATAGCGGTTAAAAATGAGAAAGAGCATAAACTAAAAGCAAAAAAAAAAAAAATAAATAAATAATAAAGAAAAATCCGATGAAACACCAACACAACCAACAACAACAAAAAAACATAATTGTAGTTGTAAAGCAGCGCAGTAAATTTTCTAATTTTCATATATTTTTTTTTTTGTTTTAAATTCAATTATGGTGTATATATGCTTTTATTATGTGCATAGAATTTCATGTTCATGGAAATTTTATAGGACAGATGTTCAAAAAGTTTTGTCATTGTAAAATGTTACCCACACATAAATAAGCTCCAAATGGTTTAAATTTTCAATATCGAGGGTCAAAAATGCAATATAAGTAAACAAGGGAAATTTCATTTTGAAAAGTTTTAATTTCTCAACCAAAAAGCAATAATGTTTGAATCACATGATCAAAGAAGTAGATCGCAAAACATTTCCATAAAAGAAAATCATTTATTTATTTTTATAATCTAATATAGATAAGTTTTTATAACGGTGCAATGATATCAATAAAAAAAAAATTCTAAAATATTTTCATAATTTTCAACGCTTCCCCAACCATTTTACATTAAAAAGTCCATCATTGCAGACAAAAGCAACAAAGAAAATTTTTAGTTTTCAAAAAATGTTTTCTCAAATTTCTTGTGAAACAATATTTTTTTGTTTTTTTAATTGGTATTGGTTACAATAGAAAAAAAAAGGGTCGTGTACTACTACATATTTTCTTTGAAAAAACTATTAGTTTTCATTCTTTTTCCACTTGTATAAATTTTTTTTAATTTAACGATCGATCATACATAAATTTATATGGGATGAGATCATTTTAAACGAGAAAACACAAAACAAACTTTAGCGAAGCTTTATATAAAAGGTTAAAATATGTTAGCGGGGAAAAGTAAGGAGGGTGAAGTTTTTTTTGTATTTATAATTTTAGATATTGTCGCTTGCGAGTGAAACTTCATTTTTCACAACCATTGGGCGATTATCAGATTATGAGCATTTCTAATTATAAAGAATATTAAAAAAAGAATTAAATAGTTTGCAAAAATAAAAACAAATGGAATTTTATAACCAAATAAAAAAAGTTATTATGTAGCGCATGCGCAATTCCACTTGCCAAAAATGTTTAAAATTATATATATATATATATGTGTATATACATCCATACTCATAAATATATATGTATATGTATGCATACATAATCTACATCGAAGACATAAATGTATTCATAAAAATAGTTAACTGAAAATAGAAAATGGAGGACGTGGAAAAAGGAAAACTTTTTTTATAAGACCAAACCAAACTATCGAGAAAATATAAAATTTCATATTTACTGTTATTTATATATATATATATACATATGAATTTATGGAAAAACAAAACCAAATTTCAGAAGAAAATTTGCTAATTTAATGCATATCATAATGTGAAAAATGATAATTTCATGATGGCGTCATACTAGAAAAACTACTTTTATGTTGAATAATTAAAACTATAACATAATTAAAATTCCCAAAATTAATAATTCGATTTCGATCGATCATTTTTATTATTAAAACATAAGTTTTGATTAGAATATATCCTGAAAATATTACTCTAAACGCCATCATTTTATTTAATGTAAATGCATGTATATAGTAGATTAATTACCTTTGTTAAAGTTTAGCATAGTCTTATTTTTCTTCACTTTTATAACTTTAAAATTTCATAAATAAATTAATACTTCTTTATTATTAAATTTTATCTTATTTAATTATACTTGGTCACTTAAATTGAGATTTAAAACATTTTTATCACAAATTTATATGGAAATGCTAATTTTAAAATATAAATTTTACTTCACAACTTAAAACTTTTTTATTTCAAACAAAATTTTACTAGTGCTCTCGTATTTTGTTCTTTTCTGTCGAGCAATGATCGTGGACTTGCGGTTTATGGTCGATACTCCAAGGTCTGATCATACAAGCTGTTTTATGCTATAGTAGGTTTAACATATATTTCAATCGGGTAATCCGTTTTTTCATAATATCTAGATAATCAGCTGTTTTTATTTTGAATATTTTTTTTAATTAAATAGATAAATAATTATTCTATTTTGAGTATAAAACAATATAAAACAGTATATCTTATCAAAATTTTGATTAATCTATACTTTTCATTCATGTTTGATATAAAAACGACATTGAATGAAAATTGCGTAATCCATATTTAATTAATAGTATTGAAATAAATTTTTATTTTTCATATTTAGAAATTGATTTCATTAACATTACAATAATCAAAATTAGTTGAATTCTATATTTTAATCCATTTTCCCGAAATACGTGACATCTATTAAATTATACCAATCAACCTATAACAAATATTAATCTTTTTCTTCAATACAATTACAAATCTTGTATATCGACTCTGAAAAATCAAAATAACAAACCAATACCACATCAATTCTATTTCGTCCGGCAACCAAAAAACAGTGAAAATTTTCCAAAGGAAAAAAAATTATTTTATTTTAATAATAATATTTATCAATTAAATTATTATAACAGAATCATTTAAATAATAAAGTTAATAGTTCAAAAACTCTGGAGTTATATAAAATAAAGATTTGTTACATCAATTAACGGAACAATTCTAGAATTACGCGTATTAAATCAGAAAAGAACACGTTGATATAAGCCTACTTTTTTTTATTATATTAATAAAATGTCTAATGGTAATAAAAAGTTTGTCAATTATATTAGTGAAAATAAAACTGCCAACGATTTACTATATGATAATAATGGAAATTCTCTTAATTTGGAAAAATCATCGATCGAATTCCTCAAGAAAATTTGGAATGAAATCAAAAATAAAAATATTAAGTTAATTGAAAATTTTGATCTATCAAGTTGTATTAATGGATTTAATTTATCAACTGAAATTATTTCACATGTTCTACTTATTGATGATTGTAAATTAATAGCGATAAATCCGAATTATATTGTTGAATTATCTGAATATGTAATTGATGTTAATTATGCTTATGATAATCTGAATACAACATTTAATCCAAAACTTGGTGATATCATAAAAATTTGTCTGGCTAATGAACGAAGTACGTCAATATCTTCGAATGATGAAAATGATATTGTTAACATAGATACGATAAATATTAAAATAAAAATGAATAAAAAATCGAAACGTAAAAATCGATCAATGTCTGAAAGTTATTGTGATGTTATAAAAAATGTAACGGAACAAATGAACGATTTAAAATTAAATGATACAGAAACGACCAGTAATGATTCTAATGATACAGCAATAAATAATCAAGTTCTGAAATTACGAAAATCCCGCAGCTTATCCGAATCAAATGAAATTAGTCATCAGGATTGTTCGAAGATGAAAAAATATAAGGGAATACTGAAGCATACGATATACGAACATTCGATTATATTGGAAACGTCTGAGGAAGATATATCCCAATCATTCTCTGATGATTATTGGAATGATAAAATAAGCCAAAGTGATTCGGACTGTTGTAAAAAGTCTGTACGATTTAGTGATGTTATTAAAAAGCAGCTATTTAGGTAGGTTTTTTCGTTATTGTTTAGAATTTTAAAATTTGTTTATTAATTTTCGATATACTAAAAATTATGCACTATTTGTAGATGACTGAAGTTGTGAAGATATTCTTAAGACTATGTCGAAACGTTCTGATCAGTAGATTCTGATGGTTTCATTATAGTCCCTGAATTTGATGATTACCACATATGTTATACTTTGTGAGGCACCTGTCCTTGACAAGCAGGAAAACTTTTATTCTGCCATTTTCCTCGATTCGGCAAGCTCCACAAACGCCGATTGCTCGCGATCTTGTAAATTTGCTACCACAATTTTTTTTTAACTATGGGTGATGGAAATTTGTTTGGAACACTAGGGTAAGCTTGTCCGAAAAAAACGTATCTCTATGGTCGAGTTCGATAACTGACATTTTGGTATATTTGGACCGGTTGTCGGACTAGACAATAGCAGACAAATTTTTGTGTTCTGAAACAAATTTCCGACCCCCATAGGTAAAAAAAAATAAATTTCCGAACGAAAAAGCGGCGGAATCGAGGAAAATGGCAGAACAAAAGTTTTCGGACTGGTAATGATCAAATGAAATCGGCGTGGGCCCAGGGATTATTACTTCGACGCCAGTGTTGACATGCTTTATGTTTAGCATGAATATATTTCCCGGATTTTAGTTGAATGTGTATTAAACTGGTTTAGAATTCTTAATTCGCTATACTTGAGTTTTGAATGTATGGAGCAATTCGAAAGTATATTTTTGAACTTTTCTCGTTTACGTGTTTCGAACCTATATACCTCAGCATTGCCATTATTTAAATCCTTTGGCAGAGACGCTATTCACTACGCCACCGAGACGATGGTACTCAAGTCTAGTGAATAAAACTTTGCTATCACCAAGTTTTGGATTCAATAATTTTGGCAAAACTTGGTGATATCATAAAAATTTGTCGATTCAAAATTCAAGTCTAGTAAATTAAAAATCATAAATATACAGTAAGCATCCTTTATAAGCAACCTTAACACAAGCAACATACTATTGTAAGAACCTCTGCATTAGCAACTTTTTTGATTCCAAAATTTTTTTTACAAACAACCATGGGTTTTATTACTCATTTTAATTTTCATTCATTGTAAAGAAAGGTCGAGTATCAATTTCTTTAAAAACAAAATTATCAATTTTAAATGAACTCCAAGATTGCAAGACACCAACATCTGCAGAAGCTACAATATTCATAAGTCGACCTTAACGAGAATAAAAAATAATAGAGAAAACTTTGAAGAATTCACCTCAAAAATGTATGTTAATAAAACAAAATCAAGCGAATGAAGCCACCATTAAAAAATCCTGATCTTGATGATGAACTAAACGCATGGTTTTTACTACAACGGTAGGCATGACGAGGATTTGAAGCCAGTGACTGCTGCTTCTTTATAAAAAAAAATGGAAAATTTTGTGATGACATTGGTCAGAACCAAAGGCGATAATGCCACCTGTCCCATGACAGGTGGCATTATCGCCCAATAAAATTTCTTTTCATGGTAAGTCTTTTAAGTGACGAGAAGCTTCAGGCTATTACTACAACGGTAGGCAAACAAATTGGTTTCAAAGGAGATGCTGAAAGTAAAACCACTAGATTTAAATAGGTCACTCAATGGGCACGAAGTATTTTCAGCTAGTGATGGCTGCCTGATAAATTCAAAAAACGCCACTGCATAAGAATTTTGACGTTTCCGGTAAAAAACTTTCAAGCAATGCTGAGAGTATTGCTGCATTTACAAGAGATTTCAGAAAATGGGTTTTGCCGGAACAAATCTACATGTGTGACGAAGCCGGTCTGGTTTACAAAGGTTTGAAGTGTTTTAAATAGTGCAGTGTTCTAATAATGTAAATTTACCACTGTATTACAAGTCATCCAAAAATGCTTGGCAAACCTCTGCACTTTTTAAGGAGTTTACAACGATTTCGTCATCCTTGAAGCTTCTCGTCACTTAAAAGCTAAAGACTTACCATGAAAACCAATTTTATTGGGCGATAATGCCACCTGTCATGGGACATCAAACAATTTTTCCGATGATGAAAACTTACTTCTCGAGATAGACGGGCCTACGCCCCAGAAGTACCCAGTTCTGACCAAGGACCATCGCAAAAATTGCCATTTTTTTATAAAGAAGCAGTTGCCACTGATCTCACTGCTTCAAATCCTCGCCATGACTGGTATTGAAAAAAATCCTGGACCAACAAAAACATGGCATTGTGCAGTTTGTAAAAACATTTTAAGGACAAACATTACATCCGTCCAGTGCAGCAGCTATAAAAAATAGTGCCATCTCAAGAACTACTCAGGCTTTGCCACACATAAGCAATGGACCAAAAACTATATAGCGCCATGTTGTCAAGTAACAATGCGAATGAACACATATCCGGAAACCCCAAGTGATGTTAAAATAATGTAACGAAACTGTAACGGTATCATAAACAAGATCGATGATATAATTAACTATATGTGCAAACACAATATTCTAGTCGCGGTTTTACAAGAAACCAAATTAAATGTTAGATCTAAGATTAGTGATAATATCTGTGATTATCGAATTATAAGACTGGCTGACAAAAGTGGGGGCCTTGTCTTTATCATTCACAAAACCGTGGTCTACCGTATAACCACATTACCAGCTGTACCAGAAACTTATAAACACCTAGAACAACTGGGCATTATAATAAAATCCGGAAATATGAAGATAACTCTAGTCAATATTTATATTCCACCAGTAAGCAGCTCTGATACAGGTTATGAACCGTCCATAGGCATTTATTTGCCGATCATAGGTAACTTAAGCCGTTCCTTAAATGAAATAAAATCCATGAACCTTGACGCCCTCTCTGGGGAAAGACAATTCAGAAAAATTTTTCACAAAGCTAGAAGATTCAACCAAACTTCCCGCAGGAAGCTTGTGTACTTTCCTTCCAAAGAGATGACAGACGCAAGGCCGATCCAACTAACCCTAGAATTCCGGGCCTGAATAAACAAATTAATAACTTAGTAATGGAACACAAACGTAACAACTGGAGAGATCGAGTAAGTCAGCTTTGGCACAAATGAAAGTTTGTTAAAGGCTTAACTCATTCTCGTCAACCGGATCACAACTGCATGATCTACTTTGATGATCTACCAACCGAAAACCACAGGGAATGCGCAACAAAATTCAACACACAGTTTACAGAAAAGCGACATAAATATGAAGAGGAAACTAGGTCCGTATTAAGACATCTGCGCAAACTTAATACTAAAAATTTCGAGGATATATTTTCCGAAGAAGAGGTTGGAAATTCAATAAGGAAAACTAAGCCATCGACAGCTATTGGACCCCTAGGCATCTCAGCCATCATGCTCTTACACATTGGAACCAAAGGATTGAACTTTCCCACTACCACACGCAACACATCTCTAAATACGCTCCATATACCAAATTTATGGAAAAACATCTTTGCCCAAGTAGTTTATCGGCACCACCGAAAGGAATAACCATCACGTCATATGCAGACGGATGCACGGTGCTTGCAACAGAAAACAACCTGGAACAACTCACCAATGTCTTAAACACCTACCTCAACACCCTGAATGAATGGTTTAAAACCACAAAACTGAATCTTTCTACCGAAAAGTTTACTTTTTCGCTTTTCACCACATGGACGAAGTTGGTGAATACAACACTTAACATCTGCATTGACAACATACTTATTCCCATGGTCAAAAATCTGATGGGGTCACATTCAATGCTCATGTTTAGCAGGTAAACTCGAGATTAAAAAACAGGAATAATGCATTGAAAGCACTAGCTGGCAGTTCATGGGCCAAAGATTACGCTGCACACATATGGACACCCCATATTACTACCACGCACTGGAATAAGATACAAACAACACAAACAGTTTTGAAAACCGCAACCTGATGCCATTTGATGGCTCAGCGAGATCACTTGCACGAGGAATGTAACATATTGTCGGTTCGTGAACAATGAAATGCTAACCAAACAATATATATGGGCCTGTCACAAAGAACATCATTTTCGCAGTGAAACCTTATCAACGATTGAACCACCTAAATACAAAGAGGACAGCGAGGTACTTTCTGCATGATATTCGAGATAACCAAGCAACTGGTAAATAAACGTCCAAGTTCTAAATAGAAAATACAAGTTTGTTGCCGAAGAGGTTCAACTGCCTCACAGCACGAGATCCATCCTAGCACAACTAAGATCCGGTTGGCCACGCATCCTTAATAACTACACAAGTAGAGTTCTTGAAACTGTTGACAAGTGTCCCGCAACAAATCGATCAATTGATTGTATAAAGAAATTAAAATAAATGTTTGAATTTGCTTTAGTTTTTATTTAACGATAATTAAGTCAATTATTTAAAGTTTATGCATGATAGAAAATAGGAACCAAATAAATAGATTATTCCATATTACTCAGAAAGCAAAAAAAATCGTATCGGAATTTTATCCGAGAGGTTGGCAATAACTTTATCAAATCTTCTATTCCTCATTAAATATGGATAACCAAGGAAACCTTGTAACGGAAATCAAAGCGAAGGCAGATCTGCTTGCGGCAAATTTTGCTGTCGATGATTCCCGTATAAATCCGCCAAACTTTCCACCTATCCAATCATCAATGAACAAAATTTACTTTCGTCCAAGAATTTTGCGATCAGCACTGCTTAATCTAGATCTTAGCAAATCTTCTGGTTCGGACGGTATACCACCTATTGTACTAAAACATTGCGCGGATACCCTGATTTATCCACTAATTAGTCTTTCATTTATCCCTAAGCTAGGGTCTTTATCCATCAATGTGAAAACTGACTAATGTTCAACCAGTCCCGAAAAAGGGCAACAAGTCTCACCCAGTCTCTATTAATTATTAATGACATATCTAGAAAACAACAATCTTCTCCACGACCGCTAATATGGATTTCGTAAAACACGGTCTACTGGTGACATCATGTCAGTCCTCACGGAGAAATGGGGTAAAACAATTAATGACTTTGGTGAGTTTCATATTACTACCCTTGACATATCCAAGGCGTTTGACAGAGTTTGGCATCGGGCTTTTAACAATAAATTAATTTCATTTGAAGTCTGTAAGACATTGATGTGGTGGTTAGAAGATTTTTTATCCCAAAGATCTATCAGAGTAGTGCATCCAGCACGGTGCTACGTCGGAGAAATTCCCAATTCAATCTGGTGTTCCCCAGGGTTTGGTTCTATCACCAACCTATTTTCTGATCTTTATCAAAAATTTGTTATCTATCACCACAAACCCAATATATAGCTTTGGCGACGACAGTACTATCTTCCATTCCATTCTTTAAAAAAAAAAACAGCCATCTAGTCTAACTACTAATTGTCATCGTAGAAAAATAGTTGAATCCTTGAATGTAGATCTTGAATTAATCCTGGATTGGGGTAAACGCAATCTTGTGACATTTGATGTTATGCAGACGAATTTGTGCGTTTTGTCCCATAAAACCTCACTATATAGCTGCAATGCAACGTTTTCCAGACAATCAATAATAAACTCGCCTTCGCTTAAGCTGTTGGGTACTAATATCAATCACAAACTAATGATCATATTATTTCCGTGGCAAAATAATCCCAACGACTTGGTTTCCTTCCGTTACTGTAAAAGCTTTTTCTCTCTATCTGAAATTTCTACAACCTTTAAGGCATATATACGACCGATCCTTGAATTCCAGCACCAGATACCTCTTTAAATTTTGTTGACAGAGTTCACATACGTACTTTAAAACTGATTGATGAGCCAATGATAACATCGGGTATGGATTATGTGCATTATCATGTGCTCCAACTATCATAGATAATTGGAGCTGTTACACTATTCTACAGATACTACTACGGTAAATGCTTTAAAGAAGTTAATGATTTAATATCACCATTACGTAGATCTCCATGAGCCATTCCCATAAACATACCTTAGAGGTCCCATATGTGAGAACATCTAGCTATAATAACTCCTTTCTTTCACATTCTATATACTGGTGGAATCGAATACCAAAAAATGTTTTCCCCGCTACATACAATCCCAAAGCTTTTAAATCAGCAGTACATCAACACTATCGCTCCAGTCCTATCCCAAGTCCTTAAACACTAACCGTTTAACATTCCTTTCCTATCGTTAACACGTGCATAAAGCATTAGAAATCTATAACCTAAGTGATTAACCGAACTATAAAAAAAAACCTATTTCAAAAATTTAAGGAGCATCGTAAACTGTATTCTATATTCCGCTGTTAAATCGATGCCTCAGTGGATACCATTGTTGTCGAAAAATATCATAATAATATATGGCAATTAACTGATAGAAGAAGAAACAGGCTTGTTTTTCGAGACAGTCCATTGCGATCCTTACAAATAAAAAATGTAAACGTGAAAAAATGTGTAAAGAAACATTAACAGGAGCCTTATTGGCAATTTGCTAAGAACAAGAAAATCTAATCATAGGAGAAGCACGTAAATCAGAAACTCGTAAATCAATTCCTCTTTGGAATTACAACCTGTCGCCTAGATCAAATGTACATCAATGTTATACAGCTTTTGTCACCAAACACGACATCTGCCTTAATACAACCGTTAGCTCAGGACATAAGACAAAATTAAAAATCAAAAAATGTTCATTAAGTCAAACGCATCAGTGGCAAAAGTTCAACACAGCTTAAAAAAACCCGTTCAACCAACTGCTTCAACTGCATTACCAAAAATAGTTAAATTTTCACCAGCAAATTAAAATTCTAATAATTATTAAAAACAAATACATCTATTTAGGGAGTGGCCTGGAACATGTCTACGGTCATCTAAAGCACCAGATAAAAAAGTTCTAATTTATTTTAAAAATCCTGTATACTGATCAATAGATAGATAGAAAAATCTGGCAATATTCCAAAAGTATTTCATGCTCGGATGCTATTAGTATTATTTTCTTTGATTTGTTTCTAATCATTCAGCTTGATATATCATAGAAACAGCCGCAAAGTCCACGCCCTCTACAAGTCTATTAAAAAAATCGCCATCTACAGCTTAAAGAGCCCAGCAAGCACGAGTACACACATTAGATTTCCAAACATGAGCAAGAAGTGATAAAGATCACTGACACAGAATTGTCAATACAATCAAAATCACGGTGGAATTAAAGTAATATTACGTAGTTTAATTAAATTACCAAATAATTAACATTAAAATATAAATATTGTGTGAGAAATTAAAAAGAAGTTCGAAAAGTAAATTAGTGCTAAAATATTCAGCGGTTAAAAAGAATAAAATAAAAAAAAAATAACACATTTTCATTGCAACAAACTAAAACCAAAATAAATTCACACATATTATATTTTTTTGTAAAGAGATTAAATGTTTTTTTCAATTTATCAACAATAAGAATTGACCATCTCGGTCAGACAATTGGGCTGTGGTGGTTAAGTTCACCCTATTTCGAAAAGCATATTTTTGTTATAAATACAAGTCTAGTTGGTCCTACTTTTGATATTGTGCTAACATTTGAGAATTTAATTAAGTTTAGTTTCTATTCGGAATGCGATAATAGCTGATAGCGATAAAGTAAAAAAAGTGTTCGATATTCTACTGAGTATGGCTGGCTACAAAAATGTATTACATTTGAATTTAAACCTCAATTATGACATTGACACCAACGAGAATCTTCAACAAATGACGGCTTCTATATGCATTGAAAAGATTTCATCAAATGTTAACTGTTTTAGAAAACAACTAAAAGACGCCGAGACTAGAAATAGGGAACGGAGTGTGCCAATACTCCTGAATATTTCATACAGAAACCTATGAGATGCAATGTATTGTAAAGTGTGACAAAACATTTGTTGGTAATTCGTTAATTTTAACAAACAGAATGGGGAGATCCACTTTATTAGTTGGTCATTTTAGTATGGTATGACATTTTAAGTTCATAGTTCTGAAATCGAACTTACACAGTTCATCTCTATGGTCAGAAAGAGCAATTTTTGGTGTCATCATACGACAGTAGTGTCCCTAAACGTGAAGTTCAAGATTTGAATCAATTTCACAAGTGGCAACTATCTGCAAAAAATGATGATTCTTGTATAAGTCCTTCAAAACCATGACATGGAAGAGCCCTACAAGGGATGCTAATTGATTTTTTTTTTCTTAAAATTTTAATTTTTTCCTAATAACTAAATAAAATCTCAATTTTTATTTACAGAGTAAATTCAAGTATATTAGGTCAACGAAAGAAAAACCATAAAAAAAATGTTAGTCGAAAAAGAGCGCTGGAACGTAAACTGAGTGAAGGTGAATCATCAGAGAACGAAGAAAACAAACTTCATTCCCAATTTAGAAAAAACACGGATAAAATTAATAACCGTAATATTTAATTAAAATTAATTTTAATAATCGATCATCCCATCTACATTAAATTAAAATGCTAGTTTTTAACTGTTTTAGATTTATTATTAAAATCGTAAAACATTAAAAACAAAATAATTATCTCAAAATAGATTCATAGTAAAACGATTAATATACTTTTAAACGTAAAAAATTAGAAATTAAATTAAATAGTAAAAAACAACCAAGGAAAAGTACAATTTTTTTCTACTACTACACACTACTATTACTTTAATCAAATATACTTAAAATTTTTATCATGATAAATTAGTAGTACGAAATAAATAGGCTTCGTCGTTCGTTGTTGTTTGTGGTTTTTCATTGTTTTCTAGAAATATTGATTTTTAAACTGAAAAATTATATTAATTATACATATATACACGTTTTATGTGATTTATTTTCAAATTACAAATAAATACATATACAAATTTGAATTAAATTTATTTATTATTTCTTGTTTGGTAAAAGTAATTTATTAAGCTTACCTTGATTCAATCATTGTTACCACAACACTCCCCCATTTAGTGAATATTCTTGATGAAAGAGATTCAAGCGGTGTTTATTAAAAACTAGGAAAACTACATTATGGCTTTATCAGGTGATAACGAAAAGTTAAAATACAAGAAAAAGATTGTGCTGACAATAATACCTACAAAAACCCCATCGCCAGAATAACAAAGACAGCTATCTTTTTATGTTTGACAATCAAATATTTTTAGCAACACAGTCGAAACTACATGGCCTCCTTCAATCCACATCCAACTATTAATCCAATTGTAATTTATCATCATACAAAAATTTCATTTCTATTATAATTTTTAATAATAAATTAACAAAAACAGGTAATTAGCGAATATAAAATTCTTAAAATAATAATTGACTAATCACTATCAAAATGTAAACCGGTATAAAATATTATCCATGTGACAAGAAAACCTGCAAACGAAGTCATAAATCCTTCTTTAACTATTTCCCATACACCACCATACACTTCCTCGTCAACCGATTGAAAATTTATACTATATAAATACACTATTCCACTATTAATAGCAGCAAATCTACAAATAAAATAAAACGGGTTCAAGCAAAACAAGAATTATAATTAAATTTAATTTATATCAATATTCAATAAACTTACGATGAGAGACCAATGAACCCTTTTAATGGTATTATACCCCAAATAACACCAATTATTATACCCAAAACTTGTCTCGACCAATATAAAACATCTAAAAACTCTTCCTATGATTAATAAAAAATTAATAATTAAAACTTTTCATTTAATAAAACTGAATTTATTTGAAAAAATAAAAACCTTATCTGGCCATTCTGATTTTGCTGTTATCGCTCTTATCCAAACCGAATTTGATGTTTCATTTTTTGTATTCGAACTTTTTTGAACTGTATTAGATTTTATACTCATTATAACACACAATTATTTTTTTTTTAATTTAAATTAGAATAAATTTTAGTTTTTAAATTAATTAAAAAATAATAGAAATGGTTTTCGGAAGTAATGTGACATTTATAAAAATTTCTGATGACGATTTATAAAAAAAAAACTGGGACATCGACAAGAACAAGGTTAAGAAAAATCAAATAGGTTTCATTCTTCTAGTGTTTCAACCTATTACGTTAAACTACAAATTTTTGGTATTATCTTGTGATATCCGGTTAATTGTCAAAACTTTCAAGATGATAACAGTTCAAAATATATCAAAGATTTTAAATAATTTTAATTATAATTATGGTAATATTGTTAAATAAATTCGAACAGATATCTTATGCTTTTGTTTTTGTTTTGTTTTAAGGAATTCGGACAATATTTACAACAAACCGGTTAAATTTGGATCAAGAATGGAGAACACAGAAAAGATTATCGAAAAATCCAAATGCGGAAGGTCCGTTAACTGATAATCCGGATTATTCGTTTCTTGATGGAAAACCGGTGGCATTAGGAGTAATTAATAATATATTTTTTCAATTTTCTGGATTATAATTCGTATTTTAACTTGTAGTCTCGTCAAAAACAAAGATTACTCAAACAGAGGGAATTCGCTTCCAAAATTGTTACACTATGTGGAGAGCTTGATTTTGCAAAAACTCGATATAATAATATGATAAATGCTGCTAATAAAAAGGAACCGAGTCCATTAAAACCCAAAGGTCATCTGTTGTTGAAGAAATAGTGAATTATGAAAAAATATATGTCGACAAAGTTTTAAATTTATTTAATTGTAATAAATGCTAAGAAAATTTTCGAATAAGTAGGTACAATATTGAAGTGTTTATATTACGGTGTATGGCAACGATGTTGGGATCTAGATATCATTAATCAGGTTGCATTGACCCAGAAAGATCAGCAAACTCAATTGGTGCGGTTTGGCAGTTTCCTACTAGAAGCTGATTCTAAAAAATTCAACTAAACGAGCCATATAACAGTTATCTAACATTTGCGCGAACTTCGGCTTTAACAAAATAGTTAATATTCTTGGTAAGTGTGGGTATACACCCTAATACAAACAGGCTTTGAATTGCTGTCTTGAAAATGGAAACAGTACCCGAAACGAAACCCTGCTTAAACTGTCCCATTAAAAAAGGTACAATCCTATAGAATATTGATGAAAACTGACTAGGAAAATGACGATTTTAATGGGATCAACCGAGAAATTATTTACTTCATAAAAATGTTTGATAGGAAAGACTCATATTGAATAGGAAAATGAAATTAACCTCAATCCTTTAAATATCAGACTGTTCCTATTGAAACATTTTAATAGGAATGAAAGTAAATGAAAAGGAAAATAAAACTTAGACAATTTTTTTCTTACCACAAGATTATTTAATAGGATTCTTTATAGTTTTAAAGGGAGACATTGAGACAGGTTTAATGGGAAATGGATAATTTCTTCAGGAAAATGCGAAATTGAAATTTTAATTCCACTGCAAATTTTCCAAAAGGATTTTAAATGAATTTTAAGGAAACATTAAACCCTTTTCAATAGGAAAAGGAACATTTTTAAAGGAAAATAAAACGACAAAATTTGCCAATAGGATTAAATATAGTTTTATAGGAAAACATTGAGATAGTTTCAATAGGAAGTGTATAATTTCTAAAGGAAAATACGACTGAATTCTTATTCCACTACATTATTCTTCGATAGGTTTCTGTAAGTTTTTAGAGGAAGATATATAGATAGTATCAATGGGAAGTGTATAATTTCTACAGGAACATACGACTTTAAAATTATAATTTCACGACAGTATGTTGCAATAGGATTCTATACAGTTTTATGGGAAGACATTGAGATAGTTTCAATAGGAAATATATAATTTCTAAAGGAAAATATGACTGAAATTCTTATATTCCACTACATTATTTTTCGATAGGATTATGTACAGTTTTACAGGAATATATTGGGATAGTTTCAATGGGAAGAGTATAATTTCTACAGGAAAATACGACTTCAAAATATTAATTCCACTGCAGTAATTTTTAATAGGATTTTTTTTAGTTTAATAGGCGACATTGAGATAGTTTCAATAGGAAATGAATAATTCTTACAGGAAAATACGACTTTGAAATTTTTCTTATGTACATATGAGTATAGTAGGATTTCATACACATACTTTTGATTTATTACTATTATTATTACGTAATCGAATAAACAAATAATTATGGTTATAAATTTATTAATATAGAAATTTAAATACACAGATGAATTAATTTTAATATACAAGTCTTCATTGCAATTCTATATTATTTGGCTGTAGACATGCATAATTCTTACAATCAACTTCTTCATTGTTTCTGTCCATATTTTCTGTCATACTAATGAGTATGATTTTCCCTATTATATCTCCAATTGTTATATTTTCGGTATGTTCTTTCCAATTCTCAATTAAGCAGATATGGTCTAAATTTTCAAATTTTGTGATTTGTGCTATTTTAATTTCAATCAACGTTTCTTCTCCATTGAAACTTATCCTTACGATTCTTGCAACGCATCCATTCCTTAGAAGTATGCATGTATTATCGGTTTTTCTGGGTTTATGGTATTCCATACTGTGATACACAATTCCTCTATAAATGCAACGATTATAACTTGCTGAGCCATAGTTTATATGCGAAACTCGTTTATCACTTATCAATAATACGTCGTCTTTGTCTCGAATAAAATTTAAGGCTACCATTCGTCGTTTATTGACGACACTTTTACAAAAATTCCAAGAATCATTATTTACTGTTGTTGATAAATAACTTAGAAATCCATTTCGACGTAATGTACGCGTGGCAATCTGGTGCATTACGCTTTTTGGACCTGAAACGTTTTGTTTCAGTTTGTAAATGTTGCTTTCAAATGGATACGTGGATGTGGCCCACAACGGACCATTTTTTCGCACACTTTGGACTATGTGGAGAAGGCAATGCACATTAAAGGTCATAAATTCTGCTCCATACAATTCCTGGCAATCAGCAACAAAATCCAAAATATTACTTTCACATTCGTATAATTGATTTTCTGTCATTTCCTCCGAAAGAAGAATATACATACTTTTAACAAACAATCTGTATGTTTTTAAGACATTCTCTTCTAGTACTCCAGTTAAGCAAGGAATGATATAAAAAAGCAGCCAAGAACGCCATTCTGTCGCCTTCCATGCTCTTTTTTTCTTCAAAATCCGCGGTGTACGATGGATCTCATTTGGTGGCATTATTTGAAGTAATCGTGAATTTACAACTTTAATCTGTGTAGTGCTTAGAAAATTAGTACTCCAGGTAACCCATAATTGACGTGTAACTCCTAAGAGAACACCATGCATGTAGTCATACGAATATCCCCATACACAATCGAAACCTGATAATGATGCTAGAACACTCGAGTCTTTCACGCCTTTTACTCTGTATAGTAAATTTTTTTTTGTTTTGGGTAGATTTTTCAAATCTCTTCTTCGTTGTCTTACGTTGTTTAAGAAATTATTATGTGTGGGTAATAGAGGATCTTCGTCCGTTATCTGATATCTAACGCAACGAGATATGCTTTGACCTTTAATATAACACCAACTACAACCATATATTCCATTGAACTGAACACGGTTTTGCATGATTGGTCGTGCAACGGAATCAACAGGAAAACAAAAAAATTTGCAATAGTAGGTGACAGAATTGCCATCTCCGGTTTCGATAGTTATGCCAGTTTCCATGAGGTTTTTTATTTGACTAATGAATAAACGTAAATATAAGTTCATGAATTGAGGATGGCTCACATGAGGTATACCATAATGCAGCAAGGAGCATGAACTTATGACGAAATTGCTTCGGAATTTCATTAATAATGCACTGAATTGGCCAAAAACTATGTCGGCCACTTTCAAACTGAGGTGTTCCATCAGTGTTTACATTTAATGTTAAAACGATATCGTTATTTTTTCTTTTAGATTTAATAAATTCATCTTCTCTGTATCTGTCGCTACTATATATGTCCCGGATAGAGCAATCGACAGTCTCATTTTTTTCAACTGTAAGATGATCATTAATGAGACGCCGTATGAAGGAGTTTTCTAATAATGACCGTAATTGATATTGTATGTCAATATTCATAAAATAATTATCATTACTTAATGATAAATTGTAAAGCTTGGTACATTTTTCACATGTTGCCTCTTGCATTTTCTTCAAATCAGCTTTTACAACTGGTGTTGTTATCGAACAATGACATGATGAACAGTAAAACACGTAAGAAATCACTTTTTCTGGAGGATTAAAAAGGTTCTTCATAAAATGTTTTGACGTATTCAAATCATTAAAATCAGAACCAGCAAATGTTTTGACCATATCAAGAATTGCTTGTTGAGCTTCATCTGATAAATTATATTTTAATGTGACGCATGTTACCATATTGTACATTTCCCATACAGAAATGTTAGCTGCCTTAAACATTATGATCTTCTCTAAATCTTCCGTATCTACTGCTTGTTTCGGAATATAACTCCAGTCTGGGATCGATGTATCTTCACTTATATCTGAACTCGAATCATCTGTGTCACTGTCATCATCAACGAACCCCGGATAATCTTCATACTGTTCTTCGCTCACTATTTCATCTATATATTGGCCTGCACTATCATTTTCTTGTTCTTCTTCAGGAAAGTTTTCTGCATTATTTTGTTCATAATTAATTTGAGTTGTAACTTCATTCGAAATTTCTTCTTCTGGTTCATCAGACGAAAACGCAGAATAATGATGTTCTTCATGATCTGAAGAATCATCACTAGATTCATCCCTGACTGTTGTTGCTTCACTCCTGTGAGTAGCTATTAATAAAAATAAATTAATGTTAATATATCATATTACGATTGAAACTTTAGATGTAATACTCCGTAAAATATAAATTAGTAATTTTTTCGAATAAAATAAAAATACTTTGAAAAAATGTCTTATAAAGTCATTTTACAGTAAAAATAAATAAATATATATTACTCATTTTCCGTAATAAACTAATAAAACAATTATTAATTGTTATTTTATTAAATTTACATAATCTAACTTACCTTCTAGTAGACGCTTTTTCCAACGATTAATAGTTGTAGGATGAACATTAGCATACTCAAATTTTGTTATAAAATCATCTTTATATGATTTTTTTTGTCTGTTAAACATCGTTCTTTTTATATAATTATCAATTAATTATTATCATAAAATTTTTTATAACTCGCGAGCACAATTATTTGCGTTGTACAAAGTTGACAATCGCTATTCTTTGATGTGTTGTATCGGTTGTTAAAACTTATATATATATATATATATATATATATATATATATATATATATATATATATATATATATATATATATATAGACCATTTTACAAAAATATCTTGACAGCTGTGATCAGTATTTTGAAAACATTAAATAATTATTATTTCTTGCAAATCAAGATTGTTTTGTGTTATGTAAAAGTTGTCTTTAGTATAGCTAATTTATAATTATTATTGCCATAAATTATAATATGTACATATAAATTATAATTACTGATTTGTAATCATCGTTGATGTATGTAATATGTGTCAAGTACATACAGCTATATAACAATTTGAAGTATTGGCATAACCCCCTTATATATAAGCCTGATTAATTTTTTAGCACAGAAAAATCGTGAACATGTAACGCCATTTTGAAATTAAAACTCAATATAAAAAAATTCAAAAAATGTTACCGCCATCTGGAAAATAAAACTTCATATAAAAGATTCAAAAAAATGTAATCAAAAACACTAATCCAATATTTTGCATATTGAAATATTCATTGTTTTTAATATGACGTCAATGCATTGGGCTATGAAAAATATAGGAGGTTAAAAGTTTAGGCATTAAGCGCTCCGACGGTCAATTACTTAAGCAAAGTAATTCTGTATGTAGATGTCATTCTAATAAAAATAGTCGCCATTATTTTTTATATTATTCATATGTACGTGCAAATTAAAACCGTTAAGACATAGTTTATTTGAACAGAAACGTTTTTATAAACAACTTTGGACAACTTAAAGAATGACTAGTCGTAAGTATTTTCTTCAAACTTTATTATTATTGTTATTGTTACTAAAAAGTTGAGAAATATGAGTTAATTGTATATGCATTTACTGCGACGTAGTTATAGTTTTTTAGTTTACATGTATGTATTTTTTATTCAAGGAGACCAGATTACCAAAAAATATGAGTGGGCTTTCGCCAAATGCGATAACGAAAAGAAACCCGTCTTGATTAAAAACATAAGAAATTTTGATCCCAAAAATTTTGATCGCCATAAAAAATACAACATCAAAATAGATGGTAAAATGACAACAGGACTGGTGGCTTTCGTTGCAGGTAAATGTATATCTTAGTATTTTCTTTATTTTGAACATATATTGACATTTTTAATTGATGTCTAAGAAAAGTGGTTTATAAAACATTATTTTATTAACTTATTATTTTATCATGATAAAACATTTACAGAAACCAGAGCAGAACTCAACGAGCAGATAGAGAAGAAAAGGGTTCCTATGCCTCCACCTGATTTGGTTGAGAGTGCATCGGATATCGATGGCACTCCATTAAAGCGTCAGCATAACAATAATAAGCCAAAAAAAGTCCAAAGTGTAAGCCAGGATATGATAAAAATTAAGAAGGAGAAGCTGGCCAATGAATCATACAAGGTACAGTTCTAATTTTACTGTTTTTTTTAAGTAATAAGATCCATGAACATCAATTTGTGTGTGTGTGAAAAATCTCTGTATAAAATGAAATTGTTTGCATTCTGAGTGGGTACTTCAACTTTTGATTACATTTCGCAACAAATACATAAAATTCTAAGAATTCTACTATTATTAAAAGCATCAATCCTCATATAATATAAAATTAGTAATCGTTTACTTAATTTTTTGACAGAGAAAAAGCAAGATAAATGAAATTAAAAACAGTGAAGAACCAAAAAAAAGAAAAGTTGAAAATCATCAAGCTTCAAGAACAGATACGGAACTTCTAAGAAAAACATCATTAAATAAAGAAAATAGCATAAATATTCGGAAACCGTTTAAACCAATCAACAAAGACGACCTTATTGGAAATAAACCAATCATAAAAGTAAGAATAACTCGTAAAGGTGCATTTAGACTTAGAAACATGTGTGAGGTAACAAAACAATCAACTGACAATTGCATAAGCATATAACAAATTTTATATATACAATGTGCTCACAAAAATGTTAAAAGTAATGTATGAGAAATGGTATAAAAAATTCTTGATTGATTTGTTGCACTCATATATGTTTCTCAGTCGCACCTTTAACAAACACTAAAAAATATTCTCTCATTCTATAAACAATTTATGCCTGTTGGGAAACTACAGCTTTCTTTAATGAACTAATTTTGATGAAACTTAAGGCACTCTTTTACTATTTATATGAGAAGGAACTGAAGAGCTGTTAAACGATAATGGGCAAAGCGGTGGCAGCCTCCAGAGCACCTGTTTTTTATAATTAGAATTACGCGAAATATATAACAATAGTTAGACATTAATTGAAGTATTTGACGAATGTAAGCTCACTATATGTCTAGAACAAATTGTTTCCAGAGTTGTGGTGAAGTTAGCCTGTGTACCAGCATCGCCACCAATTTTTAATTATTAAGATATTATAAATTATTATAATTGTTTTTATTATGAATTCGATTGGCGTGTATAATTTATCAAAATATTGAATTGTAGGTGCCCAATGCGTTCACTGACGATCGACAGATAACAAGATTAGAATCAAAAATAAATCAGATGGAAATAGAAATGGCGAAGATGCGGGATGTAATTAAAGAGAAAAATGCAGAGCTAAAGAATAAAGACAAAATCATTGAACAAATGAGTGAGTTAAACCTAAAACTTCAAGAAGAAACTAGGCAGAAAATAAACCTTATAGCTGGTAAGATTTTTAATCTTTGAATTTAAATATATTTTTCACTTTGTCAAATAATATCGGGGAATTGGTTTTGACAAGAAAGTTCTAGATAAACTCATTGAGTTATACATAAACGCCTCCATTTTTCAGAAAATATTCGATCTTCCGAAAACGTCTCTCAAGTTAATAATGTAGGCAGAACGTTTGAAAATAATTACGGAATTGGTCATGTCGACCTAATTACACAGCGTGTAAGTAAAAATTGTAAAAATCAGTTAAAAGTATGTACAAATATGGATTTTTTAGACGTACCTTGGCTTTAACGAATGGATCGAAAATAAAACTTTAGCTCGCTTAATGAGTTCTAAAGATCCTTCAAAATTTGTAAAATGCTGTGCACGGTATGTTTTTGGAACAGAGACATTAGAAACAAGCACAGTCACAGGAAAAGCGGGTAACAATAAAAGTAAAATTAACAATAAAGAGAATAAGCCCTTAGATGAAGAAAAATTGTTTATAATAAGAGGTAAATATTGCTGTTAAAAATATAACAACATTTGTTGAAATAAAATTGAGTACATGAAAACAAAACATATAAAGAAAAACATTTTCCAACCTTTTTTGTAATTCATATTTTTGTATCGGAATGTTCCCTGAGCAATCGTAAACATTTAAAATTAGCTGCATAGAGTAAATAAGCGTTTTCGGTCTACTGCATCAATACTAAAAGTGGGATATTCATTAAATACTCACAGTTAAAATAAAAGAATGCACAGAATATAGAGTTTATGTATATTTTGCGTTGTTGGTTAGCATTTTATTTGATTGCGTTTGTAACGCTTTACCAGAAAACATTCTTGAAATATTTTATAAATCATATAAATGTTAATACTTTCATTTTCCATTTTTAGAATTATTAAAACAATATTTGGAAGAAACAAAGCATAAAGGGACAACGGTTTCTGCTGAGCTAATAAGAGATAGGTACCTCGGAAAACTAACATATTACATAGGTCAACTTATAAACGATATAAAAAAGAAAAGAGATGAAGGTAAGTAATATTATAAAAGAACATAATTCTTGTACTCTAAAGAAATTAAAAACGAATTTTACCAAATATTTTTAATTCCTGTAGATTCTGGAATAGTAAAACCTAAAAACAAAAACCAAACAAAAAGTGTTAATAATAAAAATGGGAAAAATGAAAATACTGTTGTGAGAGAAACAACAAATGAAAGGAATGATTATTCGGATTCGGACGATGATAGAGGTAACGATGAAGGCGATGATAATGTAGAACGGGATGATAAAGAAGCGATGGATGGCTCGAATATAACAAGTGACGATGAAGGGGAACAAAATAAAAGTAGATTTGGAAAAGAGCTAAATAATTCGGACGATGAGAGAGGAGACGATAAGAATGAAAACACTCATGATAAAGAAGGAAGGGATGGCTCGAGCATTGCCAGTACTGATGAAGAAACAGAAGAAGAAAATTCTGAATTCTAAATGTACATATATCTAAGACAAAAATAAATAAATATATTTTATAATAAAATATTTTTAGTCTCATTAAATAATCACATGGAATCCTATTATTTTATAGAAAATTGTAGGTCTTAGAAATTCCCATTAAAAAATGTTCAATCCCATTTACGAATCGAAAAGGATTTCCTTGTATTCTAAATGAAATTCTAAGGCTACAAAAATCCCTTTAAAATGTGTTTAATCCTATTATAAAGTCGAGTAGGATTCCTTATTATTTAAAAGGAAATTTGTAGGTTTTAGAAATTCCCATTAAAACATAGTCAATCCCATTTAAGAATCGAAAAGGATTTCCTTGTATTCTATATGAAATTCTAAGCTACAAAACTCCCATTAAAATGTGTTTAATCCTATCGACTTTATAGAGTAGGATTCCTTATTATTTAATAGGAAATTTGACGGTCGCAGAAAATCCTCTTGAAGAATTTATAATCCTATTAAAATATTTTCATTTCTATTAAAAGGATTCAATGTATTTCTATAGGACAATTGAATGAGATTCAATCGATTTCAAAAGGAAAAAAAAAATTTTTAATAGGATTTTGTAGGAAATTTCCGATGCAATTTTCCTATCAAACTTCGTTTTTCAATAGGATAGTTTAAGCAGGGAACTCACGTTCCTTCTTCCCACCATTGTCATCTGCGTCCTAATCTGGATTGTTTGTCAAACATTTGCCAAATACCTAAAAGTTGGTTAACACTTTATTTTGTTAAAGATATATAAACGAGTAAACTTAGTTTTAGCACTTTTAACTAATACGGTTGCTACAACACCCCCTCACAAAAGATTCATTCACAATTTAAAGTAAATTAAAGTAGTACAAATGGCGAGTGAGATGTTGATTTTTTTTACCAGTTTACTAAAATTTTATTTTGTTTTTTTATAATTATTATTGTTGTGATATGTTTAGCTTCTGATTTCATGATAGCTGCTGTGGGCTCACTCCTACTGACCTTACTAAAGTCAGTAACGATTAGAGTAAGCATTGGTATTACCGAAAGTGTAAGTGCCTCGAATTCTCCTGATGTTATGCCTACATTTCTACTGTCTAAATTCAGCGACTGTGAATATGGTGTCAAAAAAACTTTAGAGATCTTTAGGCGGTACAAATCAAACTAAGAATGTTGTTGATAAAATGTTGCCTAATGTTGCTATACAAGATATGTTTGATCAAAAATTTGCGGGGTAAGTCATACAGGAAACATTTGACTTAATTTTGAGCTAATATATGCTTTTTAGCAAAACGAAAACGAATCTTAAATCGAATAAACAGAAGGACACGATACAACTGATTAAACTTGACTGAATCTCTAAATTGTTTTTAGGTTCTATTGCGTTTTTAATCAAAGTATATATAAAAAAAAATTTTTATAACCAAGATTATCAGGGATAACGCTTAAAAAAGTCTAGCGATCCGGGGACGCAGGGAGAAAACGATGTGACGGTAGCGCCTTCGGGGCGCATTAAAAACCCTTCACACGGGTAATACTTGGTCCGATTTATTTTAAAGATGGCGAATAACAGAAGCAAGAGCCTTAGAAAGGACGAGGCCGAATTCGAAACTACAGAGAAAATGAGTCTGAAGAGAGATAGATCACAAAGAAGTGAGAAAAATGGAAACAATGAGGTACTCCTTAATGATAGCAAAATTGATTATGTTGTTGACTCAGTTCAGCTAGGTCTGGCTAACATAATGCTAAAACTACTCGGCTTAACTACATTGACGAAAGATCCTCCTACGGAGATACTAAATAGCCTGATCCGTGTGATAAGTGCAACACAAATGGTGTACACAAATATGTTGATCCATATTTGAGCTCTTGAAGCTAAACAGGACAACAATGTCAACATAGAATCTAAGATTCTTAAAGGAGTGAATGATTTACTAAACAAATACAAGATATCAAAAACGACGATAAAAATAAATAAGTAAAGCGACGAAGGTATTATGATCAAGACAAAAATCCAGGTACAAAAGAAAGTGCAAAACCGGAAAATCTCATATGCTGAGGCTGTTCAGACACAGGATAACAAACAGTCAGAGGCTACTGTCGTCCCACAGCAGCAATAAAATAGCGTATGTAGTGAAAACATGACTAGAATCCATTGGAAGTGTACCTGAACCAGCCAATGAAGCAATCATACTGGAGGAAGAGTGGACCGTAGTAGGTGACGTGAGGAAAAAAGGAAAGAGGAAGCGGTGCAAAAGTCAAAACACTAAAAGGAAAGACAATAAAAATATAAGAACCAAAGCATTGGTAATCCGCCTCTCTAACAAAGGGTGCGATGAAATCAGCTGGTCTCTCAACCCACGTTAACCCGTGTGGGAGGTTTGAGAGTAAAAGCAATGAAAAACACGAGGGACAACGGTATTCTGTTGATAACTGACCTTAGCTCTTATCTCAATGCTATTGCCGATAAAGAGTGGCTAAAAAATGCCGGTTTTCTAATAAGTCAGCCTAAGAAACTAATGCCACGATTAATAATAAAGGCGGTCAGAGCTGGCCTTATTGAAGCGGAACTAGCATCTGCTATCATAAGGCAAAATGGTGATCAAACCTGTCCTTAAGATTGGTGCGAGAACTGGAGTATACATCAACTGGGTGATGGAGATGAACGCTGAATGTAAGAATCAAATTCTTAAAAGAGTTTACGTGAAGTGAGCATCTTGTATAGTTCAGGAGTACCTCAGACCTCTTCGCTGTTACAAGTGTCAGCGCTGTATACATACCTCTAAAACATGCACAAAAGCTGAACATACATGTGGCCATTGTTCAAAAACATCTGAAAATTGTACAATCAAACTTACAACAGTCAGTGCTGGATATCTGCCCACATAAGTATCCACAATACCAGCATAAAAGCTTTAGCGCTCTCACAATTCACAGATTCTCACGGTGTTTGTGTAGAGGCTAGATATCCTGGTGGAGCGTCTCATCTAGTAAATGTCTATTGTCAGTTTCGGGTGACTATCGAGGACCATTTAAATAAGCTTGATTCTAAGCCATATACAAGGTCCAGTAATCATTGTTGGTGACTTTAACGGTCGGTCCAAAATGTGGTTCGATCGTATCAGTGACAGAAGAGGTCACAAACTTGAAGATTTTATCTCACGATGGAGTTTGTTTGTGCTGAACGAATCTGGGAATCTAAGCACATATGCACACAATGATCAGACATCAGTAGACGTCACCTTAGTGTTGCAAAATATGATAAAGCGTATAAAATACTGGAAAGTACATGAGGACTGGATTTTCAGTGATCATCGTGCTATCTCGTTTGAGATAATTGATTCTAAAAATCGTTCTGCCTGCGTTTCTCGTGATAATAATTCTAATACCAAATGGTTCAAAATCGATGCTACCAACTGGGAACTCCTTACTCTAAATCTAGTACTAAATATTAAGCAAGTCAAGAGCCAAGCTGAAGAGATTTGCTGTTCTGCGGACGGTAAGACCATAGTGGCTTCTCTTACCGAGGTCATACTAAACGTTTGTGAAGCGCAAAGTGAAGCTACGCAAATCAAACCGCAACAAAACAAATTGGGCAACCTGGTGGACCAGTAATCTAATAAACTCAAAAGTGAGTTAACCAGGTTAGAAGAAAGTACCAGAAAGAACGTGATCCAGATCTGAGGCTGTAAAAGCAGACTGCTTACAGGATCCTAAGAAACATATACATACAAAACGGCCATACAACTAAAAGGCAAAGCTTCATGAAACTTGTTACGGAAGTAGGCCGCAATGATCCATGGGGCTTCATTTACAAATATCAGACAGGAAACCTTGCCCAACGTAGAGTGCATGAAACCGTCACTTCGAACGGAAACAACATGTACTCATGGAGTACCTCTAGCATGGTGCTGCTTAACACCTCGCTTCCAGACGATACGGAAAATTCACCTGAGCATGCTGAGATCAGAAGGATAGCGCAGCTACCGAATGTCTCTCAGGATGTCTCATACTTCACAGTCGATGACCTAGAGAAGGCGGTGAAGAGCATGAAACGTAGCAAAGCTCCTGGCCTGGATTTAATAGAAATTGTAATTGTACAGCAGTTCTGTCGTTTTAGCTCCTACTTGCTTAAAACTCTTCAATAGCTGCCTCAGATGTTGTATCTTTCGGATAAGCAGTATGACTTTAGAACGGGTCGCTTTACCCAGGATGCAGTCTGGAGACTAATAGAAATTGTCCAATCAACCGATAAAAAATACTGTCTTGGCATTTGCGTAGATATATCGAGTGCTTTCGATAATCTATGGTGGACAAGTGTCATGAGAAACCTAACTGGACTCGGCTGCCCGGATAATCTCCTGTGATTGCTGGATAGCTATCTTAATTCAAGAAAGGCAATAATTAAGGATAATCTTGATTCGGAAAAGACTATTATACAAGAAGAGCCTCGGAAGGGTCTGTTCTTTGATACTAGTATGATAGATGGAGTCTCAGAAGTCGCATACGCTGATGATAAAGTAATTGTAATTTTTGGAAATTCTGGAAAACAATTACAAGAAAAAGGTCAAGAAGCATTAAACCATATTACCTCCTGGTGCAGAAGAAACAAGTTAAGCTTGTCAGCATGGAGGGATCAGTTTTTATTAATTTGTTAATTTTTTTCTATTTTTTGATCCACGGGTGTGACAACCCCGCGCACTCCAGTCCCTGTTATTGGCACATGAGTTAACGTGTGATATCACATACCACTGGCAATAGCAGTGAGATATCACTAGCCAAGGTGATATCTTAGGGGTGCTGGCGGATGAACTGTATTCAGTCAACGGTAGCACTCTCAATCTTAGCTAATGAATATTCCTTGATGCTGGAACGCTGTAGCTTGCTCGAAGAAACGAGATTTCATATAACTATATATCTGAGTTTTAATCATTGAAAAATATACTGCGTCCCATAATCAAGGATTATGCCATTAGCTGGACTATTGGCAAACCAATTTTAGTTTTGTTCCTGCAAATTTTTAAAACATTTGCTTTTTATCTCTTATTTTATTTTTATTTTCCCTATCCTATCACGAAATATTGGCCTATGTCATATTTTATATGTGATAGGATCATTGGCGTAACTAGGAAATTGTTCTAGGGTGGGCCTGGCCCCATAATATTGCTGAGTAAAATAATTAACAAATTTTTCGTTTTTATTTCATTCTTTTAATACATAACGGGTGTGTCAATTTGAGGTTAATTTTCAAATTCACTGTCATTTATATTTTTTTTTGCTAGGTTATTTTTGAAGATAATTTCTAATGAAGCTAAGTATTTGCGTGATTTTATAATTACCCACGACGGTGAGAGTTGTGCGTTCAAAAATGAGTTTGCCGTCGAATGGGCGAATGCTGGAAACGTGCAAAGTAGATGAAACGCTGGTTCCTCCTGATCCTCATCTTTATAGCTCCTTCAATCAGTACTTGGGTGCTCTCCAAGGATCCAGTAACCAGTGATGACGTTACCAATGAACTAATATTCTGCCTACTCAAGGATGAAAGTTCTTTGTAACGCTGCAGGTCTAGTGTGGGAAAGATTACCTGCTTATCTTGCAGCTAATGGTGTTTGACCACCGCCTTATAGGTTACGCAATTATCCCTGTCACAAGTTAATTGTTTGAGAAGGGCAAACGACCCGCTTAGAGCTTCCATTTCTTATAGAAGATCTTATAACGAAACTGTGACCTGGCACCCATATAATATGAACGGTGAAATTAATAGTGTATAGTGCCACTTTTGACGCCGTTGCTACTATATCTACCGATTTTAATGCAGTTATTTATGTTTATATTTGTATATTTGTGTAAATAATAAATCTCAAATGTGAAGTTCTTTTAGGTTTTTGATGTACATCAATTTTCAACTGGGCTGAAAGACAAACCGCATAATTTTCGTTATTATTGTATTGGTAACAAAACAAAACATTTCCTATTTAAATTTACATTAAAATAATTGCATAAACACAGAATATTTATACACTCTTCACAGAATTTATGTTTAATTTTATAAAATTCACCTAATAATCACAAAAAACTGTCCACAAATAATACATTCAAAAAATGGCATCAAGCTTGTTATTGTTTTTATACGTGTGTGTTTGTATTAGTTTTTGTTGAAAGACGAATTTATCAAAAAATCTCGATTTCATAAAATTGATTTATATCAAAAAAAAGATCAAAAATTTTGGCTGGAAGAACGCGCTCGATTGATTTACATCAATTTTTTTTATGTGTGTACATCACTTTTTTTTGGCTGAAAGAACTCCACATAAATCATAAAAATAAAATAAGAAAATGTTCTTTTTAAAACCGACATGTTTGACAGATTAAAATTGAAAAAAGTCATTGTTATATCAGTATGATATTTATATGAATCCTTACTTAGTATCTTTCAAACAAACAAAAATTATACGATATCAACATTCCTAGTCTCTAAATTTCTTAACATAATTCGAGGCACCCTGTGTCAAAACTAACTACAAAAGTAAAAATAAAAAATATGTAGTCCAAAAATAACAATTCATTGTTTACAGTAATCACACACTCCCCCAACCATTTAATGCAGTACTGTGCGAAACGATCTTCATTTTCAGCCATACAAAGTTCAGATAATTCCAGAAATAAATCCATCAGACTTCGAATTACGTCGTCAATTTGCTAATGGCCATACAAACAAACTGGAAACTACGAGTAGTGTTGGTGTTTTGGTGTGGTTTTAGGTCTTATGGAGCAATGTGATCGTTTTGTTTAAAACAAAGTCTATATTGTTTTATTGCGATGTTTTTCGTTGAACAAATTGGAAGAAGTGGTTTTCCAGAAATTTCACAATTTCACGAATTCACATTCACGAATTCACATTCATTTGACATTCTGACATCTGACACATCACATGTTCGAAAGAAAATGTTTTCTCTTTTCAACTTTGCTAATATGGTGAACCGATAAGATAAACGACCATTTTGTAGATACTTTTGTGGCAGCATTATTGATAGTCTTTATTAAATTTCCTCATTAAATTAAAATGAAGATCAGTGATGTGAACTGTAAAATTTTTTTTCATTTACTTGTCAATAAATAGTTCGATTTGGTTTATTTCTAATACTTAAATGGTAGGTGTTTTTTTCTATCGAGATGTTCATATATCACAAATAAAAAACAAATAATTTAATTAAATATTGATGCTAACGTTTTGAAAAAATTTTGAAAAGCAAATTCTTTAGAAAAGAAATACATTTTCATTTTCCCTAACTGTTATATGCTTCATGAGCTTCGTGTTCTAGGGGGGGTCAAAATTCGTCTAGGGGGGGCCGGGCCCTCTGGGCCCCTACCTAGTTACGCCTATGGACATCTTCTAATGAAAATCAAAATCGTGTAATACCAAGATTCAGCAAAAGCTAGTAACGACATCTGTTCGTTAGAAATGAAAATAAAATTGAGTACGTTCGTTTGTTTTTTATAGTATATTCGAAATTTAACTAGCCGTTAAGTATTAGCAAATTTTAAAATGATTATTAATAAAAAAAATGAACTGAAACTAATGAAATACATTCTTATTGAATTAGAAAAAGAAGATGAATTGGTTTTATTATTGTTTAGGCGAATATAGCGGACGTTACAGATGTTTGTATGGGTTCGTTTTTTTCGTAAATATAATATTTGAAATTTTTTATATTACAAATATGTATTTCGCATCAAACCCGACAAACATTTTTATGCATAAAGATAGCGCTCGTATATTTACGTTCTAAATAGGAAATGTATGAGTGTGATTTTGTTTGTAAAGGATGCGTCCATTTTTCGCCATATTTTTAATGATACAATTTAAAAGACCAAAATTCAGATATCAAAAAATTTAAATATTTGAATTATGTGTGGAAAATAATACTAATTTTCTATAATTTTCTCATTATTATGAAAAATTAAATTAAAATATCGATAAATCGACATGAAACAAGACAAATACAAAATATTAAAAAATATAAGAATTTTTTTAAATCACTAAAATTAATTATGGAAAGGGCCTATTAATTTAACAAGATTGTTGATATTATATTCACAAAACAATTTCTTCCGCACATAATTTTATGTGCAGATAATATTAAAATTATTCAATTCAAATAAACGCATGTAAATTATTTCCTAAAATGTTAAATAAAACCAGCCATGTTAGAATATATAAGAAACTTTTTATTTTTCTATTCTTTTGTTTATTATTATTATCATTGAACGAATTTTGTTTTTCCTCGTTTTTTATTTTAACAAACACAATAATTTTCAAACAAAAACATGAACAAACTACTTAATTCAACTATGATTTGTGAATGTTTGAATACGAAATTGATCACGCCGTTGTTGATTTAAACAACGAAAATAAATTGTTACGTTTTTTAAAATAAATTGACAATGCTACATTGGTTAAAATAACCACGTTCATATTAGACCCAAAATTAAACAAGCTTTGTAGTTGATCCTACCAATTTTTTTTTTTCGGTGAGCCAACAACTCGTCTAGTATTGTAAATTTACCAGAGGAGGAAGACAGTATAGAAATCAATGAAATGAAAGCTTCATTTGCGGCTTTTGCTGCTGAACTGGAAACTTTCCAAGCCAATCAAACAAAATTTTCAACAACATTGGGTCATATAAATACTAAATTTGAAGCCTTATTAAAAGTATCAAATATAGTTAATGATCATGAGAAAAAAATTAGAAAATTGGGATTGGAGAATGCATTTTTGAGGAAGGAAATTGATGTTATAAAAAATAAACTATGTTATGATGAGGAAAATTCTAGAAGTTTAAACCTACTTTTCCATGGTGTTCCGGATATTTAAAATGTAAAAGTGAAGGAATCGTGTGACCAAATCCTCAATTTTTTGAATATTTCATCTTCAGCTGACAAAATTGAAATTTTAAATGCTAGCAAACTGTAACGATCGCAATAATCGCAAAACAATAATAAAACCAAATTCCTCTTTGTTTTCAATTCAATAGAAATGTATTTCATTAGTTTCCGTTCATTTTTACATTAATAATAATTTTAAAATTTTCTAAAACTTAACTGCTAGTTAAATTTTGAATAAACTACAAAAAGCAAACCAACGTACTCAATTTTATTTCCAATTCTAACGAACAGATGTCGTTATTAATCTTTGCTGAATTTTCAATATTACCCGATTTGTTTTGACATCATGAGATGTAAAAAAGGAAAAATCACATTTTTCCAATTTGATATTTTTAAAAATTCAATTCGATCTTGGTTCTTAAAACGAAATGTTTAAGGAGTTTTTTTATTATTAAACATTAGATAAAACGTATTAAAAATAAATAATCATTCTATTTTTGGTCTTGAAAAAGTAAAACTCGAATTTTGAAAGGAAAATGTTAGCTGATATTCTATTGTTTAGTTAATTTAATTTTCATCTATTAATTGTGTGTAATATAATAAATTAATTAACAATTAATACATGTTTCCTTTTTTTTGCAAAATTGATTATAAAGAATATATATGTGGTATAAAGTAATTTATGTAACGATTTATCATAGCAAATGGGAATACGTATATGTGTTTTTGAAGAAACAAGAAAGATATTTGTTGGTTAAGATTTTTTTTAAAGGAAAGCCTGAATTTGAAAATAAAGTTGCCAAAAGTTTTTTTGGAATTTGGAGTTGAGGTAGATGTTGTTAATCGGACATCAATTAGTAAAGCTAAAGTTAAATGGAATACCTGTTGTTGGATTTAATTCTGAACCATCCTCATGTTGTGTTGACGGCTGCACATTGTGTCAATTTCGTATAATAACATCAGATGCTGCTGAGGTTTTTGGAAATTAAACTTTGAAAATTAAGAAATCATACTGGAAGTGAATGAGATCCACCAAACAACAAGTTAATTTAAGGTATTTGTCTAATTTTATATTAGTATTGCATTTACAATTTTTATGTAGTTCAACTTAGTTTTTGATGATAGGCTAATTGAAAAAGAATTAAGAGATTCCCAAATTTTGGTTCGTTTGGGAACAATTTCGTTCCCGGTGGTATTTAATATAGATATACATTTTTTTTTATTAGTGTTTAAAAGTCCTGAACCCACAGTTGCGTGGGGCTAACAAAACGTAACATCAAAGATGATAAGATTACGCCGGTCGTTGTCCAGTGTATGGATAATGTTGAACGTCAAAAAATAATAGATGCCTTTAAAACTAAAAAACTGGAAATGGAGAGGTATATTTTAATTACGGATATTGGTCTTCCTACAAAAACAACTGGTCGGAATAATTTTTCACGGATCATTTGTCATCATGGCAACAGGAACTATTTTTGCTGTCAGAGAAATTGAAGGAGGAAAAAATTTTCAAATATGTATGGGTCCAAAACAAAAATGTTCTGGTAAAAAAAGATGACCAATCGAAAATTATCAGAATAAGGAGTTTATTTCTAATACTTAAATGGTAGGTGTTTTTTTCTATCGAGATGTTCATATATCACAAATAAAAAACAAATAATTTAATTAAATATTGATGCTAACGTTTTGAAAAAATTTTGAAAAGCAAATTCTTTAGAAAAGAAATACATTGTCATTTTCCCTAACTGTTATATGCTTCATGAGCTTCGTGTTCTAGGGGGGGCCAAAATTTGTCTAGGGGGGGCCGGGCCCTCTGGGCCCCTACCTAGTTACGCCTATGGATAGGATTTATAGTTTAGTTGTCCATTATTTAACAAAAAATATTAAAAAAACAAAAAAAACAGATTTTGCGTCCATTAACACCCTTAGAACGCATGTTGTTGTGGGACCTTGGTCTTAAAGGGTTTTTATGTGTTGTTGTGACACATATTGTAATGCCTACTACACATCACATTTTATTAAAAAAAAAAAAAAAAATGCTACAGCTAAAGGGCAAGTACGACAGAGCAAGACCACCAACCATTAAGGTACATGGAAATACAATCAAAATTGTCAGCTCAACTAGATACCTTGGTGTTAACTTGGATGAGAGGCTGGGGGTATCAAGTCATATTACACGAATATGCGAGAAATCTAAGTCTCTCTTTCACAGCTTCACAAGGTTATCTCATAAATGATGGGGTCTTGATAGAAATACACTGCATCTTCAGGGAAATATGTTGCTCCGCCTGATCCGAGGCTACAGATCCATTACTACAACCTCCACTCAGGTGGAGAGAGAAGGCCAAATTATACAACCGTCCTGGCAACACAAACAACAGAGTTGAAAGAAAGCAAATAAAAAACGGACTGCACCAGGACACCCTCAAATAATGGAAGACACGTTGGGCAGTCTCAGATACGGGATGGCATACGTATCTTTCTATTAGCGATGCAACTTTTGCTTAGGCACGAAAAAGGTAGCTCTGACAGGTCCTATGGTTCATTTTATAACTGGAAACGGCAAATTTAGAGAGTACTTGAGTACTGAAACGATCCCTCAGGGATCACTGGTCTGATTAGAACTTGACACGGGGATTTGCAAACCCGAATAACCTGAGCTAACTGGTTGATCCAACCGGACCAGCACACTGGTAAATAGGTGGCGTAGGCGTAAGCCAAAAGTGTGACCCGATCGGCTTTCTCAGGTACTATGTGTAATGTATGTAAACTTAGCCTTACTAAAATAAACTATAATAAGTGTAGCTTACTACATAACAATATGTCACTTGTAATAAAATAAGAGTTGTTGCATAAGGCTATATTTTTAAATTTATATTCGGAAATAAATAAACACAATTTAAGTGAATGTTTTATTATATATATATATCACCTCATAGAATTATCAATACATAACAATTGGCGACGCGGGAGCTCGAGCAGGTAAGACTGCCTAATGAGCTCCCTACCAGATGGGATCTGGTGCTGGCATACGCTAGATTGCTTCCTATGCTGAGCTTGAAGTTGCGTTCATATCAATAACATCTAAGCTAATTTTTCTTGAATGCCAGACTCATTTCCTTCATTACATTCATACTATTCTGATGATGGCCTAAAAAGGCTAAACTCTGTCTGTTGCTTAAAAACTCCTTCAACATTTCGGGGAAATGCCCAAAACTGATACTCGAATAATGGGATATTGGTATGTGGTGAACAAACCCAATAAATAATATAAAAGCTTCACATCGAAAACAAATAAAAATGAAATATTTGTACGTGAAAAAATATAATCAGAAAAAACGGTAAAACGAAATGCTACGGTATGATTAGTGGAAAATAAATAAATATTCGTTCTGTCAAACGTCTTTCGTTGTAAATATTCGAGCAGGTCGAACTACAAGAACCGCCTCTCGCTTTCTTAATACTCTAGCATGCTAAAGCTCTCATCCTTTTTTTTTATAGGGAGGAGTGTTGTGGCGAAGAAACGCAATAATATAACCAACTTTGTATCGATTAACACTTAAAAATTAAAAAATGCGTACGTGACTATATATTGTAATAAACTTCGTCCAGAATGGGTTAATTTAATTTAATCATAAATAACCAATACGTTCCGCCTAAATGTTTTCTACATTCTATGGCAAAATCAAAAGTTAACTCCCTTCAACAAATACATTTTGCATAAATTAAATTTGAGTTCGCTAATACAAATGCAAGTATGAATGAAAACAGGTGTGGCCTATTCAAGATGTACGGACTACGTAGTATTGATTTCTAGTGGATTATAGAAGTTTCGATTTATTTATGTTTCGATATAAATAAGCGAACAAAAATATCAGATAGTCAGTTTTAATTTTGCAATTAAAAGTGTTTTACAAATATTCACAAGTATAAGGAATAATCGGTGGTACTTGAGCCTGGGTACTAATAGTGAAAGAATCTGAACTTAGTGGAATAGTAAATACAGATTTTACGATTCCGAATATTATTGATTCAAATTGTGGAAAAGCGGTGAAATTTATTGTACATAAATTGGAGACCCTGGAATTTATTGTAAGGAAAAACGGAACCTGCTGTAATTTGTTGATAAATAAAGTTTGAGATTCTGTTAACCAAAGATCTGTCTTTTTACTGTCGTATTTGCTCAATAATCGAAAAGAACCAACGAAGAGTCGTTACAGTGGTGTCAGAAGTGGGATTATTGAAACAATGGTCAAGACAGTAAATATTAGTGATCTCAGCCAGACCCAGCTGAAGGATGAGTTGAAGAAAAGGAATGCTCCAATCCATGGAACGAAGGCAGAACTTGCATTCCGGCTGCGTAAAGTTTTAGAAGAAGCAGGCCAAAACACAGAGGTCATAGAAGTAGAGCCAGAGGAAGTTACGGTCCAGAATGCCCCAGCAATTGATCCGATGATGGTATTGATGAAAGAAATGATGGCACAGCAGCAACAACAATTTGCTGATATGATGACCAAACAAGGAAACAACCAACAACAACTTGCTGATCTGATGGCCCGACAAGAGAAACTGGCAGCAGAACAAAAAGCCCGACAAGAGAAACTGGCAGCGGAACAAAAATTAGATCAACAACAACTACGTGAAGTAATGTTAGGAAATAAAAATCCCCGTTATCCCTATTACGTGTTACCCTATGGTAACAACCGTTCTCACACCATCGTCACTTGCATTTCTTAAATCCAGTCCAACACCTTCGTGGTCTTATTTCTTTTATTGTTTCAAAATTTTTCCCATGATATATGAAGTTTTCATGGACAATTACCTCAACGGTGATATTTGAATAAAATAACCTTCGTTGTTCCTATTCCAGTCTGCAAGTGACGGAAATGGTTTTCTATTTCTATGTAAAATTATAAAATTTGTATAAATTTTTTTTTCCCATCAAAAATTGCAAGTATTGCCATTTTTTTTTTATTTTTTTCTTAAAACTCAGAAAATCGAAAAAATTAGAGAAGTCAGTCGGTGGTAAACTAGTGAATAGTTGATGTAATTCTAATAATAGTTGAGATAATTTAAATAATAATTAAAATCCAAATAGTAATAGTGACCATTTGGACTTAAAATAGTTACATTTTAAGATTATTGAGAAATCTATATAAATTTTGTGTTTTTGTTTTTTGTGATTAACAAAAGATAAATCAATGAAAAATAACGTGAATTAAAATTAATTGTGTTTCTTTTGGTTATTTAAGTAGAAAAAAAAAATCAAATATTACATATTAAGAAACCAAAATGACATGTTTTTAAGTAAATATAAATTACATATTAAGAAACCAAAAGTACAGGTTCTTAAGTAATTATTAAGTACCTATTAAGAAACCAAAAGTACATGTACATATATGTTTGTTTTAAGAAAAGTGAAGCAACCAAATATGTTTGTTTGTGGATATTTAAATGACTAAATCCAAGATTATATATATATAAGAAACCGAAACAATTGGTGTTTTTGTGATGGTTAGAAATATTTAAAACATATAATTTAAATGATATCAGTATGAAATAAAAGAAAATTAAATAAAAACAAAATTTAGTGGAAGCCTCGTGTCTTTATATTATTTTTACCTGGGAACACCACAGAAGACAACGCCGATAGAACCAGCAGCTGCATTAGGCTAAGAGTAAGTAATCATGTTTTGTACTTCTTATAGTCAAATTTTTTCTCAATATATAAAACTAAATCTATAAAATGAATAATAACCTTAAGAACATGTCGTAATAAACTACTAATAGTGAGGGTGTGTGGGTGTGAATTGAGTTAGCGAGGGCCGGGCAGTTCCAAAGATGACTAGGGTCTTCAACCCTCTACCGGCACCTTTTCTTATAAGTTTCAAAGTAATAGCTCCCGCTATCCCAGCTATTACAGTAATCGAGTCACGTATATCCAAAGCGGAGGTTAAAATAAACAACATGGAAAGGGAGCTGCGGACAGTTACCGAAGAACAAGAGAAATTACGCAAACTTTCGAGTGAATTCCGCCAAGAAATAGCACAAGTTAAGTCAGGTAACATGATCAATCCATCAACTACTTCAGCCCCAGCTAGAGTGAAAACACCCGCATTTGATGGATTTACATCGTATCAGATATTTAAGATGCAATTTGAGATAGCAACAACTGGGGTTGATCACCAGCAAAAAGCAAATGCGCTTATATTGGCATTGAAGGGACCTGCTGCTGAAATCTTGCAGACACTATCAGCGACAGAGCGTGATTACTGAAAGCTAATGGAGGCCTTAGAAGTAAGATATGGGGAAAGTCATATGCAAGCTCTCCATCGCATGCAGCTCAAGACACGAAAACAGGGAGTCAGTGAAACTTTGCAAGAATTAGAGGCTGACATTGTCAGACTGGTTAATCTGTCATACCCGAACTATAACGCTGAACATCGAGATGAGCTGGCAGCTGATACATTTATCAATGCTCTTCGAGATATACAAATGAGAAATCAGCTGTATCTAAGCGGGAAGAAATTACCTGCGGAAGTCTTAGCATTAGCCCTTCAAATAGAAGCTGGAAAAAGAGCATATGGCTCAGATAGAGTACGTCAGATGGAAGTTGCTGAAGAACCTCTAAAAGCAGCGCTTGAGGAAGTGATCATGCGTGTCAGAAGTCTGGAAGATAAGCCTGAACGAAATCAACGAAGAAGATCTAGCAGAGTAAGATGTTGGAATTGTGGGCAGTTAGGGCACATCAGACAAGAATGCAAAACACGAGTAGCAGCAAGAGAAGGAGTAGTTCCAGGCCGGTTGATGAACCATGCAAACAAGCAAGTGGATGTCAAAAAGGAAGGAGATTGCCGCGTTGAACACCGGAAGAGAAGGATACGTGGTAACGCTGAAGATCTTTCAAGAAGACCCTGTGTTGAGGAGCGCAAGTCATATAGCAGAACTGAGGGAAATAAGGCAATGAAAGTGAACCAAATCAAGTTCCGAACTCCTGAAGATTGGTGTAACGAGGCAATTAAAAGAGAGCAGCTAGAAGATCCAGCTATGGTTCCAATATTGAAATGGAAAACTGAGGGAAGGCGACCGGAGTGGAAAGAGGTCGCACCTTTAAGTACGGAGGTGAAATGCTACTGGGCGCAATGGGACTCACTATTTATTGACAACGGGATGCTAAAAAGAAAATGGGAGTCCGCTGATGGAAAGAAAATGTTGGAGCAACTGGTGTTGCCATCAAGTCGAGTAGAAGAGGTACTGGGAAAGCTGCATGGAAGTATTTCTGGAGGACACCTGGGAGTCAATAAAACCCTGGCTAAAGTAAGGGAGAGGTTTTATTGGGTAAGGTATCGAACCGACGTAGAGCAATGGTGTCGGCGATGTGATACTTGTGCGACGAGCAAAGGACCAAAGACTAGAACTCAGGGAGAGATGCAACAGTACAATGTGGGCGCCCTAATGGAGAGAATTGCTATAAACATCGCGGGGCCATTTCCGGAAACTACAAAAGGTAACAAATACATCATGGTGGTCATTGATTACTTTACAAAATGGCCGGAAGCTTATGCAATACCGAACCAGGAAGCAGTTACGGTCGCTGAAACATTAGTCAATGAATGGATTTGCAGATATGGGACACCGCTCGAGTTGCATACCGACCAAGGAAGGAATTTCGAATCTCAACTGATGGAAGAGCTGTGCAGAATACTCGGCATTAGAAAAACACGAACTACACCTATGAACCCACAATCGGATGGCATGGTAGAACGACTCAACCGAACCATGGAAGAACATCTGTCGAAGGTAGTGGAAACCAACCAAAGAAATTGGGACAAGGATCTTCCGTTATTCTTGATGGCCTATCGTAGCGCAGTGCACGATACGACAAGTGAAACGCCGGCGAATATTATGTTCGGAAGAGAACTACATCTTCCTAGTGACATCGAGTTTGGCATCCCTGGAGGTCTGGTATCCACGAAAACAGATTATGTGGGACAACTAAGGGAGAAGATGAATAAAATCCATCAGCAGGTTCGAGACCACATTAAGATTGCCAGTGACAAAATGAAAACCAGGTACGACATAAATGCAAATAGTGGCGGTTTTCAAGAAGGAGAATTGGTATGGCTATACAACCCCAGAAGAACTAAGGGAAGATCACCCAAGCTGCAGCCAGATTGGGAAGGCCCATATAAAATAATCAAACGAATTAATGATGTTATCTACCGCATCCAAAAGGGACCCCGTACCAAGATGAAAGTGATACATCTGCAAAGGTTGGCACCGTACCAAGGTAACAGCACCAATGCGATAGCTGATATTGTTCGGGACGAACAAAACTAAATGGAGGGCAGTGTAATAAGCTTCGTCCAGAATGGGTTAATTTAATTTAATCATAAATAACCAATACGTTCCGCCTAAATGTTTTCTACATTCTATGGAAAAATCAAAAGTTAACTCCCTTCAACAAATACATTTTGCATGAATTAAATTGGAGTTCGCTAATACAAATGCAAGTATGAATGAAAACAGGTGTGGCCTATTCAAGATGTACGGACTACGTAGTATTGATTTCTAGTGGATTATAGAAGTTTCGATTTATTTATTTTTCAAGCGAACAAAAATATCAGATAGTCAGTTTTAATTTTGCAATTAAAAGTGTTTTACAAATATTCGCAAGTATAAGGAATAATCGGTGGTACTTGAGCCTGGGTACTAATAGTGAAAGAATCTGAACTTAGTGGAATAGTAAATACAGATTTTACGATTCCGAATATTATTGATTCAAATTGTGGAAAAGCGGTGAAGTTTATTGTACATAAATTGGAGACCTTGGAATTTATTGTAAGGAAAAACGGAACCGGCTGTAATTTGTTGACAAATAAAGTTTGAGATTCTGTTAACCAAAGATCTGTCTTTTTACTGTCGTATTTGCTCAATAATCGAAAAGAACCAACGAAGAGTCGTTACAATATAATAAAAAGGAACAGTAAAATTCTGGAAGGAACTTCAAGGCTCTGAACGTTCTAGAAACGGATCTGAAGATTTGTAAATATATGCACAATGTTTGATAAGGCGGTGGCAGCGTGTAAACAACGCAATGATCAATTGAAAAGCTGTGTTAACAATACAAAGCTCCAACGAATCGAAAATATCGTAGAAAAGTTGGAGGTACTTATACTCGGAGGCAAGACACTCATTTCGGCATTTCGGATATTATGACCGATATTAAGGAATTTGAGGTGGAAGGATCTTTGAAAGATTCGATGCCAAATTTCTCCACAATAATAAACCAACACACTTCTATTCACGTTATGGGTTTCGTTGCATGATATTTTTGTTGTCAATGTTGATTGTTGGTAGTCCTTTAATCTTGATTGATCAATTCTAGGTCTCGGGAATCTCTTTAGAAGATACTTAAGCCGATAGATTAAGTCGCAAATGATTGAATTCTCAGATTTAGATTTGCCTCCAATGCCTACTGATTTGAGTAAGAATTTTGATTACGTCGTACTGTGTCAAAAACTCAAGTAACAAATTTGGTTCTCTTCCTCTGCAAGCATTCTATGTTCTCTTACGTAACAAATAGAAGTCAGTGCGTTTCTTTTGTATAAAATCAAATAATAAAATTTTATCTTGTAAGTCAGCTTCTATTTTAAAAACATCAAATTTTATGTGAGACAAGATCTCAAAAAGGAAAGAGAAAAATATATAACGCAGTTGATATCTTTTATTAGGGTGTGTTTATGTTGAAGCTTCGATAAACGAGTCAAGCAATGATAAAAGCGTTGAATAGCGCTATTCTTTTACAGTGTCTATGTTGGAGCTTTAAGAATTTTAATTAAATTTACAAAAATATATACAATAAACTTGAAATTAATTAATTTAATAATCAATTTTCCTTAAACTTCAAAAATTTAAATTAATTAAAACTAATATTTTTACTTTTATGTATTTTTTATAAAATAAATAAACTGAGCATCGATCAGAGTTTCGATAGAAGCGTCGAAAAAGAACTGTAACGTCCGCTATATTCATCTAAACAATAATAAAACCAATTCATCTTCTTTTTCTAATTCAATAAAAATTTATTTCAATAGTTTCAGTTCATTTTTACATTGATAATAATTTTAAAATTTTCTAATACTTAACGGCTAGTTCAATTTCGAATATACTGAAAAAATAAACGAACGCACCAATTTTATTTTCATTTCTAACGAACAGATGTCGTTACTCAATTTTTGCTTAATCTTCGTGTTGCACGATAAAATGAGAAATGTCAAAAAAAAACACATGTTTTGAATTGGATTGATTTTTCAATTTTTTGTCATTTCATTCCATTTTTGTTTTCTGCAAGAAAATGTCAAAAGATAATAAATTTTAAAAAGAAAGGAAATAAAGTAAAAATTACCTAAAAAACAAGTAATCAAAAGAAAAATATATTTTCGTGTCTAACCTAAAAACATGTTTCTTTATGAGTAATTTCATCCAATAAAAAAGGGAAAAATTTGTTTGTTAAAATAAAAAAACCTGTGAAACATTACAAGTTCCTTTCAAAAAAGGAAGGAAGAATTTTATTTTTGAACTTAAAATCTGGAAAGTGGCTGCCAAGCTAGGTCCACTATATTTTTCAATATTGGATACAATATATGATGGTGTAAAAGAACATCTAGTGCTGCAACAAATGGTACTGTTGTTGTGTATATCACATTTGTTGTCTGAAGTTCCAGTTGGATTAAGGATCTATAATTTAATTTTGGTGGACGTCTGCCACCTATCGATCCTACAACAAAATATTCCACGTTGAACCGGTGTTCTCATCAAGGGCGTGATCATTATAATAACAAAATTACATTGTACTGCATTGGTAATATGATAAGAGGGATTGGCCGATTTAATACGTACACTGGATTAAAAGAAGAGTGAAGGGAAAACATTATACTTCAATCAACAATGTCCAAGTGAGCAACTTGAAATTTTTTTTTATTAGCTACTATTGATTTTATATAGACATATGCAAATTATTTTACTTCTTTTTTTTTGATAATGTCAAAATAGGTTATTTATGCTAATATGAAATGATAGGCTAAAGTAAATATTTTCGTATAAGAGATTTCCAAAACTTGTATCCGTCTGTAGACAAGCAAATCCCGTGGCATTTTTTTTTTTTTGTGTGTTCCTTTTAATTTTAAAAGTCCAAAGAGATTCACCAAGTGGATTTCTAACAGAACAAATCGTTTATCGACGCTTGACTCGATGCTTGACTCTTTTATCGATGCTTCAACATAAACACTCCTATTTGAAAGCATGTATTCATTTTCTTCGCTTTAATCACATCGATGGTCGACGCTATTATCGAAGCTCCAACATAAACGCGCCCTAATGTTACAAAACACAATTTAATTACCGATTAACTTTTGGATATCTTCGATGGTGTTGTTGAATTTTACGTTGTAAAAGTTTTTCTGTTTAAAAATTGATAAATTGATAATTACAAATACATTGAAATATTATTTTTCCTTGTCAAATTTATGTAAACAAAAAACCTCGCCATTTTAATTATTATTAATATTTTTTTTAAAATAATTTATTATTATTTAAATTACTAATAAAGTTATTACAAATAAAATGATAAAACGAAAAATTTATCATTTTTAAATGTAAACATAGCCAAAAAATACATGTATGTATACATACAAACTTACAGAATTCGAAAACTCAAAAAATTTACCACTACATTTACAAAACTAAATTGATTTATTTTATGCTGTTCTTTGACAAGTAAATAAATCAATCTTTTTTCGAACAAGCGGCAAGCCAAAGAACGCAACATTAATTAATTGAAATGTAAACATACCAAAAAAATATATAAACATATCAATTGACAGAACACAAAAGTCAGAACATTTTATTACTACATTCTACCTATTCTTTAGCAAGTATATAAATCAATCTTTTTTTATCAAGCCAAAGAACGCGACATAAGTCAACTAGTTATTGTTAAAATAAATTAAATTAATTAATTGTTTAAATTACAAAAAAATTAATCATAAAATACAATTAATTACAAAAACAACTACAATTCAACATAACATAAAGTATAAACAAGAAATATTTCAATTATAAATAAAAGTGTAAAGGGGAATTAGATGATGAGGATGAAAGCAAGTCGAAAATATTAGGGAGCAAATATTCTGCAATACAATAGAGAGCATATTATATCAACCAGGAATTTGTGCTTAGGAAGAGAAACTATACGGACAAGAATTAGTATTTAGAAACAAAGTTGGATTGCAAGGAACAGTTGCGCGGAGGAAGGAAGCAGGAACTAGCTGTAGGTTTAATATTAATCAATTTTTCTTTATGTAAACTTATTTATGGATTTCTTTTATTTCTAGTTCATTTTTTGTGATGAAAAATAGATTTTTTAGTAGTTTAGGAGATTTCCATACCGAGATTCGCCTGATGCTATTTCGAGGGGACTAATTGCTTTTTAATTTTTTTTGTATATTTGGCGCCGAACATCATTTTTCATTCACCAACTGTCATTTTTGAAAAAGAAAAAACCTGTTTATGATAATACTTTTCTTGATTTAGTTTTGATAATTTTTTTTATTTAAAAATTCGTTATTTTGTTGATGTTTTTTGAAAACATTTTTTTTTAAATTGATATAAATGTTTTTGATAAAACGAGGGTTGCGGCGTTGTGAGACACCGCAACGGAGACGTAGAGGAGAGCCACAAGGCTCAGAAGTAGGTCCTTCTGACTCGCTGGTCGTTTCGGATCAAGTATTGGAGCAGCCAGTTCCATTACCTGAACCAGTGACGCCAAGAAAGCGCAGAAGGGGCCGACCAAACCGGGCCAAAAGAAATGCAATTAGAGAGGAACGTCGAAAGGCAGAGGCTGAAGCAGCACTTCCTCATCTCAATGAGGAAGTGACTGCTGAAGGTTCTGCCGGTCGGGGCATGGCTCAACCCCTACCCTCGGAGGGTGTTTAATTGAAAAAATAAAAAATTTCTTATATATATATTATATTATGGATATGCGAACGACCGATCAATTGGTTTCTCTTTTTGATTCGAGGAAGTGGAGAAGAGTGGTCAACTTTTGGTACCATTCTTCAACACCACAAACTTCTTCAATGAAGTGAAGTGAAGGCCCAATATTATTTTCAGGCTTCACCCTTTTCAATATTCAATGCATACTTCTTACCTTTTATAAACTTACAATAGTAACTATGACCATGGTAGCCTAGAGTCTCCCAAGGAATGGCATTAGTTTTTAGTTGATAATATTTTATTTTTAGGGAGAGGAATAATATCTGGGTTGATAGAATTTGGTCGTTATGGGCCACATCATGACAGGTATTGGTTTGCTCTTTTAAGGTGTGGAAGAATCTGTTCTGTAGAATTTTGTCGTTAGAGGCTAATCCAGTCAAATCTTACATGCCATTGTTGGAAAGACACGCGAGCGCGAGATTCATGCTCAACTCACAATGATTATTCGTATCATAATTATTTTTATTCTGTCATGAGGCGGGTCCGGATTTGGAAATCTCTTATTCCTTTATGAATAAATAAATAAATCTTTTTATGAAATAAATAAACCTTTTTGTTAAATAAATAAATATTTTTACAAATTAATATAACAAATAAATATTAATTTGCTATAATAAATATTATTTTCTTATGTAAATAAAAAAAATGTTTATTCTATTTAAATAATTAAAATTTGTTTCTTTATAGAAATAAATAAATGAATTTAATCTAAATAAATGAATAAAACTTTTCAATATAATTATAAATAAATAAAATTATTCTATAAGCAAATCAATTTTTTTTCGATAAATAAACTAAATAAATAATTTTTAGGTAAAACAAATTGTAGATTGTTGTGCATATCATCTGTGATCAGAGTTTCGAACCGAAATGTTTTCCGTTTCGGTTTACGGTTTCGTTCCGACTATTATTTCGTTCCGGTTTTCGGTTTGGTTCCTTAGTTTATTTTTTCGTTCCGGTTTTCGGTTTGGTTCCGGTTCAGTTCCGATGTCAAAATCAAGGATTTTCAGTATTCTTATGCAAAAATTCAAAAGAAACAACTTCAGTAATTATTGAATCTAGAACATCGATACAGGCTTCAGTAAGAAGTTTTTCAGACATAGCACCGTAATATTTTGAGGTTTAATTTAGATTTCATGTCTAATAACGTTGGAGTAAGCGTCATTACACTACTTGAGCTTAACTTTGATGGCAGATTTCGTTCACATGATTCGTTTACATGCTTTTGCTGATATTTTAAGACATTTAAAAATTTTAAATTCTTTTTTATGAAACCGTTCAAAATGCCTCTCAAAATTTGCTGCATGGTTTCATGGTATTTTAAAAAAATGTAATAAATTTTGGAATAGATTAGAAACCAAAATTGTAGTACCTATAGCTAATTTTACATGCAAAATGAAAATCTTTTACTCATAATATATGAGCAGCTTTTTGTTAGAATATTTTTTTTTGTTTTTTCACTGCAGACCGTTTTACATGAATCGTAAATAAAATGATTTTTTCGTTCCGGTTACGGTTTATTACATATAAAAAATTACGGTTTCGGTTACGTTACGGTTCAGCCCAAAATTTCGGTTAATAACGGTTTTCGGTTTACGGTTCGGTTCCGGTTCGAAACTCTGTCTGTGATATATCGGTTTTTCTCCCCATTTCTTTCTTTTTCTCGCCTCAACACCATCTAGGGCATTAGGATATCTGAGCTTGAGCGAACTGCATCAAGGGTATGATTTTGCAGTTGAACCAGTACCCTCTGCATATTTGGAAACTTATGATTCCAGACCGACTCGTGTGCTTCACCCATTATACTCTTCACATCTACTCAGCCAGTACCTTCATTCTCTACAGATAATGTTTTCTGTTTTAAATGTCGAGTTATAGGACATATCGGGCACACGATTGTCCTCAGAAACCAATTAAATTATACTACTGGAAGTGTGATAAATCCGATGTGATTTTTAAAATTGTTTTGTTTATAAGCCAGATTTAAACTACAGACCGGGAGTACGGTACAGCCCCGAGGACCCAAACAAGGAACATGGCTAATTAAGTCGACTCAAACCTTCCTCAACAGAAGATGCCTATTTTAGCAGATTACTTCAATTTAAAAAAAACCTATTTTCAACGCCTTCTACGCTATCGTCGTTATTGGAGGTTGTGTAAATTGATTGTGAAAGTTAATTTTTTATTTATTTGATTGTGAAAGCTTGTGTTTGTAAAACGTAAAAAATTCTGGATAGTGGAACCTCTATTAGTATTTTGGGAAGAAATTCCTTGCAGTTGTTAAAAGCCGTTGGCATTCCTTGTGAGATCACCTTGTGCATTTGCACGGATATGTCGATGTACCTAACACTATGAATGATTCCACTAAAGCAATTCGATTCCATATTGTTCCTGGTTCGCGTGAAGAGCTCTACCTAGGGATCGAGGTCTGGGAGGCTTTCGGTATCATTCCTTCATTTGTCGATAAACTAGCACGAGTCGAGTCTGATAACATCAAAATGCATGAATTCGCATGTGACCGGCTTTAGGAGTTTGAGTAGATCAAGGCTTCGTTTCTGTCTTTTGAAGTCACGAATCTCCACATGTCATCTATTTAGGTGAAAATATCTCTGTTAAACAGAGGCATTAACTCACATCACCATTTCAACTAAGGATCTTGACCGAAGGCTTCACATTGACACGATCGAAGAGTCGAGCAGTTGTTGGTGCTCTTCAGTGGTGTTGATTCAGAATATTTCTGGAAAAACAAGTTATGTTCAGACTTCCGTCTTTTAAATTCTTTGACCAAGAAGCACGCTTGCCTCCTTCTCTTGGTCGATGGCCGATTAGGTCATCTAAATGGTACGAAATACATGAACACCTTCTTAACATATGGGGTACCAGTTTCAACACAGCGACAATGGTAAACAGGGGTTAAGTAAATTATTTCAAAACTTGTTAACGGATTGTTAGAATTGGAGTCTACAATCCCCAAAGTAACGTATCTGAGAGGGTAAATGGATCGGTCCTCGCAGCCATATCAGCGTATGTGAACAGTCAACACACAACATGGGCTTCTCATCTAGGGGAGGTATCATATGCTTTGCAAACCGCGGTATATCGTTCCACTCAATACTCACCGTATTATTTGTTGTTTGGTCAACATCTGATATCAGATTGGAAATATTATATCAACTTATGAAATCCCTTCATATCCTCAATCAGACTGTTAACAAAGAACTGGATCGTTCGGGTCATCTGGCCATACTTAGGAGTCCTATACAAGCCAACCTTAAATCTACGTTTGAAAAATCTCAACACCAATACAATCGGCGATCTCGTGTTAAAACATTTTCGCTTTAACAGCATGTTTTCGTGCTGCAACATCATTTGAGGCAGCAAACAAATTCTCTGCAAAATTGGCAGCTAAGTTTATGCCGGCAATCATTAAGTCTAGAATTTTTAACGTGCTTTACGAATTTGAAAATTTGGAAACATGCTCTTTTTGTATTATTTTCTACAGTTTCCTCCATCTCGTTTTTCGACCACTGGGGTTCATACTATTGTTTTCCGTTTCTGGTTTTATATCGGGGACTTAAACGGCATTAATGAACATTGTTGTCTGTAAAGCTCAGTGTTCCGTGACAATCTTTTATAGGTTTGGCGTGCATTGAAATTTACTTTCGATCTATTTGTAATTTTCTGTTCGATTCCTGATGCCAGATAATCGCATTGGTAGAGCGAATTCATAGTTCTCGGGATTCTTCTTCATGTAGTCACTTTTTCTGAGTTAAATTTTAAGTAATAAATGTTTGTTTGTTACTTGTATTTAACTCGGTTGTAGCGACACATTGTTGTGAACATAAATTAATTTTCAGTCCACTCTATTAATTAGCAAAACATTAAAACAAGAGAGAAGAATTTTCGTGGTTTTCTTCTATTTTAAGTTAGCACATAATTTAAATTAATTAAAATCAGTAAATATTATTAAAACAATCTATGCAATATTTATGTTTTTGAGTTTTTTTTTGTGTTGTTGAAGTGAACGACTGGATGCTGAACTCTATATATATTTCGCATGCAAGACACTCAAACCACCAGCCATTGTTCCATCGATTCTGAAAGTATTTTATTTTCCTTATCTTGATGTGCGATAGCTAATATTAAACGAAAATTGTCACCCAATTCCATTGAATATAACTACGAAGTACGAATATATATCCAGTATTAAATCCATTAAAACGGATTCGATCTCATAATGCAATCTAACAACATGATAAAGCTTTCTTTTTCTACCATATCCATCCATATATTTTATATTGAAAATTACTTCAAATAATACTCTCCACTTCAAAATAAACGGTTCATAAATGTGGAACTTAAGCTATATTGTATTGAAAATAGAACAATTGCATTATTTTAATTCAAAATAATTCCACCGGATTTTGTAGAAAACTGTGTTTTATTATCTTAAATTCACTTTGAATAATCAATAACACAAAAATACACAACATATCACTTAACAGTTTGTTACTTTTATTTTCATTTAAAATTTAAAAAATAATTTTGTTAAACTTATTTTTGTTTTCAATTTTGATTTTAAAAAATATAATGCCCTGACCGAACAAAATGGTCAAGTATTTGTAGTAGAATTTTTCAGTTTTATCTCTCTCTCTCTCTTTTAACAAATTATGCATATATCATCTCACCAATCAACTTTTTTACAAACAAAAATATTCATCATTTATGTAGATAGAAAGAACACGTATTATTAATTGACATTGTGACGCATCAAAACAATTAACTGAAAAAAAATGTTAAAATATTATTAAAAAACATAAATGCTTTTATGTTTGTTTTATTTTAATGGCCGGAATAGAAATAAATTGGTAAATTATTAGCGAATTTCTTTATATATGAATATTCTTACTTTTAGAGAAATATTCAAAATAGTCCGTCGTTACAATTGTCTCCGGCAGATAAAGCTTAAACTACTTCTTTGAACACTATCACACTTTTCCTTTTCGTTGCAAATCCTTGAGCAGGTCGAACTACCAGAACTCTCGTTCGCTTTCTTAATACTATAGCATACTAGAGCTCTTCTTCTTTCCTTCTGTCTTTTATATCGTTCCATCTTCGATTACACTAGGGGGGCAGTCTTGTGGCAAACAAAAGCAATAATTTAACGAACTTTTTTTCACATCGGTTAATACTTAAAAATGAAAAACTGCTTACGTGACAAAGTATAATAAAAACGAACGGTAAAATAAAAGGAAGATACAATACAAAATATTCGTTTGTTTTTAAAAATATATTTCTGAAATTTGTGCTGCTGTTGTTTGATAGTTAAATATAACAGGCGAGTGATTTGCTTGCGCGTCGATTTTTTATAAAACGTTAATACATAACAATTTGCACATTAGGTACTGAGTGTGATTTAATGTAGCTAAATAACTTATTTTAGTCTATTATTATAAAAAAATCTTTAGTTTTGCTATTAAGTGAAAAGCGTGATTTAAATTAGAAAACCAATTTAGTCAATTTTTTACATCTAAATGTTTCAAATACATCAACTGGTACCATCAAGAGTGTGCGGGACTGAGTGTTAAACAGCTGGTTGAGCTTTATAAAGGTAAAGCAAAAGTGGGCAAATAGATTTGTTATTTTGTTCGAAGTCGGGTGATGGTATCCCTTTAATTAATAACAACTTGCTGAGTGTGTAAGATTTCAACAATGGACTCGTGATGCTCAGAGAAGAAATGTTTGACTTGAAAGCTTAAATTCTGAACGTTCTGGAAACGGATCTGAAGAAAGATCATTAACAACGTTTGATAAGGCGTTAATGTTTACATATTTCTATCTTCGCCAGTTTAGGCAATACCCACTTGCATCGACACAAAATCAATGTTTAGAATATTCCATGTCTCTTCTTAAAACAAACTGCAAAATACATTTATCCTTAAGTCGATTGAATCAGAATTGATACCTATTCAGTATTGATTTCAAAGTTTAAAAGTATTATTAATGTATATTCGAAAGAGTAATGTTGGATGTACGATATACAAATATTCGATAGTTCTTATTTTTCTTCCTTTCTGTTCAAATACTCGGTTTGATAACTAGTATAATAAATTCGTACCGTGGGAATGAATTGCATGAGGAGTATAACGAGTTTTAAGTTTTATTGTTTGGGATCAAATGATCCTAAAGAATAAGTAGTGACGAATATGGGATCTGTGGTGAATCCTATATTCGTGAAGTCCCTAGGGTTTCAGTTGTTCTCATGAGCCAGAGACTCTTAAAAGAACAACTTCTACCGAACCACTTAATATGGTATCGGTTATTCTTATGAGCCAGAGACTCTTAAAAGAATAACTTCTACCGAATAGTAAATTCTACTTACTTGAACTTTGATGACTTTTTACACTTGGACTTCACACTAAATGAAACACTTGTTGATGATGGGTATAACTTAAAAACTGATTTATTAAAGAACTTTTCATTGCATATACACTAAATTAACAATAAGCAAAACAACAACAATTGTTCTAATTTGTCGATAATTATTTAAAAGAGTTTCCCAATATATTATTTTTCCTTCGTAGACATTTTTAGTTCTACGACGAAATTACATCATGATTTTAATATTATTTTTTGTGTTTACAAATTATGCGAATTATGAATAAATTAATTAATTGGTTTTTGTTTGTTTATGTTTACATATAAGTTTTTCTTTAGTTTATTGGGTTATTGGTATGATTTAGATATTTGATTGTTGTTGGTAGTTTTAGATATTTATATTGTATATCTTTGTTTATGTTTACATATGAGTTTTTCTTTAGTTTATTGGGTTATTGGTATGATTCAAATATTTGTGTTGTTGTTGGTAGTTTTAGATATTTATATTGTATATCTATGCTACACTAGTATTTTTCGGGACATGTAAAATATCCCCACAAGTGTAACGTTATTACACAATATTTATTTCTTACAATAAAAATGCTACTCCATTATTCAAATTGTTTTTGCCACGTCAATTATTTTTTTATTAATTTGACCGCTTTTCCATTCCTTTATTGATAACTATCTAAATTTTCACTTTCTTGAAAGAGTTAAAACAAATAAAACCGATAAAAAATATTGAACAGCAAAACAGGGATACCATTAAATCGAACTCACCAAAGTTAAAGAATAGAGTATCCGTGTATCATTCCTTTATTAAATTTAGTATTTGTCTGAATCGTGTTTCTTGAGATGACAGCCAGATCTACGCCGCCCACTAGGTTTTAATTATCCTCGCAAGTCGCACGAAAAAAAAACACAGAGTTCGACGCTTCTAAACATGCGTGGTAGTAAATGAAAATCAACTACTGGGCGTGTTGACCGTAACACTTACAATACACGTTCACAAATAAAGCAGATCCAAATCCTACCAAATCCAATCTACGCATCTAGGAGTTCTATGTCTAAAAGAGAGAGTTCTAAGGAGGAAGCGTCTAAGGCTGTAAGTTACTGTTCCCGAGCCTTTAAGCGAGGTTTTAAAAGAAAGGACCACTTAGATGTAGCTTTCATTGATGAAGCATGACGATGGCAGCAACATGCTTTCCATAAAGGTGGAAATTGTGGACTAGTGCACTAGTTGACATCTTCCACACAATCGCAGGTATCACCTCTGAGACGACGAAGAAACGGCAGAATGCTCTAGAACCGTGTTGCTAGAAACTATCGTTAAAGTTCGATATATTAGCTCTTCCCACTGACTTCCGGAAATGGTAAACTTTAGCAAACCTGAGGTAAAAACCATATGCACAAAAACGGGCCTGTTTAAACATAATAACTCAATGTCATTACTATACAGAGAAACCCCAAAACTGTTTTTCGTTTAACTATAAAACTTCAACAATTTACTGTTAAAATACTATTCTCCTTTTTTAACGATGCAAATCAAAGGATTATATAAAAAATTGTAACATTAACCCACCTTAAGCCGGTCTGTCAATAAAATCCTGATTCCTGATAATTTGTTTCTTCATTCAACTGCAAATAAAACAGAATTTTTAAAGTATGAAAACTGGTTTTCTTTAATTAATATAATATATACTTATTTATTTCATCTGTTTACTATTCAAAATGTTGTTTTTTTTTAAATCTATTTTTTTTAAATGTCGTTCGTTTAAAATGTTAAATAAAACCTTCATTATAACTATATTTATTTCTATTTTGTTTTATTATTACTGTTATTATCTGACTATTATCTAAACATATTTATTCATTATTTATGAATATCATAATTATTTTTTTTGTATTCGTAATTTATTAGGTAGTTAAACAAACCGAAAAAACTAGAACAATTTACAAAAGAAAGCAATAAGGATATAATAAAAAGAAAAAATTCTTATAATTTTTTTTCAATAAATCACAGTAAAGTACATCATCTAATTAATGAATAATCATAATAATAAAATTAAATAATGATTATTATGTGTATAATTATTTATGTAAGTATATATGATTTTATTGTAGAATATACTAATATGTTGGCTTTTTTTTACTAAAAATAATTGATAATAATTAATTAATAAATGGTAGTTACATATTTTTGTAATTCATTTAACTGTTATTTTTTGTTGCGATTACATAAAATTCATATAATTTTGAATTTAATTGATTATTTTGTTAATTTTACAAAAATTATTTTTTTTACATTTGTTGTTATATAAGTAGATTATCGGTGAGTGATGTTGACAAATAAATTGAATACAATTTTTACGAACTTTAAGTTAAACAAAACATTAATATATTAATTAATACCTCATTAATATATTTACCATATCGGCGTAAATAGATAAATTGGAAACTCAACTTTTATGTCTTGGTTTCAGAAAAAAATTTTTTTTTGGATCAGAAAACAATTAAAAAATAAATTAGTTTTTAAAATCATTCCAGAATATTTCGTCTGAAAACTAAAAATGATATCCTACGGACATGACATATAACATAAAGTGTGGCGATAACTATCAGTTCCAAAATATTAAATAGTTCCAATAGTTCCACAACATTAATTCCAACAATTAAAATAACAAAAGTTAGTTTGTGTCTCGTTTGGTTACTTTTTCATTATCTTGCAACTGTTGCATGTAAATTACTGTCGTTTTTGAAGTAAAACTTCTTTAGGCGCGATATGACGAGTAACTCAATTCTTTTTTCGGACGGAAGTAACATTTTTAAACATGAAATTATTAAAGTCTTATTAAATTCTTTACACACGGTTGAAGTAAAACTTCTTTGGCTACTGTGGCAGATATTACTAAAAATATTAAATATAAAATAAATATGTCATATTGAAATTTAGCGTAGCTTTTATTGACAGTATAATTTACAACATGTAAGGAAGAAAATAAAAAGTAGAGAAAACCTGTTTATTTGAATTATAACTAGTGAAATCTGGTTGCATTTGTTTATATAAGTGTTGTGTTGTCGCTAGTTTTGAAATGTAAGAGTAAAACAGAACTAACTTCATTCAAGTTCTTTTATTACTTTTTGTTTGATGATTATTAGAGACTTCCTTTTTGATAGTTCATAGAAAAAGATGTAATGTTTTTAATTGGAATAAAAATAATCTTGAAGAATCGTGTTTTGGTTATCAAAATATGTGAATCATTTCAGAAGTGGGATATTAAAATTCATACCCACGGACAGTATTAAATTGTAATTAAATCACCGTAAAAGAAGAACTAAGTTGAAATCGTCGTCAAGAATGCGGTTACTAATGCCGTAATTCACCGAAGAAAGTAGATTAATTTTAAAAGCAAATTATCGTCGTCCAAAACTAAAAGGTAATTCAGAGTATGAACAACAAAACTTTAATCAACGAAATCAACCATCGGCACCGCTTACTAATAAGGATACCATTATACCAGTGACCTATTATCAAACATCACATAATCTTAAGACTCCAGAATATCAACTTTGATATTAAACACCGTACCGGTAAACAAATGTTGCATGTAGATTGTTGATACCTCAACAGATAAAAAATATATCAACCAACCCTGCTCATTTCAATAATGCAAAATTGCATTATTATATTAAATTAATTTTCTTTATAATAACTTGATATAATTGTTAACGCAGCAAAAATTGCTTATTTAAAAGAAAATGAATTTCCATAAATAAATAAGAATTATCTTAACATTAAACCAAATAATATGTTATTTTTCTTCATCATACAAATCTTCCAGTAAATCTAACTGTCCAGCCCCACCAGTGAAAAGCGGGTTAGCTATTATTGAAGGTCTGTACATGGTCCTTCGAGTAAAATAAAGTGACCAGTAATAGAAAAACAGTCATACACTTTATTAAAATCAGTTAACATAAACAACTAAGAACATTTAAAACAAGTTCAAATCGAAGTAATACAAAAGCAATCAAACAAAACAACTATTGCAATATATGTGACGCTGTTTGTACATGTGTAACGTCTGGGTATTCTTAATTCAATAATAACACATATTCAAGCATTTCCAATGTTTCAATTTTGTTTCTTCTCAATTAAAAATTTCATAATTCAATTTCTCCAATAATGAAATTTTCAAATTCAAAACATAACGATTAATTCTTCAAAACCGCTAAATAAAAGAATAAACTGAAATATTGAACACACTCAGAAAGAACGAAAAAACGAAAGAAAGAACGAAAACAACGAAAAATTAGAATAGACTGTCATGGCGAATTTGGTTCATAAAATTCCATGTTTGAACTTAGATTAATTCATTCGATGTTTAAACTTTAATTATTCAACATTTTAATTTTGAGTTGAAGAACTATGTTCTATTTTTTGAATTTAATTGTTTAAATTAAAATAAAAATTAATTAAAGTAAAGGGTCTTCCACGTCCCACAAACGTGAACCGTGAAAAGTTATAAAATAACAAAATAATAAATGTGCCACAATGGCGATAATTTGTAGTCATTTTCCATATTTAAACTTTAAGTTTTAATCTTGTTTTCTTGGAAAAAAAAATAAATTAGTTAAAAACAAAAATTACATGTTTAATCTTGAACATTGTTTCTGGTGTTTTATAAAAACAAATGTTTGAATTGTGTGGTGGAAATCACTTTGTTAAATAAACAAGAAAAAGAAAGAACAATTACACTAATGATAATGAAATTAAACCAGATTTATGCAGATCATGACCAAAGGTTACAGAACCACACAAAATATCTTGCTTATGTGGTAATTGTGCTGTATTTATTCAATTGTGGATTTATTGATCAGCCGTTTTTTATGAAACCTGTAAAGCATTTAATTGGCGTGTCATAAGAAGAGCGTTTCAGATTTCGTCAATTACCAAACCTATTTGTATATATACATATATATATGTCCAGCCTGCATCAATGGTTGCAGTCCGTAAAACAAAACAAGGATCATATATTTGCTGGAAGTAATCAATTTGCGGGGCAGCTAGGAATTGATCGAGGAATTGAATGGGAAAACAACAAATCCAAGTAACAAACTTCTTATTTATCTTTACTATTACTAATGATTAAATTTTTGTTATTATTTTTATTATCAAATAATTTTTTTAGATGATAGGCTAAATTAATAAAAAAAGAGATCTCCAAACCTAACTTCGTCTGGAATACTTAGTCTATCCCGTTAATTTATATATATATTGTAACGTCTAGTTATTTTTTGAATTAAATAATTGAAACACATTTATTACATTTCGGAATGTATTGATAAACGTATCAACATTTCTGATATTTCATTTTCTCTTCTAAATAAAAACTCATAATTCATTTCTTAAAACGAGAACAAAAAACCTTTCAAATTCAAATATAATCTTCAAACAACTAAATAACGAAAAATAATATTGAACTTACTCACAATAGCGATAAACTGAACGAAAAAAATGTTTTTCGTCAAGTTGCTAGATTTTGTTTTTGTCCACAAAAATTATTAAAAATGTCAGATGGCATTTTTTCTAGTGAGGATTCCAAGTTTTGTTTCCAATCGAACAACATTAAATTTAAAATATTTAATTTTTCCTAAAATTAAAATGATTCCAAGTTTGATTATTGAAAAGAGATCAAGTTTCAACTTGAACTGAAAAAAAATTGTTTTGGCGTCTCGGTTAGCCATTGTTTGTAAAATATAAATAAATTTATAAAAGAAGAATTCGATTGATGTAAACTTTGAGTTCTAAAAAGAAAAATAATAAAATGATTATTGAGTTTCTAATTAAAATGTGAAATATTCAATATGTTTTCGATGTTGTAAATAACTGGAGTTTAATAAAACTTAGATACCGCATTGAATGTGAATCATAAAAAAAAGTAGTGAAATAAATAATTAATTAATTAAAGAGAAAAAAAGAAATCGTGTTATGTTTGTCCTAAATTTAAAGATATGGTAAAATTTAGTGGAAGATAGAAGCTGGAGGTTAATTGGAATTTGTTGAAAAAAATTATTTTGGGAAAAGCTGAATGTCGATTGAGAATTTGTTGAAGAAAATTATTTTGGAAAAAGCTGAATGTCGATTGAGAATTCGTTGAAGAAAATTATTTTGGAAAGAGTTAAATATTAATTGGAGACTTAATGAAGGGATTGTACAAGAATAAGAGGACCAGACCACCTTCAACATACATAACTAAGTTAAGTTTTTTTCCTTTTTGTATTATTTTTATTGAAATTTTCATTTTTTGCTAAATGTTAGGCTAAATTGTCTTAGTAAGAGATTCCTAACTCAGACTCGTTTGGATAACACTCCATTATCCCGCACGTATATAAGTTTTTATTTTTTTGTTTTTTTTTGTGGGTTATAAAAGTCCAATACACAACAATATAAATATAATTATTATTTCGAAAAGTCCAACATAACACATGGTTTAGCTACATGTTAAAAGCAGTTTACAAAAACAAAATCTCAAAACGAAGTTCATAAGTTACAAATAAATTACAAGTAAATATTTACTTTTTTACAATGGATACAAAAGCTCTGTTCGACCAACTAGCAGAGACAGCTGAAAGCCTTAATCAGCTGGTTACAAACTATAAGAAGGATCGCAAAGACAGAAAAACGTACGGTTATTGTGAGAGAAAAAAACTTACAGTACAAAGACTGTATCTAGAGTATCAACGGGTGAACGAAATATTAAGAACCACCAAAGGAATTGATACGAAGCATCCTTACTTCAAAGAACATCGGTTGAAGGTTCACCAATCATATGAGTACATAATGGCTGAACTGAAACAACAACAATCAGTACCAGCAGTCGCAGCAACCAAAAACGTAGATGAAGATCAGCAGAATGCCGGTGCCGTTAGTAATCCAGAAAACTCTGTTCCAGATAAACTACCAGCATCAACAACTTTTTCAAGTGGTTTATCAACAGCAACAAAATATTTACGAGAGTCATTATTAGCACGAAAACAAGATATAATGAACACACAACTTATTTGAAATCTAAGAGGAATTCGACACGCTATTAATTTACGAAAACCGAAAGAACTTTTATTAATAAAACAAAAACAGATCCAAAAACTGGAACTTATTCACCATGAAATAATTATATCTTTAGAAAAGGAAGACGATGCAAGATATTTAGAGTTTCAACAAACAACATATTTACAAATATATTACTGATGAAGAAAGAATGATGAAGAAAGAAGAAACATTAACTCTTCTGCAGCAATACATTAGTAGAAATAATATAAAAAGATATAGAAATAAACGAATCGAAAATCGATATTAAGCTTTGACAAATCGATTTTCCTCGTTTTTATGGAGAATATAGCAAGTGGTCATCATTTTACGACCAGTTTAAAAGATTTATTCATGTAAATCCTGAATTGACTGCAACTTATAAGATGTTTTTACTGAAATCTTACATAGGTAGTGATGCACCCAAAATTATAAGTCTTTTGGAAACAACTGAGCAAAACTACAACACAGCTTGGGAAATTCTGGCAGCGAGATATAACAACAAAAGATTACTGATAACAAAATACGTAAACACAATTTTATCTCTACCAGTTATTAACACAGAATCGGCTGCAGCTATCAGAAACCTGCATAATACATTAAGAGAATGTTTACATGCAATAAACAACTTTGGAACAGAAATTAGTTCTTGGAATGCAATTATCATTCCAATAATCACAAAAAAAAAAAGATTCCGAAACTCTTAGATTATATGAAACAACACTCGCTAATCCTAGAGAAATTCAAACATTGGACGAATTTCTGAAATTTCTAGAGGGACGATTTCAATCACTTGAAACTATCTCCAACTCTAGAATAGCCGGCAAAAGTATCATCCAAAGCAGTGTAACGAAGGATAAGACACTACGCGGGAATATTTTAGATTTATTTTTTTATTTTTTTACGTGGAGATCGTATCGTTGTGGTTGTATGGTGCTTTTGTTATGTTTTAATCTTGTTAATTAATTATTTTTCTTTTCTTTGGATCATAAATCAATTTTTTTTTGTTTTTGTATTCGATTAAACCTAGTTAATGTGAAATAAAAAGGTTTATCTGGAAAATTAAGATTTTGAAAAAGAAAATAAAAGTTTTTATTTGACTAGTAATAATTTCATTTATGCCATTTTGATAAACGGAAAAGATGCATCTGTAGGGGTGTTAGGTGCAGCATATTTAAAGTTGGGTAGGCCAAAATTTGATTTCATAATAGCGGGACCACTTGTTAATTAATCTATTTACCTTACATAAATCGGCTTATGACGAAGTAAGGCTATGCGTCTCTAAAATAAAAGCTAGAAACACGGGGGAGGCCAAGGATGAAATACGAATCGACAAGTTCGATTTGACTAATGCATACATGCCATTGCTTCGTGGCAAACATAAAGAGCATGGAATGAATGGCTTTGGCTGTTCGATCAGTCTTGGAAACTAAATTAACTAATAAGTTGGAAACAGTATTGGCAAATTCCATCAAAATGGTACCAGCCAGACTCAGATGCAATTGTCCAATAACTTAAAAGTATGTCATACCGTGCAAAAACAAATAGATTATTGCGAAACTTAGCAGACTACATGTTGGTCATTGGAGATAGGTTACAATCACGAGTTCTGTTCCCATTGCTCATGTTCAAAAGAAGATGGGAAAGATTTAAGGATATGCATGACATCATCAATTTTTTTGGGGTGGGCACAATGAGGTTCAATAAAAGATGCGCAGCCGTATTTTCGTTTAAAAGAAAAAGTGCAGCAGTTATTGACTTAATCAAACAAGTTGAGTTCCATGCTACGTTTGGAACATCAACGGAAGATCTAGGGAAACTTGGAAGAATGACAAATCATCGGGAGTGGAACACCAGAACAGAAGTTAATAGTATTTTTGTCAAACAAGCTTCACAAACCCACAAGGTATTTAAAATGATTGACATCCTGTACTGCTCTAAATTAGCCAGTGTAAATTTGACAAAATTAACTGCAATACTACAACCCATGATTATTCCCAGAATGATATTTGCTGGCCACAGGAAAAGGCATTTTAGTGAACTGTTCAACACTTATATGACAACCGGAGCAACCACATCTCTTCGTGGAGGTGATGTACAAGGTTTATCATACAACTTACGTAATGAACGTGAAACAGCTTTCAAGCGCACCAAAGAAGAAGAAGGTAATTTGGGTTTTGCAAGGTACACTAACGGAAAATATTTATATGGGGCAACCTGAAATGTTCGAAAATGGTAACAAAGTCTGCAAATTAAACAGAGCTTTGTATGAGTTAAAACAAGCCAGTCGTGTGTGGAGTCTCGATGAAGCTTTACAAAATATGGAATTCAAGAAGAGTAAATACGATACCTGTATTTACATAAAGAAATTTGAAAATGAGTTAATAATCATTGCAATGTATGTAGATGATATAAAACTCTTCTCGACAAGTCAAGATTTAATTGATAAATCCAAACAACAACTTCACCAAACATTCAAAATGAAAGAAATTGGACCAATTAAATATTGTCTTGGAATAAAAATCACAAGAGGATCAAATTGCATTGCGTTAGATCAAGAAAATTATATTATCGAAGCACTTGAGAAATTTGGATTATCGAATTGCAATGATTGTAACACTCCAATGATATTTAAAATTATTTCTAAACCAACACCGGCACAAATGTTCGATGGCACTAGGGAGGGAGTGTTGTGCCGAACATTTAAATTAAATTTAGTTGGCGATGTTTTTGCATTAAAATTAATGAAAACAAAATAGTTTTCAGTTCTTGTTTATTCGTTTTCCCAAAAAAAGTTTTGGATTTGATTTCTTTAATAACGAAATTTCCTAGTTATATTTTATTTGTTTAAAAAAAATTATATTGTAATCTTTTATTGATTTGATACTGAAGTTATTATCTAATGTCTTTTAAACTAGAAATTTTAAACGGATGTTATATTATTTCATTTCAATTGGAATGGAAGTTGAATTATGTTTGCTGTATTTTTGGGACAGAAACATTTCAAATATTTTAATTCCCAACGTTGTTGTTGAATCTTGAATAAATTATAGCGCGAATGACAAGCTATAAATCAAAAAGAAAATTCAGGAGAATTATCTAAATTTGAGATTGATAAATTTAAAACTGAAATTGTAGAATTCCACCAAACTTTCGTTGAATACTTAACTCAGTGGGTTAAGCCATTAGAAGTGTACTCATTGTTTTCGTGGATGCTTTTAAAAGTTAAACCAAGATGAGAGGAAGTTGAAATATGTTATAATTATCTGATAAACAAAAATGTCACTTTAAACGAATCCCTTCTTAACAAAGGTCCAAGAAATTGCTGAAGAAGAAATAAATAATAATTTGGAATGGCACAACAAAATAGCTTCTGATAAGTGAGTATGCGTATTTTCAAAAATGTCTAAGAAATTTCTTGAACAATATATTGATATATTTCGTATGTGTGAATATTTATTTTCTCTACCCGGACATAATGCCAATGTGGAAATAATTTTTTCGCTTATGTCAATTCAGTCGACGGATAAACGGAGTAGACTTTTACCAGAAACAGTAGAAACTATTTTACAGTGCTTGGTAAATTTAGATCAAAATTGCAGCGAATGTACCATTATATTTCAAAAAATAAAGATATTTTAAAAGCTGCTAAAAGTAGCAATAAATACTGACTTTGTACACTAATAAGCTTTAGTATTCAATACTAATAGTTGTAACGTCTGATCATCTTCAAATTAAATAATAAAACACATTTCAAACATTATAATAATCTATTCAAAACATTTCAAATATTTCTCTCAATAAAAATTCAAATTTCAATAAAAATTATTCAGCAATAGTTCTCATAACGTCTAAAAAAATTTTCATTAAACACATTCATAAAAACGAAACGAATTAATGTTGGTAGCTTTACTATTTTGAGTTACAAAAAAACGAAATAAGAAAAAATTATAAAATGCTATCATGGCGTTTGTTTTAGGGTCATTCCATGTTTGACTTTCAAACAAAATTTAAATTAAAAAGTTTTTTAATTTTCCGTGTTCAATTTGAAAATAAAGAAATTGTATGGTATAAATGGTTATAAATTGTAATTTTAAATTGAAAAAAAAGATAAAGGAATTACAAAGGAAAAACAAATCAATCAGAATAAAAGAAAAATTGTTATTATATACATACAGTGTTTTTTCTTTTTTCGGTTTGCCTAGATCTAGTCAAATATTGGGGTAGCCATGACAGGTCAAATATGTATGAAACTTTGATGAATTTATTAGCATAAGGAAAAGATTGTGTTATCAGTATATTGCTCATAATTATTGAACAACATTAGCAGAGGGAAGGTAAAATTGAAGGGAAAGATTGTGTTAGTATATTGCTCATAAGTACTGAACAACTTTAGTAGAGGGAAGGCAAAATTGAAGGGAAAGATTGTGTTGGAAGGCCTCTTGTTGGAAGGCCTCACGCCTTTTGTTCTAAGGTAGATTACGGCGCAAAAAAATAGAAGACATCAAAAACAATGATGCTAAATTACAGGCAAGACTTGAACAGATGGACAAAATATCGCGTACACTAAATATTATGGTAAGCAGACTTCTGTGCACGGACTACATAAAGGCCAGAACAATGTTCGAGGAACTATGTAATAATGCACTTAACCTTGATGTCACTATAAAGAAGTTGATTAAATTAAAAAAAATAAGTTTATAATGGTAATGGACTCAGCAGAGTAAGTATATGAAATTCTGCGTAATAGTGGAAAACTGAAAAACACAAAGGTGTTTGTTCAAAGAGATCTCACCTTGGAAGAGCGCGCACAGAGATCAGATAGGGCATTTCAATTCAAGGGTGTGGCACTATGGATCAATAGTAAAAAGTTCAAATTTAATAAAGGTGAAATAATTTGTAATATAATAGAAGTTTGTAGTGGTTAATATATTTAAATCTAAATAATTAATCACTACAAAAACTTAAACGATCACACGATCAGTTAACGACCATACTCATGACATGAACCATCTGCTTATTCACGCCATCCATACGATAAATTAATTAATTAATTTATTTTATCAATTCGATATTCGAACAAAGAATTATGTTCAATGGATTTTTCTTTGTCATTTTGGCTGGCGGTAAACGAAAATATATTCTTCACTTTTATTTCGCGACTCCATGAGTCAATAGTAATTTTGCTTAAGTGATTTCGAAGTATTAATTTCACATTTATAAAAATTAACAAAACGCCATTGTTACGGCTTAGATTAAAAATTGATAAATTGCATTTTGTTACAAATATTAATAAATTGTAATCAATAAACATTATAACTGAAGTAAATTGGTGTTGTGATTGCTCAACAATATTTCCTCAAATCATCAAGTTAAAAACTATATCGAAGGCCTTATCACCAAGGTCAGACTAGTCTTACGTAACCTGGATTCTGATGATGCCACCGCATAAATAACCAGTTTTCTGTCAGATCATTGCGTGTTATGTTGCTAATTTTAGTAATAAATTTAAACTATGTTGTATATGGTATACGTCTAGGCGAACGGTCAAAACATAATGATTAGATAGTAAGCAAGTTCATGTATAATTATAATATGGAGTTTAATGTGTAAAACATAATTATATTTATGAGAGGTGTTAGTGAGTGGCATGCCAGCAGGTGAACTTGCAAATTTGAATGAACTTCACCAAATATTACTTCGCAAAATGACTGGCAATGTTAATGGTGAAGTTAACCCGACCGCTGCTGATCAGATGTTGCGTGAGTTTATAGAAGACTTGAATATTATGAAAATAACCCACACTTTCCCTGCAAAGTGGTTAGCTAAAAACAGGGTTTGGAAGTGTTGCCAGCATGCATTACAAAAACAATTGCCACCAATTGAGTTGAAGACTACTGATGTGAAAGAAGGTCGAAATGTCCTGTGGAGTGCAGCTGTGGCAAAATTCAATGAACAAAAGCTTATTGCTCCAACAGTGCCAGCAAAGAATCTTTCTAACATGTCCAACAAATTTGCAGTGGACCCATTCTGCTGTATTATAAACCATTACAAAATTACCATGGCTGATCAAGTGATGAGTCTAGATGACTTGATGGCAATATTAAGGAAGGTAGCTGGATTCACTCAGTCTTCATCAATCAGTGCAGCCGCATGGGCGAGATTCACAACCACAAACCGTCAGTGGTATGCTTTCTGGGATAACATTACAGTCGGCAATTCTTGTATGATAATCCAGCCAAGAGACTCATATCGGATTGCAAAATATGCGAACGGTATAGAAATGGAAATCGAAAGGAGCCTATTATATTTCACGAAATCCCGGATAAACCATTTCAAAACATCGCATGTGATATAGGGGAATTCAGAGGAAATGATTATCTAATAATATCAGATTATCATTCGAAATGGTTAGAAATTTTAAAATTACGAAATAAGACTTCTCGAGAAATAATTGACAAACTGAAATCAGTATTCTCCATACATGGCATTCCCGAAACTATGATCTCGGATAATATGCCTTTCACGAGTTTTGAAATGCGGGAATTCGCAAATGACTAGAATTTCTCAATTAAAACTAGTTCACCTACGTATGCTCAATCTAACGGCATGGCAGAAAGAGCAGTTCAAACTGCCAAAAATATATTAAAAAAGACTGAAAATGATGATTATCAAAATGCATTGTTGGAGTATCGTAATACACCAATCACAGGATTAGGAAAATCGCCAGCTGAGATTCTCCTAGGTAGAAGAGTGCGTACGAAAATTCCAATAAAAGATAGTTTACTTGTCTCAGAGAGTCAAAATCAGATAAAAGGAAAATTGGAAAATAGAAATCTAAAAATACGTGATTATTATAATCGAATAAGTCATTATAGAGGTACGTTTAAACTCGGGGATAACGTAGTTTACCGAAAAGATAAAGTCTGGGAAAGGGCGAAAATAATAGATAAACATGACAGTCCTCGATCCTTTCTCATTAAAAACGAAAACAATAATCTTGTACGTCGAAATACAATACATCTACGACATTCAAACCATAATCCAAATTTTAAAAATAATGACTACTATGAGGAGCCTTCTTCTCCCACGCGTCAAGACGAGCTTAGGCAAGTTGACCCACAAGAAATTCAAATCAATTTGGAACATGGTAACACAAACAATACTGTAACAAGATCGGGTAGAATAAGTAAAGAACCAAGTCGGTTCCAAGATTATGTGAGATATTAACCTTAGAACCATGTCGGCTCCAAGATATTATTATTTATAAAAAAAAAAAAAGTTATTAATGGATAATATTCTTAAGGGGAAGATGTTGTATATGGAATATACGTCTAGGCGAACTGTCAAAACATAATGATTAGATAGTAAACAAGTTCATGTATAATTATAATATGGAGTTTAATGTGTTAATGTGTAAAAAAAAATTATATTTATGAGATATTTTAGTTTATTATAATAAATAAAAGCGTGTTAATACGAACACAACAAACTACGAAGTCAAATGACGCAGTTAAAGGAAACCGTTTATTGTCTTATTGGCGACCTTAATGCTCAGTGAATAGTTAATATGATTAACCATTAAGTTAGATAATAACAATCAATGTAAAAATGGCCGAATGTAAAATAAATTAAACTATTGAAACTTAGTGGTGGTTTAGTTATTTCAATCAACATCACTTGAAATCCCAGTGAATGGTATTGAGACGTGAAATACCGTGTAAGTGTAATTTTTTTGATATACATAATTTTTGTGATAAAAGTCCAGCAATTAACAATTGGCGCCGAAACAGGGACCTGGGGTTTTGTTTTCTTTTGAATATACCGTAATTTTACGGTTATTGAATTTTTTTAGGAGCTATTTTTTGGCGCAAAATTCTGAAAACCAGTTTAGTGGTTGGTTTTTTGTGTAAAAATTATTAAGGCGTTGGCAAACTGGTTTGTTTTTGGCGCACAATATATTTTGACAAACCAGTTTTGATTTTTCATGATTTAGTGAAATATTTTGTTTTCAAATTAATATTGTTGATTAACCAATTAGGTTTTTTATATATGTTTGGTAATTTTGATTGACTAGTTAGGGTTTTTATATATATAAAATAATTTTGATTAACCAATTTGGTTTTGTATATATCTATCTTTGGTTTTATATCTATATTTTTTTTGACAAAACCAATTTAGGTTTTTGGAATTTTCTTGAATAAGTATGTATACAGTAGAGCATCAGGGGTCGGTGTAAGATTACCCGAGTAGAGGTGAGCACCACCTACGAAGAAGGCCACGACCGCGGGAAGAAGGCGAGCCATGGCTAGAGCCAGACCCGCAACTCACCGTTGAACGGGTGATGAGAGAACTTCTGCAACTGGTGTTCCAGAGACTTCCACCACCTGAGCAAACGGTGAGTGGGCGAGAAAGAAGAAGATTTAGAGTTCGTCGGCGATGGGACGAACTTAAGGCCAGGAATAGGAATAAGAAGGCGTGTTTAGCCGAGGAGATGGAGTTCCTTTCGGCTATGCACGCATATGCGGAGATATTAGCCGAGGAGAACTCTATCTCCCCGGTTAAACAGCAGAGAGAGACCCCACGGCGGTGGATTGGTCCTCAACGAGCCCCTGTCCCGGATTGTAGGACCAGTTGAAAATTTTTTCTTATTGGTAAAGAATTAAGTTCTTTTTTTATTTCTTGTTGCTGAATTGGCACACTGAAGTGCAAAAAAATTTGTGAACTAAATTTCATTATAGTTAGAATTTTGTTTTGATAATGCAATTAAATTAGTGGAATTAATTGTATGTTTTTTTTGATTGTGATAATTTAGTAAATGTTTAGCTAGATTTACTATATTATGAAAATAAAAATTATTCTGTGATTACGTTTCAATTCAAATGGTGAAGATCATATTTTTTCTTAAAGAAAAAAAATAATAATAAAAAGATCACATTTAGTTTTGTCAAAAACAAGAATACATTGTACATTATTGATATTAACAGAAGTTAATGGGGCTTATGATTGAAAACGCGTGGAAAACGTAAACGTCGATGAAACGTGAAACGTAGTCTATTGGTATGATTGAAAACGCGTGACAAACGTTTTATTTCGAACTCATTTTTTTGTATGATTGAAAACGCGTGATATCCGTTTCTTGTACAAAATAGAAACGTAAGATTAGGCTTGCGTTTAGAATAATTTTAAAACTTAAAAATGTAAGTTTATCTTTTTATTTATTAATTTTGAGTGAAAAATGAACAATGTTTTAAATTTTAAGCACATTTATTAATTTAAAATTTTAGGAGAAAGATTATTAGGAGAAAAATAACAAATCAAAAGTAGTATTGTATTAGGAATTAGTAAGAAGAATGAAAGAGAGTCCTGATGTAGCTAATTATTATTTTTATTTTATCCAAATATTTAAATTTTTTAAACTTAGCACTGAACACAATGATGTTTTTTTAACAAACAATTAGATCTGACAATTAACAACAAACTATTTTGACAATCTGACAGTTTTTAATTTCGAAATAAAATTCGAACTAACTTTTTATCACGCGTTTTCAATCATACCTACATTAGGTGAAGGTGAATAATCTTAACCGCGTGATGCGTTTTCCGTGCGTTTTCAATCATAAGCCCCAATATATGTTTAAATATTTATATTTAATTTAAAGTTGGTTGTAATTGAATCTTTAAATAATGTTTTGCTTCACGTGTCAATCAATGTAATCAAATTGAAAATTGAAAAGAAGTAATAATAAAATGGTGAAAATATGATTTCATGCGTATAAGTATTATATATGACGGAATGATCCTATCCTTGTTGATTTAATTGGGAGTCATAAGCGCCAAATCGTATTCATACAATACATATGTGTTAATGTTTGGACAGATGGTGTTTGAATACATAAATTGAAATATATGAGCATGGCAAGATTGTTTGTTCGCTGAAAAAAGAAATTCTGCAAATTATTGATCAAACCGGAGTTACATTTTGGGATGTAAGAAGACCGGATAAATTTCCAGGAATTTCAGAATAGTATACCAAAGGATTAAGAGAAAAACTTGGATATCTAAAGGCGAGCTGTTACAAATTGATTTCCTGGTGAACCCAAACTTGAATAAAAGACAACAATAAACATGGATAAGGTTAGGTTTTTTTTTTGTATTGCTAATTTTATTACTATTATATTTTTGTTTTTATCGTATAATGTTCTTTAGGATGTTAGAGTAAATTTGATAATTAAATTTCTGATATTGTTTTTCTTTCTTTTTGCTTTTCATTTATTGTTAAATCTAGTTTTCCTTTTTTGTTAAAAGTTTTATGTTTCTCATTTTTCTTTATTTAGTATACACTTGATAATGATATGTGAACATATCGAAATGCAGTGTTGAAATAAATTATTTTTAATTTATATGTTTGTAATACCATTATTGGTGGTAATAAAATTTAATTAAAATATTAACTTCCTCATAGATAAGAAATTTCCAAACAGAAATTAGTCTGATCAGATTGATGCGTTTCCCGCATAATATTATAACATTTGTTATTTTATAGTCCAAGCTCCCCAACAAAGTGGTGCCGAAACAGGGACCTGGGGTTTTGTTTTCTTTTGAATATACCGTAATTTTACGGTTATTGAATTTGTTTAGGAGCTATTTTTTGGCGCAATTGTTTCTGAAAACCAGTTTAGTTGTTGGTTTTTTGTGTAAAAATTAATAAGGCGTTGGCAAACTGGTTTGTTTTTGGCGCAAAATATATTTTGACAAACCAGTTTTGATTTTTCATGATTTAGTGAAATATTTTGTTTTCAAATTAATATTGTTGATTAACCAATTAGGTTTTTTATATATGTTTGGTAATTTTGATTGACTAGTTAGGGTTTTTATATATATAAAATAATTTTGATTAACCAATTTGGTTTTGTATATATCTATATTTTTTTTGACAAAACCAATTTAGGTTTTTGGAATTTTCTTGGATAAGTATGTATACAGTAAAGCATCAGGGGTCGGTGTAAGATTACCCGAGTAGAGGTGAGCACCACCTACGAAGAAGGCCACGACCGCGGGAAGAAGGCGAGCCATGGCTAGAGCCAGACCCGCAACTCACCGTTGAACGGGTGATGAGAGAACTTCTGCAACTGGTGTTCCAGAGACTTCCACCACCTGAGCAAACGGTGAGTGGGCGAGAAAGAAGAAGATTTAGAGTTCGTCGGCGATGGGACGAACTTAAGGCCAGGAATAGGAATAAGAAGAAGGATCAGAAGGCGATTTTAGCCGAGGAGATGGAATTCCTCTCGGCTATGCACGCATATGCGGCGATATTGGCCGAGGAGAACTCTATCTCCCCGGTTAAACAGCAGAGAGACCCCACGGCGGAGGAATAGTCCTCAACGAGCCCCTGTCCCGGATTGTAGGACCGGTTGAAAATTTTTTCTTATTGGTAAAGAATTAAATTCTTTTTTTATTTCTTGTGTGAAATTGGCACACTGAAGTGCAAAAAAATTTGTGAACTAAATTTCATTATAAATAGAAAAATAAATTGTGGACAACCAGCAAATAATATCAGCAGATGGTAAGTCTAAAGACATAGTTATAGATAGTAAAGGTAAAAAGTTAAACTGGATCATGTTGCTGTAGTTATTTAAATGGTAGGGCTGGAGGTGAAACTGAAGGTAATTTTAACTTCCTCAGTAGTATAGGTAATTGATAATTGATGTTGTTCTGTAAATTTTTTAAATTAAATAACCGACTTCTCTATACTGCCTAAACCGTATGCCGATCACATGCCACTTACCCTAAAAATTCTTCTCACAAGAGAGACATAAAACCATAAAAGAGAGAATCAAAATATTCGTCTGCCTAAAATTATAATATATAATAAATAATTATAAATTTACAGAAATCAAAGGTTATCGTGTTCCGAAGAAGTAGTTGATTATTAGTTAGCGAAAAGTGGACTTTTGATGGTAAAAATGTTGAAATAGTAAATGCATAAACATTTTTGGGTAACTTTATCGTACAACCTCTCGTTTAACAGGCAACTAAATATAAAGCTGGTTTGGTCCAAAAATGTCATTAATTTCATATGATTTCCATTTGTTAAAAACCCAAAAATATTATCGTCATCAAAATTTAAAATATTTGAGACAGCCTTTAGAGAAATCATATGTTACGCAGGGCAAATTTGGGGGTATAAACAACATGAACAGGTGGAAAAAATCCTAAAATTTTTGTTGAAAAACTGTTTTATTTGTCTTCGAATACGCCAAACTATATGCTGCATTTGGAAACCGGACAAACCGGACCAAACCCAACCGAACCGGACAAAATACAGTCAAACTGCATTGATTTTTTTTAACGGCGTTCATGCTCCATGTAGGAGCGTTGCCAGGCTAATCAGCTTTGAATATTCACCACGGTCATTCGCAACAACGACATAATTACTATGGCAGTCGATTTTTTTAAGGTCGTTTATTACGTCAGTCTCCCATTGTAGTCGTGGTCTACCCCGCGGTCGCCCACTCCCTGGGGTACTAACGTACATTTTTCTAATCATTCCAGACTGTGACACGGCTCGTAGAACATGCCCAAACCAAGCAATCCTATTAGAACGGATACAACCTATTATATCAGGACCCTTAAGAAGGTCTCTGATCTTAAAGTTATATCGGGTACTATACTCTCTATCGTCTGTCTTATTTCAACCGCGCTTATGTATTTTTCTTTTTTTTTGTGCCGCATCGTAAATTTGATTTTATAAGTTCAGTCGTTCTCAAACACCAGTTAAGAATTCTTTTAAAATACTAAAGTGTAAAGTTTAATTTATTTAAAAGGCGTCTCCTACTAAAAAAATCACTCCATATATAAGAATTGCATACCTTCATTACTGCTCTTTCAAAAAAAAAAAAAAACGGAAAATGGCGCTCATTGACCACATGCGTTCCCACCCTTGTCATAGAACAACAAGTGATATCTCAAACCGAGTTTCACACGAATACCAAAAATTTAACGTTCTTTAAAAGTTTTTTAACTGTTGTGGTATGTTTGCCTTAGTAAGATTAATTTAAAGTTGCAGTTTCCTATTTTTATTTACACATTTTCCATTTTTGAATTTTTGATAAAATCAATCTTAACACAATGGAGGGATCAGTTTTTGTTGATTTGTAAATTGTTTTTTATTCTGGACATACAGTGTAACAAGTCAGTCGATGATGTTAAATCATTAAATTCAAAGACGAATTAAAGGTAAGTTTGTAACAAAGGTGACAGCGGTGATATTGGAAAAATACAATATGGATTTCTTAAGTGAACAAAGCACTGTAGGCCTAAAACTCGTTGAAACCGGATGGAGAAGATGCAAAAAATTACCAGTTAAGGTGAGTTACAACAGGCGATAATTCAGTTTTAGTTCAACAGCGAAAAAATTAAGCAAGTTACATAGCAAAACAAACTCTAATTTCGACGGTGATGAGGAGTATATGCGTTATATCGGCAAAAATAAGTTGAGAGTGGCTGAACAAATAACAGCCGGTTACAAAAAGTGATCAAAAATAATCCGAAGTTCGTTTAATGCGCCCTTGAAACTCTAATCTCGATACTGGAATTTCTTCTAGAGCAAATAATAAAAAAAAAATAATAAAATAATATATTATTACATTGGAAACAATCAATAATGACTATATAATCGTGACTTAGGATGTTAATTAGAATAGAAATGTTTCCCATTCTGTGAATTCATACAAAGTATTGTCTAGAAATTTAATGCAAAAAATCCCATATAATGTAAAAACATTTCCATAATATGGAGTCTAATGACAGTGGAAAAATTCAACTTAAGTACAAATAAATAAGTGATAAAGAAGTTTCAACTTTGATATTGTCATCGCCTCAACTGCGTAATCGATAGCGTGTCTGCCCAAGGATTCGAGCCGGGAACTGACGAGGAAGGTTCGAATTCATCCGAAACACGAAAAATGGAGTTTTTTTCTGAGAAACTTCAAACCATACCTTTGAATTGAAAAAATTCCAATTGCTTCTTTACTTACTTGAGTTTAATTGATCTCAAAAATCCCAAATATTATTATATTATACTTACTAATATAATCGAATTATATTTTAGAACGATATAAAAAAAAGCTCTATTTCGCAACAAAAATTCAAATTGGTTCAAAAACCAATATTCTCAAATATTAAAACTATACCAAATTTGTTCATGTTCATGACAATCTAGATTACATTTATATTCGAATTTAATACGAAAGTTCATTCACATTCACACCATCAATGTTCAAACATTTTCTCTATCTTACAATCTTGTATTCATCTTAAACGATTTTTCTTATTTTTTGCACTACGAACCATTATTAATTATTTTCACTCGAAAATTTTTTTATGAATAATAAACATTACAAAAAAAAATACCTTTTCATGTTTTTTTTTAAATGATTATTGTAGGCGTCTAAATAAGAAAAATAAATAAATAGAGGTCATTTGCTTTTTTGGGTATGTTAATTTGATTGTAAATTATGAGAGTCGTTAAAAAACAAATTGTTAATTTGAATTGAGGTTTTTTTTTATTGAATAAAAAACCTTTTGTTTTTTAATTTTATGGTGAGCATGACGATAACGTTATTTTTTCAATTTTATTCATACAGTAGTGGGATAATTCTAAGACGTAAAAACATTGTTTATGACAATCATAGATTTGGACTTAATCTACATATTAATGTAATAGGTGTGGTTTACATTGATGTAAACGTGGAAGAGTTATTGAGCAAAGTAAGAAGGACATTACTATTGATGATGTGCGTTAATCACCTTCTTGAACATGAATACATTATCAGAACCAATTTAAATTATTTTTTTAAATAAATTAAAAAGAATATAAAGTAAGTTATAGTTGACGCATAAAATATTGGTGTACAGTAGTATTACAGCCGAAAAGAGACTACAAAGAAGATCATGTATTCATCCCTAATACAATTTCAAAATATGATTCATAATTTCACCATTTATTTTCAAAGGGAAAAGGATGTAGTGCCAAGGCTCCAGCTTAAACTAAATAAAATTTCACGGTTATATGCAATAAATTATAAAATTATAACTACATAAATAATAATTTGGAATTTGTTTTGATTTCTTTATACCAAATATTATACTATAATAATTACCGCCAAACGATTTTAAAATTACACCAGACGGAATATGTCTAGACTGGCAAAACGTAAAATATTTTTTTTTCACTTTTGAAGTAAAGTTAGGCGGAAGTAAAGGTTAATGTATATTCTAAATTTAAATGTCGAATGTTGTGCTATTAATCATATTCACCGATAACCTACTTATATTAATTTATGTTTTTCAATTAGTTTTCTGAACACATGAATCAATTTTAAATTCGCATAATATACATACATATTTAAAATTATTAAGCAATAACTTGTCTTTTGTTTTTGTTTAAATTTGATTATATCTTAAAAATGTATTAAAGTTAACTCGACTTTCTAAATGCGATTAAAATATCTACCATCTTATATTCTTCGTTTGGCAAAATAAAAAATATCTCCAAAAATTCTTAATATAATTACGTTTATATATTATTTTTTTTTTAATTTTTAATTTTTTTTATAAAAAGAAAATATATGTTTTATATTTATGTAAGAATGTATGTATATGAATATATATTGAGAGTTTTTCATGATTACTACTTTGAATAATTATAAGTATGTGGGGAAAAAAATCTTATAATCTATTTTATAGTATTGTATTTTTGTTGTTTATAATATATAAATATTTCTTTGATAGTTAAAAGTTAAAATTATTATTGTTTATTTGTTGATTGAATTTCGTTGGTAATCCTGGTAATATTTAAACATCAACAGAATCATCTTTGGAATATTGATTCTCTTTATATATTGTATGACGAAATGATGTGCGCTGTAGACCTTCAACTAATTTCTCCTATAATATTATTTAAATGAAATTAATTAGAATATATTAGCATTAGAATTGTAAACTTCATAATTATAAAAAACATTCGATTTGCATAGCAATGTGTTTTGTATGTAATGTTAATAAAAACAAAAAAGTAAACAAACATTAAAACGATTCAAAATTATAAAAACATAAAACAAGTAATATGGAATAATGGAAATCATAAATATTTTATATTTTTGTTATTGAATAAATTTATAGAACTTTGCATTAACAATTATGTGAGTATATTTATTACAATTGAAAATTGGTGAACGCATGGACGGTAATTTTTTTGAATTTGTAATTTATTTTTAAAATTTGATTCACGGATGTGATGTGAGATATAACATAGCACTGGTAATAGCAGTGAGATATCACTAGCCAAGGTGATAGCTTAAGGGTACAAGACCGGCGGATGAACTTCTTAGTCAACGGTTGCATACTCAATCTTAGTTAAGGAGTATTTCTTAATGATGGCACGTAATTGCATGCTCGACGAAACGAGCCTACATCTGACTCTATATGTGGAAGTCATTAAAATATACAATGTGTCACATGATGAACAAGTTAAAGAATTTCTATGTTTCAAGTGTTGATGGAATTAAATGCGATTGCTTCCCAATGGCTATGTGTGTGTGTGTAGGTAGACAAGATATCTTCGAAAATACGTAACCAATTACCCCCAAATTTTGAACACCAATCTTAGGTCAATATTTTGATTGATTCCATTCCTCCATTGATTTTTAGATCCACAGGTCAATTGTGATTTTATAAATTTTTTAATTTAATTTTTTTTCTTTTCATTATTTTTTATCTTTTGTTAAATTCAGCAGTATGATAGTATTTCTCTTGACTGTCGATAGTTTTGTTCGTTATGGTTTACACATTTCTAGTTTAGTATTCCTTTGACTAATTCCTATGTCGAAGCTACCAACAATGATTACCAGTTTGTATTTCTTACCAAGTAACAATGTTCTGCACCACCCATATAGATTTCGTTAAGCATGGTCTACTGATGACATCATGTCAGTATTCACGGAGAAATGGAGTAAAGTAATTCATAACTTTGGTCATTTTCCTTGTCATATCTAGATTCGGTCTCGATTGTTGACATTTGTTGACAAGTATTTTATTTAATTGGTTTTAATTTCGTAATTTAATGCATTTTTTCAAACTTATAAACATATACATGTCAGTATATGTCAAGTTTTCTTTTAGGATAGTAGATGTCGTTATTTTTTTCTTTTTTTTTTTTGAACATGTTTCCTTTGAATAATATCTTTGTTTTGCTTTGATAAAAGTTTTCTATGTATGTATTACTTTTTGTTCGGATTTCGTCATCTAAACTTTTGAAATACATTACAATTTAAATATCAAATAAAACAATAAATTAAAAATAACAATTTAAATTGGTAGTACCAGTTTTATTGATAAATCAAAGTGAAAGAAACAGTGATAAAAAAATTGTGATACAACAACAGAACAATTTTAGCGTGTGATTGAGAGAGCAGAGCAAGGAATCAATTTTTTATAGAACGTGTCGATTTAATTTTTGAAAATAGAGCTATTAGACGGTTTTCCAGAACATTAGACGAAATAAAGGTTTTGGTTTTGGGTTTTAGTAATGCAACGCCAATTGCTGACGTTAGCTCTGTTGCAAGATGAGTAAAGAGAATTTCAAAGCCTGCAAAAATCGTTGAAAGTTTGATGAAGCCAACACAGAATTAGTATACAAGATAGAGAGAGAGACTTATCATTTCGATCTAAAACAACAATTTTTTAAGTTTGAGAAAATGCTAGAAAATCAAGACACCGTTGAAGAAGCGAATTATACTACGATAAATCAAAGCCAGTTTTTAAATGAAATATCCAATCTTACAAAGAGAGAAACTGAAGTACGTTTACCACGAGCTAACAATCCAACATACAGTGGAAATTACGTGGAATTTCCATCCTTTCGCGATCTGTACGAAGCATCGATACGTAACAACACCAATATCGCAATGGAGCACAAGCTATGATAGGCTTTTAAGACCTGCTAGTAGGAGAAACTTATTCGTTAGTCAATCATTTAGCTACTACTGATGCTTCGGGTAAGATAAAAAACAGATATGACAAGCCAAAACAAGTAGTTCATAATCTATTTTTTTTTTTTTTTTTTTTTAATAAAATGTGTTGTGTAATAGGGTTTAGAATATGTGTCACAACAACACATAAATACCTTTTAAGACCTAGGTCTAGACCTGGGTCCCACAACAACTGGCGTTCTGAGGTGTAGATTAACGCTTTTTTTAAACATCTGTGGGTTGAAGCCACCTGAGACTAAGTGTTCCGGCAAACTATTCCATTTGTACGCAGTTCGGACAAAGAAGTCTCTCTGCGATCTGCCAGTATGACAGCGCGGGATCTTTACCGTTTCACTGGTTGCGGCAGCCGATTGCCGAGTGGAACGGGGGTAAGAATAAGTTTGAGGCATGATGCCGCTGATTTCATCTGAGCACTGCTGATGACGATATTTGTAAAAAACAACGAGGTCAGCAACAGTGCGACGATGTTGTAGGGAATCAAGTTGTGATGTCAAAGTTCGATCACCTACAATTCGTATAGCTCGCTTTTGAACAGAGTCCAAGAGGGCCAAGATGGAAACAGAGGCAGCACCCCAAACTTGACAGCAGTACTCCATACAGGGACGAATATAGGACTTATAAACATGGAGCAATTGGTATGGAGTGAAAAATTTTTTGCATCTATTTAGGAGGCCGAGTTTTAAAACAATTTTTCGGATAGCCAAACGTAAGGTAGAGTTGTTCAAAATCACTTCGTCAGTTGTCTGATGTCTTAGATATGGTCATCCGTGGACTGACGGTTTTCGATCAACGAGCTGAAGAACGTGATCCCTAGTTAATTTTTCTTTTCATACAAAAAATTGATCAGGAATCTAAGCAAGCAATCTAACGCGACTGTTCACATCAATTCATTGAACGATTTTTTACAATGAAAAGTAAGTTAGCAAACAACATAGAGCTACAGGGGCTTGACATCCAGCAAATAAGAGAGTATGTGGCAATGGAACACATGATAGAAGTATTTCAAACCCAACATAATTCAAAAGATAACAAATTATTTTATTTACCGCATCATTCAGTGATAAAAGAGGGCTACGAAACGACAAGGATGAGAATAGTTGATGGATCCAGCAAACCAACCGCAGGAGTATCTTTGAACGAAAAACTAATCGTAGGACCAACTATTCAACATACGCTATGGTCAACTCTAATGCGTTTAGAGGTCATAGAAGTGCGTTCAACCTGTCGTTTGGCGAGAAAATCCGAATAAACAGATCCGTCATTATAAACTAAGCAGAGTAACTTTTGACCTTGCTTGCTCTGCATATTTAGCTATACGAACACTACAAACCTTGGTTTATGATGATGCGGATGACACATTCAAACATCATATTTTAAACGATTTCTACGTTGAGGATTTTTTATCCGGCGCTCAAGATGTTCAGGAAGCAACCGTTCTCAAAACGAAATTAACAAAAATTTTGCAACAAGGAGGATTCAGCCTGAGGAAGTGAAGTCAAACGTAATTTGTTTATTCGATGTGACTAACATTGCTACCATATTGGAGCTATGTTCTGACAACGTATCGGCTGTTAAAATTCTTAGATTACAGTGGTGACCCTCAGATGATTTATTAACTTTTGAAGTCAGTCAAGATCAGTTACAAAGCGAAAAATAATATCCGAATCTTCACGTGTTTTTGATCCATTGGGTTTATTGTCTCCTGCCACTCTTCTGCTAAAAATATTATTTCAAAAATTATGGTTCTTAAAAATCAATTGGGACGGTTCGCTGCCGAAGTATTTTGAAGATGAGTACAAAAGAATCAGAGGTGAATTCAAATACTTTGAAGATAGAAATATATCACGATTTACGAATCACTATTAGTACATAGAACTTCATGGCTTTGACGATGTAATTGAAGATGCCTGTGGTGTATAGCAAAGCAATAGATGAATCAGGTAAAGCAACCATACATTTAACTTCTAAAACTAAAGTCACCCCAGTGAAAAAGATTTCGTTGCCACATCTGGAGCTATATGCGGCTCAGCTTTTGTCAAAGTTTATCTTCACGGTGAGAGAAACTATAAAACCATATGCAAGGTGTTACGCTTGAACCGATTCCTCCATTGTTTTAGCTTGGTTGTCGACGTATTCAGCTAAATGGAAGACATTTATTGCCAATATAACTAGCCAGATTCTAGATAAGTTTCCCAGAGAACACTACGGACATGTACGATCCGGCGATAACCCTGTTGACCATGGATCAAGTGGTGTTTATTTTAAATTACTGGCTAATTTATTTCAATGGGGAATGGTCCTGAATGGCTGATACAACCAGAATCTTACTGTAACCACTTTCATCCGATTACCAAGCAGAGATAGAATCAGAGTCAAATAAAAATGAGGCAAAATTTATGGATTTAACGTGACTATTGAAGAATCTAGACTTGATGAACTCTTTACAAAAATTTAAAGCTAAAGCAAATCTTTCGAATAATTGCATAATATATCCAACGATTTATTGTTAATTTAAAAATAAAAGACCCAACGCAAAAACAATTTGGCGAACTAACACCAAGTGAGATCGAACAAGCAACTAGTATTTGCATTAAATGGGTACAAACGGTACAGTTTAAGGATGATATTGAAAATTTACATTGAAGTCAAAGAGTTCACAACAGCTCCAAATTGTTATCGTTAGCACCATTCTTGGACTCCACTGGTACACTTAGAGTCGGTAGTTGTCTTTTCAACACGAACTGCGAATACAATAGTAAACATCCCATCATATTGCCATCAAATAATGTGTTTACCGAACGGCTTATTTGGGGGACTCATAAAAACAATCTACATGCCGGCCCTACTTTAACAAATAACTTAGTGAGGCAGAGATATTGTATACTCGGAGGCCGTGCGGAAGTAAGAGTGATGCTAAAAATATGTGTTATCTGTGTAAAACACGCACATAAGGTCAGTTCGCAGTTGATGGGAAATTTACCTGCTGAACGGGGACACCTACTTTACCATTAACTAATTGTGGCATCGATTGCCATGCTGGACCGCTTTACTTCGCAGCAAAAAAAGGAAGAGGTGGAACAACTCATATCAAAGGGTATTTGTGTACTTTTATACTTCAGAAATTCCGCTAAAGCCTTTGGGCGGTAGCGGAGATCTTTCTTCGTCAGGTCCGTTGTATTCTTTGGACATGTAAATAGGTGGTCAACATCATGTGGTGTTTCCTCACATGCGGGACACTTGTCAATAATTTGGGGGTCAATTCTTTCTATGTAGTCGTTCAGTATTCGGACCAGCCGGATCTTAGTTGCGCTAGAACACATCTAGTGCTGCGAGGCAGTGGATTTTCTTCTTTAGCGACATGCGGTGGTTTTTCATTCAGGTTTTGATTATGTATGTATTTCTCTATTGTTTCTTTCACAGCCTTGGTGTGAAGCCTTTTTATACCATTTCTATATGTAAGCTCATCGATATTTCTAGTGTTAGTCCTCTCTAACTTCGAGTTGGAAGAGCTTAGCAGTTTTCCGTATGGATCTAGGCGGTGAAGCTATTAATAGCATGTCATTGCATGAATGTTGCTTTTTGTGACAGGCCCATATGTATTATTTAGACAGCATTTTATTGCGTTCACAAACCGGTAAGATATTGAATTCTTCATGCAGGCGGTCCATATGCGCCATAAGGTGGCATCTAGTAGCGGTACTCAGAGATGCGTTTTGTATGGTTTGGATCTTCTTCTAGTGCGTGTCAGAAACTTGGTGTCCATATGGGTGCTGCGTAGTTTTTTTTGCGTGCGCTTTTAGTACATTTTTTCTGCTCCTCATCTTTAAGTTCAAATGTTGTACATGAATATTGAACTTGAGCAGTGGGTCGAATATTACTACCAGCAATGTCGGATTTTTAGCTGTAGGAAGGAGCATGTTGTCCTCCTCTTTCGTCCAAGTGGTGAAAAGGGGAGTAGTGGATTTTTCTGAGGATAGTATCAGCTTCCTGCTTCTAAGCCATTCATTAAGGGAGTTAAGGTATTCGTTCAGCTTATTGGTTAGTTGTTCTAGTTTGCTTCCAAGAACCGTGCAATGGTCTGCATATGATATGATGGTTATACCTTCTGGTGGTGTAGGTAGCTTAAGTTGAGGTTGAAAAGTGATGGTGAGAGAACTTCACCTTGTGGTACATCTTTTCTTAGTGTTCTCTTTTTTGATTTACCGTTTCTGAAATCTTCATATGTTTGGCGACCTATTAAGTAGTTACACAACCAGCGCTTCATCATGCATATCAAATCGGTATTTAGGATGTCGTTTATAAATACGACGTGTAACACTGTCAAACGATTTTGTGGAGGGCGTCGGAAAACATGTTTGTGTGAAGTTAGATTGCAGGATCTTGGTATCTTGGATAGCAGAAGAGCTTCAATCAGTTCTGCGATAGACGAGAGGGTGGAGATCGGCCTGTATGACTTTTTTTCTAATTTTGGCTATTTTCCAAATATTCGATATCTGGAAAGTGTTTAGTGTTGTTGTGAGGTAGTTCACTTCCGTGGGACCAATGTGTTTACACATGATAGCTGATATGCCATCGGGTCCAATTGCTTTTGAGGGTTTGATCCTTTTATTAGACATTTCAACTTCAACATTTGTAAAATTGATTATCTCAGTGTTGTCATCCTTGAGTTTTCGGTAGTGTATAAGGACTGATACTCCCTAGACTCCTTATGTTTATTTAGCTTTTCTGTAAACTGTGTATTAAATTTCGAGGAGCACTTCCTAGAATTTTCTATAGGAATATCATTGAAGAAGATCATGCAGTTATTTTCAAGTCATCGAGGATGGGTTAAGCCATGTCATCTGTACACTAGAAGACTCTACGTCTACACTCAAACTTAAGTAAAAGAATTCTTCCACATTCGCCTATTTGTTCGCAACACATACTAATTTAAATATAATTTTTCTAGTGTCGAATGCCATCATTCGGAAAACGCATAATTCTAAAGATTGTCCCTGAGCTATGTTGATGGTGATTGCAAATCGCAATCAAATTAGGAGTGTTAACATCTTCACCTTGGATTTTTTCAGTCAAAATTATTGCTTCTACGATTGCTTATTAATTTTTTTAACTACAAACTTCGTGCCGTTAAAAAACTTTGACAGGTTGTTAATTCGCCACATAAAAATTTGCATGCTGTTTTTCAATTGCAGTATGTACGTTACATCTATAATAGATCGAGTAAATTCAAAAAATTCTGTTAGACCAACCGCTTCATTTGCTTCCAACACAGTTCCGACTTCTATATTTCTGCTTCAGTTTGAATAGGCTAGACTGAAAAATATTGTTAAGTTCGTAAACATCTTTGTTATTGCCGGCGAGAATAGCTTGTTTACTTAGCCAATCAAGATTATTTTAATTGGTTAGAATATTGACAAATAAATCAACTTTTAACTCTGTTACGCATCATCACAAATTGAAGTACTTCAGTAGCCCTATTCCGGTACATCGTGAAACAGGAATTGTGAAACAAGGTATGGTAATCTTTTCCTAACCAATATTTCGTGTCGCGGCGAATAATAAGTTATTAATAGAAAATATTTCTTTTTCATTTATAACAATTTTTTTTAATTCCCATTTCACAGAGAAATGCCGGCATACGCGTATAGGCAACAATTTACTTCGTCTGCTGGTATAGTAACAGGCAATATTTGCATGAAACATACTGCATTAAATATTAATGGGTTGGTCAAATGATCTGTTTTCCAGCATTTCGTTATGATCGATCTAGAGCTCGTGCGATTTTTTGTATGCCATTTTTTTTCAAATCATAAGTTTGCATTTACTTTTTCCATGTATTTCCAAGATTTACAAATGTTGCACGTTCAGTTCAATCACTTTAAAGCAACTTAAAAGCGCAATGAGCAGTTTTATTCATCTGGTAGCAATTTCAGCTTTCATATGAGCTAAGGTTATGTCATTTTGGAGTCGAATTGATGCAAAAATTAATCTAATTAGGAATGTTTTACTAATTACTCCTGGCGCATCTAAAACAACGATTTCTTCTTATTATTACACGACATATCACAAAAGATTGCTCGTGTTGTAATTTTGTTCACAGTGTAATTCTACATTAAACGAAGTAGCACCTGCAGATTGATGCTATTATAAAATATTGAAAATTTTCAACGCAACAAAACATTATCAAAGGCTTCGTTGTAGTTTTTTGTTGTAAAATTCATATTTGAATTTTTCTTGCCTATCTGAAGGAAAATATCTTCAGTCTTTTGCGATGTATATTTCTCCTATTGTAATGAAACAATGCACGAATTTGATTTTGATGTGACGTGTTGCAAGCGTACTGAAGAGTTATTTTTTTTTGAAATGGGATCCTTTTGATACTTGATTGTCCTAAAATTTTCAGGATATATTAGTAGTACTGTGATAAGAAGATTTCTTAAATCTGACGCGGTAGACCTTGAATAAAGGTCTAAGTTTAAGATCACGGGTAAATGCTATAAATTATATGATCACTCTACTTCATAAATCCATGAGTCACCCATGGCATTTTTTTAATATGGATTCTACTTGATATTAGGTTGATGTTTACATAAATAAATAGGTGGCTCACTCATGGCTTTGAGGGTCATTCGAAAATATTGTTTTTTTTCTTTTTTTAACTTGTTATCTGGCTAAATATCTGCTAAGCTCATAAGTGACCCACAGTAATAACTATTGGATTAATAACACAGTATATAACACAATGTACGTAGAAAAATTTAAAATAGCATGGGTTACTTACTCATGGCTTTAGTAGTTAAACGGTCTCAAGTTAATAATTTTTCAAAAACAGGTCAAAGTTTAAGGTCAATTACTCTAGAGGACATGAGTCAATAAGTTTGAGACACAGCTGTAATTATACTCCATATTGTATAGTTTAAGGTTCAAGCTTAAACTCCATGGGGCAAGTATTTGGTTTTTTAATACAAGCTTTTTTATATTGTCCAATAGGTGTTTTACCATTATGAACATTTTACCTATTCTCAGACTATTTTTGATTTTTTAAGAGTCATAAATCAATTTTTAATTAGGGCCATTGATTTAGTAAAAAATTACAAAACCTCAATTCCACAGTACAAGGGGAGTATACGGAGTGACGTTCTACGTCAAACGGATAAAGGCTGTGTCCAAAATTCTATCAGTCGTAAAAATTTGTTTATCGCCCAAATTGAAGCATAGTTTAGAAAGGTTCTTATATTGTCTGGCATTTTTCCTAAAATTCAAAATGGCGGGCAAATATGGATTCAATCAATCTCAGCGTGAAAGAATAGTTTTTCTAACACTTATGGGCAGATATTTAGCCAGATAACAAGACAAAAAAGCAACGAAAACAACATTTTTAGATGACCTTGACCCTTAAAGCAATGAGTTAGCCACCAAATTATTTATGCTAACATCTACCTAGTACCTAGTATCAAGTAGAATTCATTTTTAAAAAAATGCCATGTCAAACAAATGTGTTATGAAGTAGAATGATCATATAATTTATACGATTTACCCGTGATCTTAAACTTTGCCCTTTATTCAAGGTCAAACGCGCCAGATTTAGGAGGTGGTAAATTGCACTTTCGCTTATCACAGTACTACTAATATATCCTGAAAATTTTAAGGAAATTGAAGATATCAGCTATCGCACCCTCATACAGTTTGTTCAACTTTAAAAAATGACTCTTAATGCGCACATCCCGGTGTCATTCGTTCGCGAATAAATTCATGACACACAATGGTAAAAAATGGCATGTGTAACTTCGTTGAATTGTCAACTTAATTGCTGGAAAGAGGTATAAGCACAAGCACATTTTCATTTTGATTCGAATTATGCCTATCTCACTTTAACTCGTATTCCAATAGCAGGAACTAAAGAACACAGGTTTTTCCCACTTATTTTTTTGGTTTACATTAACTTAGCCCTTGGCATTAACTAAAAAAGTACAAATAAGTTTCTGCTTATTTCTACAAAAAATTAGGAGTGTCTTGTGAACGAACGAACTACCTTTTGTTCATAGTATGTTCCATCACTAGCTATTACTTTTCCCATCTTGTTGGCAGCATCCGGATATCATGTCAGAAAAACTCTTCCTTTTTGAGGCTATCCACAAACCGGCCAAATTTTTCGGTCTTTATATGATGTAAAGCGCTGCTTAGATAGGCAAAGTGCCATCACCGGAACAAATGATAATCAAAAGTGGTAATGTCTGCTAAAATGGCGGGTGGGGATGGAATTCCCAATAAGTGTTTTCAAATAGGCTTCGAACGGTGCCGAAACATGCCTTATCAATGTCATGTAATGGCTGGCGCGTGTGCTTTTAAGAACGTCCTTCGACTTCAGTTCATATGGCATCCAATTTCCTTGTTTTTGAATCATTTCCAACGATTTTAAACAATGTGAAATGGCTTGTTGTGTCACTTCTAATGTAAGTGAAGTAAGCACTTGGCACGAATCTTCCTCCAATAATGCTTCCAGTGCCGTGTCTTCCTCTAATTTCTCGATGCGGCTCAACTGCAGATTTCTTCAAATTAAAGGCGCAAATGACGCGCAAAACTTGACATTTTCGCACGAATAAAATAAAATTATGGAATGCTGATAATCACTAATACTTTAACTTTTAAGGTTATATTTCTACCACATATTTTAATTTAGAATATTACGTTCTACATCTGATAACATAACCTTCTGGTAAGGCTGTCTTTTGTGAAACTGCAGAAACTTATTTGTACTCCTAATATAGTTTTTGTGAAATAAGCTTGTTTTATAATCTTAATTTAAAAAAAAACTTAATCTGGACTTATGATAGTTTGTAGCTGTTCATCTGACTCGGAAGTGTTTGAAGTTGGAATTTGGTCAGAACAACTTTCCATATAAAATAAAAACTGCAGAACTTTTCGAAAGCTAAATTCAAATTTCTTTTTTCAGAATTATTCTATTCGAATTTAACCAGTTCCGAATAACCGAATAATGTGTCGTTTTACAAATTTAAATAACAAAAATTGAAAGTATTCACAAAAAATTGAATTACAAAAATGCAAATAAAAAGTGAACAAAAATTAAATATTTCAGAAAATCTAACACAATGGCAGGAGAAAATGGCGACTTTGAAAATGATGACGTTTTAAAATTCTGTAATTAAATTGTTTGTTCTTGTACTTTTTGGGTGGTTTGAAAAATTTTCAACTTTCTGCGAATTGACTGGGAACGCTAATTTTTATTTAAATTAAAGGCGACCTAATTTCTCATAACATGATAAGATTAGTAGAATTTCGATTTAAAACGTGATTTTAATTTATTAGTGACAGTATTAATATTATGATTAATATTATGAACTTTGTGCATGGTTAGTAAAATGATAAGATTTGATTCTGGAAGTTTAATTTTAGAAAACAATTGTGTCAGCATAACTCACTTATCGAGGGTACAAAACTTAATAAGATATTAAATAAAAATTTCTCTTTAAAATATCAAGCTTTCATACGACACTCATCTTGACTGGATCGTAAAAGGTTTTTCTCTTCCATTGCGATGCCATCATGGATGATCACCGCTACCACTTGAACATTTTAAGTTAAATAGGTCTCTGATCTCTCAGCAAAATTCTGTGCTGATGTATTCCAAAATACGTTTGTTGGTTTAAGCCCGGATGGAACGTTTTTTCGTTAAAAATCATGGGACAGCTAAATAAGTCGTTGCTTTAATCGGGCGTGATCCAGTCACTAGAAATTACCGATACTACTGTTCCAATTTATCGCCTTTGCAGATGACATCAGATCGTTTTTATTTAATGAGACCTTGCCTGGGAAAGGTGTAAAAGAGATCGATCTATGAGTCCATTTTGATGTGTGTCTAAATCGCAGAACTGTATCGAATGCTATTCTGTTTACCAAGCACATCGAGAAGTAGAGGGTGACTATTCTATAACCATCGATGTTTGTACGGTTTTTTGGTTGTTCAGAAAATGTCGCTTAATAGATGATGATCACACCGTACCTCAGAATAAATTGATTGCAAAACGCAATATCAGGGAGAAACTTTTTGACAGAATTTAAGTTTAGTTCACATTCGCGAGCCCAGTCAATATTGTTGATAGGGCAGGGTACAATGTCAGAGTGGAATTATTTCTGTTGGTTCAGAAGAGCATGCGTACATAACAGTACCAGGTCATTGTGTATTCTTTTGTGTATTCTTTAAAGCCATTTCCACGAATATACCTTTGTAGGAAAGAAACTAAACTGTTGAAATTTTCAAGAGTCAACACTAACTCACAGCTTATTGGATTTTAAATAGAACTCCGGTTCTCAGGTCAAAAAGTTTTGTTAACTAGCGCACATTTGTGGTCAAATTACATAAACATTTAAAAAACCGATCTGAAGTTTTAGGCAGAAACATTAGAATCAAAAAAGAATCGAGAATTAGATCTTAAATTTTAAATAAACATCTACACGGGATTGTTTTGTTATTTTTTTTTATGTAAAAGAATTTTTCTCTCTACATTGAGACTGAGTAAGGCAAAAAATATCCCTTTCCTTCCCCGCCCTAACCACTGAGCGTAAGCCTCAAACTGCCACTTTGCATACTAGCACCGCTTATTCTAAGGCATCTTGAGCATCTGTTTTTAAAATTTCCCTGATACTCTTGAGAGACCAAAAGAACTAAAGTGTCAAAAATTCAATACAATAACCCAGAAAAGCGATTTATACATACGAGGAAGAGAGTATTTGCACAATTTGAAAAATGCTAGACACATTTATTTTCCACAACGTATATGATTTCTGATTTTCATGATAATAGAAAATGTATGAAGCAAACATTTATGAAAATAATGTAATAAAGCATTGGCAGAACTTTTGCTTATTAAAAAAAACTAAAGCTTTCAAAACCTTAATTAACAACAACTAAATTTAGATGATATAAAAATATAATGAATTCCTTAACACCATATTACCCTAAATACAAAAAAAAATCAAACCTCAAACAAAGCTGTTATTTTTTTCCCAGCAATTCTTCTTACTAACTCAGGTTTATCCGAACTTTCAACATTTTCAACCGAAACATTCTGATAATCATTTAAACTTGTATTACTACTACCTCTACTTGTACGTGGTACAATTAAAGGTTTATTTAAATTTTGTTCTAAATCAAGAAAAAAAAGGAAAATCAATAAATCAAAGAAAAAAAAACAAACATCAAACAAAAACTTTAAAATCAGTTTACATCAGTTTTCTGAGTTTGGAGATTTATACTTTACCTCCAAGTCTATTTAATCCTGCTGCAAGATCACGAACAGATTTTTTTTCCATTGCTGCACCTGGAGTAATACCCACAATACTTCCTCCACCCGAACCGGATAATACCGCTCCGGGGGTAATACCTACTATAGAACCACCGGAACTTTTTATTGGTAAAACATCTAGAACAAAAGAATATCTCATAATAAAGAGTTCAAAGATAAATAAATTCTGATTTTAGATTTACCACTATCAAGACTTTCTTGTCGATTAATTGAATCAGAACCTAAATAGTCGAGGGATTTTGATTCATTACTTCCAGCTACAGACCACGGTCGATTTTTTCCACTATTCATTGAATTTGTCATAGCAGAATTATTATCTTCTATTTCAACCGTATGCTGATGATGTGAGCTATGGTGAACATGGTGATGAATGTGATGATGATTACTATCGTTCTTATCTTCAATCAACGAATTATTACTTTTTACATTTTTATCATTTTCAGTCTTTAATTTTATTAACGGGGATTTACGATCGGCTAATGGTGAATATTTTTCTAGATTATCACTAGAACGTGAACGAGAGTTCCAGCTTGCTTTCATTACAGGTGACACTCGATCAGTACGTATAATTTTTCTTTCTTCTAAAATCGGAGTTGTTTCTTCGGATGTTAAATTGTATCGTGTATCATCCCGACTCATCGTTGGACTATCAACAAAACTTAATGAGCTACATTCTTCAGATGTTGGTGATACGAGAGGTGTTAAAGTGGATGGTGTCGCTGATCCTGGCCGAAAAAAGGTGTCTAATCCTTCACCTAAAGTTTGTGTTTGAAGTTCAGGAAGTAATGGTTTAGTAGGTGCTCTAGTTTTGGCACGTTTAGGTCGTCCTTTTACTAAATGTTGTAATTGAAATGATGCACTTGGTAATTCTGTTATTGAATCACCATCATTCGCATCATCATCATCATCATCGTCTTTTTCTAATATTTTTGAATTTGAATGTGAAGTTGGATATTCTAATAAATCAGGGATATGACCTAAACTTAAATTTTCTATTCCAAGTCCAACAACAGATTGTGGACGTATCTTTCGAGCAACCGAACGACGTTTTGTTTGTAAATGTGGAGTTGCCTTTAAAAAAAAATTATACATCATAATATGTCGGCAATAATAGAATGTTGTAAGAGTTATTAGAAGGTAAACTCGAATATAGAAAATGTGACTTACTAAATTTAAATATTCCAATTTCTTATGAAAGCATTTTAGAAAAAGAATAGATTACATATTTAAATAAGGTTTTATGTTAGAATATAACTAACACAAGTAAATTTAAAAATAACTCAACAAAACAGAAACATGCTTGAACTTAATTCATTTTTCATAAACTTACAGTTGGTGAATCTAAACCTAATTTTGGTAAATTTAAATCACAACGTTCCACAGAAGCGAAAATATTTGTATCCTTTATATATATATGTTAATTAATGATTTTTGATTTGTATTGATGAAAATATATGAAAAATTATTTGATCAGGATGAAAATAAAAATTTATGATTTGAATTTTTATATCATACCTGACTAGATCTTCGAATGACATCGGGTGTTAAATTTTCTGATAGCATATATGAGGAATCTGATATACTAATTCCTTTTTGATAACGTGTTAAGGCTTCTAGTACTTCATCAGTTGCACGATCTGATATAATACTTGCTAATGATTGTTCAATTTCACTGGAGAATCGTAATTGTTAGTATTTATAACAAAATCAAACAAATTACATCTTACCTAATTTTATTCATAATTTCACTACCTGCACTATTAAACACACAACTTTGTATAAACTCCTCTGGAAATGTCAACCTTTCCATACAAGTTTTTCTTAAATCGTTTATAACACATTGATTCCCAAGTGTTTTAGGACAATGATCGATGCCTGTTTGTAACATTGTATTCATAATTTCTTCTAAATAAGTTTTAATTGATTCATTTATCTCAGTCACTATTTTATCTAATTTTATTTCGATCGGATGGGGATCACAGCGTAACGATTCTTGTAATTTCGGTAATAATTGTTTACAATTTTCTGCATCACCCAGTAATCGTTGTACATTTGAATCGATGGAATTTTGTTGTATTGATATTGTTTCTTGAGTTTCTGCAACTAATTTATCCACAAGTTGATGTGTTGATGATAATAAAAATCCATGTTGTAATCGAAATCCTTGTCCTGTTATTCTCTTAAAACCATTTCCATTTCGTTGAAGATATTCTTGCATTTTTCTCATTAATAAATCGGTTTTTTCTGGATGACTTTTTAAGCAAGGTGCTGTATCGAAAAGAGGAAATGGAATATTTTTCATTGAGTAATTATGTTCTAACGCATAAACTAAATCCGAATATCCTTGTAATGTTATATTATTTCGATCTAAACTAATCCATTTTAGTTTACTATTTATTTGTAATGCTTTTGCTAATAATCGTGCACCTATATCACCCATATAATTACCGGATATGTCTAACTCTTGTAAGCTTTGATTACTTCCCAATGCGTTTACAAAATTATGAATATCATTTTTTAATTTATTTTCGGATAATACTAATTTTATTAACAAAACATCATCTTTTTGAATTAAATTAACAAGTGAGTCCATAACTGATGAAACATTTTTCGCTTTCATTCCAGTAAAACATTTTGTCATATATAAACAACGAATTGATGGATTACGACCGATTGCAGTTAAAACTGATGCCATTTCAGCATCTAAATTATTGTCACTTATATCTAAACTATGAATAACACGAACACCATGAATACATGACTCAAGCACATGTGCACCATGTAAACCTAAAGAATTTCCACTTAAATCTAAATATAAACCAGCTGTCGATTCGTTACATGCAAGTCCGAGAAGAAGATTTCTGTGAAGTAACAAAAAATTAATAATATTTTAAAATTGTAAAATATTTTCTTCAACTTACTTTAAAGCTTCTAATGGTAATTTACAACAAGCTATATTTAAATGTTTTAAACTTAACGAGCTTGTGAAAAATTGTTTATACGATGGTGGAATTTCTTTCCCTTTTTTTGTGCTAAATGAATTGTGAGAAACATTTAAATATGATAAATGGGTTCCACATCCACGTAATAATGCACCAAATAACTGAAATAAAAATTATATAAAATATTAGAAAGAACAACTGTTTCTTTGAAATTTCAATAAGTTTAAATTCTGGCATTTAAATTTGCTGAAAGGTTTTGTAATATTTCCAATAATTCAACATACCATCTCCAAGTTAATTTTTTTGCAGTTTTTAAACGTTTTATCACTTTTAGTGAAACTTTGGAAAACAGTTTCAGATGTTATGAGAAATAATTGATTAGGTTTAAAGGTACAGAGCTCAAGTAGACGCAATGATCTTAGAAGCCACAACGGTAGGGTCACCCAAGCCGTTAAGTTCTAGGTGAGTATCGAAGCTAAGATCAAGAACAAATCACAAGCTAAGGTTGTTCGTTGCACAGAACTCTGGATACCACGGACAATCCAGTTTAAATCTAGACTTACCACAGCACAGAGCTCTGTTGGGGCGTACCTTTGTATTCCCTTCACTAAACAAAATTATTTTATGAAAACAATAATACAACAAAAAATAAACCTTATGAGCGACGCTTCTCTAAACGCATTAAATCCATGTTTGCCAGACTCGAAGATCGTGCCTGAGTTATCAGCGCATTCTGGCTACACAAACATTAAAGGCAACGGTAGTATACCATCAAGTTCTATGATTATATTAGAAAAAAGATACCGAGAGCTAATCAAAAATGAGTGTTCTGGCATATATTACATGTCGGGCGAAGAACATCAGCGAACGATGCTGATGACGAGAATGAGAACTAATGTGAAGCAGAATCCGACATCAAATCTGATATGTAGGTAGCAACCACAACATCGGATGTACAACGGTCTCTGAAGAAGAACCCTGAGTCTGTGCCCTTCACAGATTCTTTGATCAAGCTATCCTGGACAAAAGTGGCATATCTAAGGAGCTAACTTTGAAGGTTATAGGCAGAAGAAAGGACACAGACACCACACCAAAAGTAGCAAGAGAGTCCGATCCGAAGCACCGCAGGAATCTCTATAGGGGGTTATTCCTGTTGTCAAACGTCATAAGCGGTCGACCACACCATTAATTAAGGGAGACCACATTCAAGGTTGCGAGTATAATGTTATTGTTGTTCATCCAACCTTCAGCGATATCAAGACTTTCCCAGTCACCGGTCCTCAGCTAATGGATTTGGTAGTAGAACAAAAATTCGAGGGTATTAAACCTCACTTCGAAGGCTACAACCAAAGGAACGGTTGATTGCTGTTTCAATAATACACCGGGACAGTGGACAGCGAATGATGTACCGAGGATATCCATCGATGTTAAAGCTACGAACGCTAAAATAAAAAGAGTTCCCTTAACCTCTCAAGATCACAACATACCTGGTCGACTATGCCTAGGAATCAATAGAGAAGATTCTAAGGCGATTCGGTGCCTATACGCCGTACACTAGGCCGATATCATGGACCACCCTGAGGCACACTGTTGAGAAGGATCTTGCGATGCTGGTCATTCCTGACCCAGAAACCAAGCATTTTTGGCTTGGATCATCAGCATGCTACATGCTACTGGCAAATACATCAGTAACTGTCAAAGATTCTAGAGGATATCGCCAAGGAGCAATATTCTACCCGTTGCTTTGACCGATGGGTACTGATGATCTTCTAGATAAGCTGAAACATTCTGGATTCACCACTGAGAGCTACACCAACGATATAGCAGTCATAGTTAGAGGTAAACATGACTCTACTGTCGGTGAGCGAACCCAGGCATTATTGGACTTCGTGATGAATTGGTGCAACAAAAGAGGGTTGTCTGTCAATCCATAAAAAGCGTTGTATTTAATAACAGAAATATCTTCAATTTCGATCCTCCTATTTTTAACGGAGAACGGATACAAATAGTCAAGAAGATTAAGTATTTAGGTGTGATCCTGGACAGCAATTTCACTGAGAACTTATACCTAAAATACATATCGGACAAAGCAAACAAAGCCTTTTTCGCCTGCAGAACCTTGTTTGGGAAAACCTGGGGATTAAGCCCCAAAATGCTATTTTGGTTACATGAAAGTATTAAAAAACCCATATTGTCATACGCAACTTTGGTCTGGTGACCGAAAACAAAATAAATATCTGCTGAGACAGTGCTTCTGGGTCACTGTGCGGTGCCTCTATGCCACGGGTACTTTCCGAACCTTATCACATCAGCAATGGAGATCTTTCACCTGCTCCCTCCATTGCACCTACACATTAGATCTATAGGAGCATCAAGCACAGACTGCAGCTGGTCAAAATACAAAACCTGAAACTATTGACAAGTGTCCCATATGTGAGGGCACGCCACACGATGTAGACCACCTATTCAATTGTCCTGATAATATAACCAACCCAACGAAGGAAAATTTGTGATGCCACCCAAGGGCAGTAGCAGAGTTCCTGAGCCTGGACATGAAGCCGGAGGATTAGCACCAAACCCGTCGCTACAACAACAACAACAACAACAACGAAACCTGACTGGTCAATCTAACGATCCTCTCGGAACTGCTGTACGAAGTTTAGATCTACATTTCGGAATGCAGCCAAATACCACTGATCTAGACAGACAATTTACTGACAAAGTAGAGTTAGGGACGGTATTGAGAGCTACTTGCGATCACTTGTCTCCAATGCCAGCATCTAATATACGGATTACTTCCGAACCAATGAAGGCACTGGTGCATGCTGTGTGCTGAGAGGGAATACCACAACACAGATATACACATTATTTTTGAAAGTCAGGCGGCGCTATTGGCTCTAAATTCGACGCGCTTCAATTCAAAGCTGGTATGGAAATGCTACCAAAATCTACAAAAAGTCGAAAAAATATACCAACCAACCAACACACTTGTGTGGGTACCTGATCATAAAGGGGTAACTGATCATAAAGACTTGCTAGCAAATAAAGACGCTAGTAAAAAATTCATTGATCAAGAGCCATGCTTTTGACTAACCAAGAACTAGCCTAAAGAGAGAATCTCTGAAGATATTAATATGGTGGAGGACACGGCCCGATAAACCACCATCTTAACAAATTCTCAATAATAATAATAAAAATTCATTTCAAACATATAATTAATTTTATTTTTTTCCAAAAAATTGGGTAAAAAACTAAATAAAAATCTTTCTTTTGACACACTTGACAACATTTTTTGACAAACTGATACTGCCATAATTCTCAATAATAATAATAAAATTTCATTTCAAACAAATAATAAATTTAATTTTTTTCCAAAAAATTGGGCAAAAAAATTAATAAAAATCTTTCTTTTGACACACTTGACAACACTTTTTTGACAAACTTATAAAGCAATAATCTAGTTTTTGATCTCACATACCAATCCCATCAAGATTTCTCCAAATTCAATGTGATTCACTCGTAATAACTTAAAATGAACGTTGCCAAAAATATGAAAATTTGCTGTTTTTGACACACTTAATGATTTTTTTGACACACTTCCGGTACAGTTATCGAACACAGCGTCCTTTCAGACCTGTCCATTGAGTATACCTATTTTTAGAAAAAAAAAATTTGAAATCCTTCCAGCGGTTTTCCCTGCAGCGTAGGTAATGACGGACGGCCGGCCGGCCGACAGACATACATTTTGTTCTTGCTTTTTTAGAATCAGTAGGTCCTAAAACGTCGAGAAATGCCAAAAAAGTGGGGGTAAGAATTTCACTTTTGGCTCATGAATGTAATACTTAGGTCTTTCAGACCGAAGTAATATTATTAGTATAAATAATAGTAATAATAATCGATTAATTAACCAGAACTGAAGCCTGTTTCGTTCATCACAAAAAGCAAATTTGATTGATGAAAATTTAGCGAAATCTGTTGGATGTGAAACAAGAGTCACGTTTACCGTGAAAATGCAAATTTTCTCTCGATTTGATTATTTTCTCCAACTTAAAGATGAACCGCATGCGGATTCTGAGCCATCGGGACGTTAAAAATATTTATTGCAATATCCATTGAATGTTGCGCATAATTTGCTTCAATTTTTCATAGAACCTACTACAGATGTTTTGGTTTCGATTCTGCCTGCAACTTAAAACGCAAATATCTGTTCAACATATGTTGAATTTGAAGCAAACCGTTAGATGTGGAACACTTTTTTTATTGGACTGAGTTTTGTGAAGAGTGCAAACAAGCAAACTACTAACATTGGATGGATTTGAATCATTTTGACATTCCAAAAACTTAACGAAAGTTATTAGGTGTAGAACATACTTTGCTTTGGTTGGATCATGCAACTGTTATTCTGTTTAAGCTTCTTTTGTTAACCATAAAAATTAAGTTCTTTTGTTCCGAGATTAGTTGAACATTTGGGTGAAGAGATGTGTAACATAAGTCAACTGGTAGCTAGATCTTTAACTTACCCTAAAACTTGGACAGAGATAGAACCATTAAACATTTATAGAATTTATTGCAATCCGTTAAACGTGGAACACAATTCGTCTGGTCAAATTTTTACCTCAAAAAGTAATCAAATTTAAAACGAATTTTATTTCCATAACAAAAAAAAGGGAAAATGGTAAACGAACATTGTTATGTAGCTTTAACGAAGGCACTATTAACCTCTGGCAAACCCTTAAACGATTGTCCATCTTATGCCAATATTATACAACGGCAGGCCAACGGCAACAATAAGAAATGTGCAAATAACCTTAATAGATAATTCGTTCCATACCCTAAAACACAAGATAAAGTGTATAGAAAAATCCATAAGTTGGCAATTGCTGATTCCACGCCGTTCACAGATGATGATATATTTTGAGAGCAACAAAAACGTACGAGCTACTTGGAATAAAAGGTATGTCACCAATTATTTCAAAACACGTAGACCCCATCAACATAGCAAAGTCTGGAAATACCGAGCCTAGGTCGGTCGTGTGATGTCTCTTCTAAAACCAGCGCAGGTGGTACATGATTTCAAGTTATACAGACCAATATCACTACTGTCACCAATTGTTAAACTAATAGAGTGCTTCATGCTACCTACACTGTAGGAACATCTAAAACTAGTGTATCCCCAGTGTGACTTCAGAAAGGACACAGCACAAAAATTGTCCTCCATACTATTACAGACACAATAAAAAGAGGTCTGAACCAAAAAAGACCTAATCATCGCATTGTTCTGGTCGCCTTAAATCTTTCACCAACATACGTCGAATTTAACAACAAGTTGAAACATCGGAAGGTAAAGCAAGTAGTCGCACATGGCGGGGTTTGTCTCCTGCATTGAAGTAAAAATGGTCTCCTATGCTGACGACATCCCATTATTATCAACTTGTGTTTGTATTCGAGTGGTGTGTGACTGTATAAATAAATTCCTGACCATGCTCAACAAATGGCGCACCGAAAGAGACCCAGAACTGTCCAAAAATCAACAAAATCAACATCAAGCCTCTTCACGATGGAATCGTAAAATATATGAGAAATTGGACATCATGGTCGCAGAAAATACGATAACAACAACGTGCTGAAATCTCTTGCAGACACCAGCTAGGGTAAAGATGAAGAGACTATTACCACAACATACAAAGCTATTGGTCGCTCCATTTTAAATTATGAGCACCCGTTTGATCACCAAAGTTGAGTCAAACTTCGTGGAAAAAGTATGCAAACAACACGAAATGTTGCTCGGGGCAACTGACTGTCACTTAATGGCAAACCTAGACCATCTACATGTAGAAACAAAAATTCTTTCAGTGAAATCGCACGACGATCTACTTCCACGTGAATATTTGCTAAGCTGCTAAAAGAACGACGCAAAGAACAACACCGCCGAGAAACATCAGAATTTGTCTGAATAGGTCATATGCTCTGGACATCGAAAGTCTGATACCACCAGCAGGAAACGAGCAAGTGACACCTGAAAGAGTTACATAGGCGGTTGCCTGTAAATAAATATAAAAAAAATAGTGCTTGATGAGCAGCCAACACCACGCCAAAACTTTTAAACCAGATCGACAAGAAAGACACTATCCCAAGTCTCAACACTTAGGTCAGGAAGGTTCCGTTTGCTAAATAATTATTTAAGTAAGATTGACAACATCGATGTCTGCCCTAGCTATAATTTAAGACCATACGGCACCAAGTATTTATGTGAATACCCAAAGAATTTTACCAGCCCGAAAGCTTTTTTTGAAACACAAAAAAACAAATTTTAGTCAACATTTAGGATAAAAGGAAATAAAAAAGTAGATGTGCCAACCATGGTCGTGTTTAGTTTATGATAGTAAATATTGTATTGGAGTTTATAGAAAATCAAATTTTACTTACATTTTCCAATGTTGTATCTGTTGTGGATAAATTTAAATGTTCTAGTACATTCGGTTGAGCAAGGAAATTGTATAAATTCTAAGCAAAATAAAGAAATTAAATTAAAATGTATATTCATAGTCAATTGCAATCATTTATAGCTTACATTTATATCATCTTTTAACGAATTCCCGCTTAAATCCAAATGTGTTAATGTGTTTGGTATACTTTGATTTAAAAACAACGAATGTGCTATTTGATTGACTCCTTTTGACGTTAAACCACATTGCGATAGATATAATTTACACAGCCCTTTTGAAACTTTAGCTATCGGACCCGCTAAATGTATTGCACCTAATTTAACATAGAAAAACAAAAAAATTAGAAAATGATTTGTAAATATGAAAAACAACATAAAAAGAAAATATTTATTTTATCTCCTAAACAAACTAACCTATACCCATAATTTTGTTATAATTTTCTTTTTAATATTGTTTAACATATTACATATTTTACAAACAAAGTTAACCAACGTTAATAAGTGAACAACAACTTAAACAAATTTCGTAATTAATGAAAACTAATAAGAAAGAGATAAGAAGGAGTAACTGGAATTTTGACGATTTGCATTTATAATAAAGATTTTCAAATTGAAATCATATCCTTCTCATCTCTGAGTACATAAATCTATTTCATTACGGAAATATAGTAAAAATATTTTAAAAAATGTGTTCGTGCAATTTTCATACAAATTTAAATAATCTAAAAGAATTAACAAACTATTTTATAGAATAATAGATTAAAAAGTTTAATTATGCAGGGAAGGCAAACCTTGCACTAATTTCCCCGCTAGGGCACATATAGATGATGCACCTATAAAATAATTATATTAAAATAAATATAAATTTCGTTTAATTCAGTTTTTATAATTGTTTGTTTTTGTTTGCAAAAAGTCATGTAATGAATGAAGTAAAGCTGTGGCAATTTTACTGTTAGGGGGTTTTAGTGTTTTATCTATATGTAAGTATGTAAAACGCAAATTTTTTGTAAAAAGGATTAACTATTAAATTTACAAATTTGTTACAGTAAATGTATGTACCACAATTATTTTATGTTCAATAAAAGTGTAGAAATTTTTGATACAGTACAGGTTCACAAAAGAAAAAATTATTGGTCCTTCGAGCCGGATAAAAACTACATAAATATTACACCGGTCAACAAAAAAATACTTTTTTTTGGGTTTCTGTTCTCATGCTTAAATTCTGATTCTAGACATTAAAAAACACTTAAATATTTCATATTTAGTTCGTAAAGTTTGCTTTGGTCTTTTGGGGTTTAATACGAGAGAGCTCATACGATTACGATACGATATTCACTTTTAGACATTAATTTCTTGTTATTTTACATCTATATGTTATTGTTTATCACAAATCTTGAATAAAAAAGTCTCTTGTATCTAAAAAAATGTTTTCTAATTATAATTTACAGTGGAAGTGTAGAAAAAATATAAAAATCAGTAATTTTTGCCGAAAAATTGAAAAATTGCTCTAGTTTCTACAAAAGCAAACTTTAATCGGAAAAAAAAATTTTTTCCTTATTTTTGTCGTAGGAGAAACCAAAATTTAACATGTAGGAGTCAGACCCAAAAATCTTGTTGACCGGTGTTATATGTAAATAAATACAATTTCAATTACTATTCTTAGTTGTTCTCGTTAAATCAATTAAAAAAAAATCAGAAGTGTCTGAAAATCATTTGGAATCAAAATTTAAAAATTATATTCAGAATAAAAAATTTGCAACTTCAAAACATGAAATAGCCCTAAATTACGTTATAAAATTGGAAAAGAAATTAAAATTTTATTGCCAGCTATCGTAGAACCAGTTAAAACGATAGTTATCAGAAATAAGTTTTTTAACAACAAAATCGCAAAAAACTATCATGCAGTTACTATCATGTAATACAGTAAAAGCCCTATTATCTGTCATATTCAATTCAATATCCAAGTTCTACTGACTTAGCTAACCATTTTTCTAGAAATTATTGAAACAAGTAATGAAAACAATGGTCCTTCGAGCCGGCTAATAAAATCAATCAATAATAAAACACTTAGTTCTGCACATATTATAATATTTCGAAAAAATTCGTCACACAAACTCGTTATCTTGCTAAATTAACACAAACAAATAAAATCACAACAAATATTTTCTAGGGTTTAGATATGAAAAGAAAATATAAACTATTTGCAGTCTGAGTCTATACAGACTTTTTCATAATCAATCTATAGTATCAATAAAATAAAATTAATTTTACCTTTATCCTCAATAATATTATGACTCAAATCTATCGCCTTTATTGCGGGATTATTATTGGAAATCACAGCTACTGCTAATTTATGAAGAAACTCTGTTTTTAATCCTAATCCTTCTAAATGTAATTCTTCCAACCACATTGATCTTTTCAGAACATGCAATATTCGTTCTAATGTTTCACTTGATAATCGTGAATTAACTACTTTTAAACCTCGAAAAAACGTATTATATTCTAATGCGGAAACAATCGCCATTAAATCTCTAAAAACGAAAACATTAAAATTAAAAACATAAAGATATAAGTAATAGTAACAGTTTTACTTGGAATCTAAATGATCAAAATCTTTTAAATTTAAAATTCTAGTATCATGTGATAAATATATTGTATCAATATCCCATGCTACTTCTTCTCGATATGGAACATTGTGGAAATCACACATACTAGCATATTGCATACTAAATCCTCCACATGGTCCAACATTTTTTGGATCTGATGGTCGGATTTCATCGGAAAATATTGTTTCACGGTCTATTGGTTGGACATCGATCTGTAACGATTTATAATTAAATAGTATAATTGGTATAATCAAACAAATATAGTTCAAACCTTCCTAATAATATATCGTAATGGAACTGTTGGAAATAATTGTTTTATTGCAGATGCTAAATCTGTTAATATAACGTCAGCGTTCTAAAATTAAAAATAACAAATAATCAATAAAATAACAGTAATTATAATCAAAATAAAATATTATCACATATTGATACTAACCGTACTAAAATTTCCGGCATCCCCCGTTGTGACAAATGAAAAAACTTTATCATGTGTAACAATAGAAAAATGCGTAGGGTTTTTACTGTCAATTGATAGTATTTCTAAGTAATGAAAATTGCAGTCTATCTATAATTGAAAAAAAAAACACGAGTAAATAAAAACTGTTACAAATAAAACTTTTTTCTGAATAGGACAAATACATTTTTAGATACACATCGATATTGTTTAAGTGGTTATTGACACATCCTTTACTTTATGTCGAAAGCCTGATTAAACGTCACAAGTCGTTATAGACTAAGAGCCCGCGACGGCCAGACCTTCGTTATTTTATAAAAGCTGAAAGTTTCTCTGCGAATCCCCCTACTCAGGTAGCAACGATTAGCCACATATGAAGTTTGGATCATGGTGGCTTTGGCAGGGAGCAGGTAACAAAGGGGCCTTCAAAATTTCGTGAAAGTATAAAAGGTAATTTTTTTTATATATTCTTCGGGATAGTATTAGAAGTCACGCCACCCATTGCCAGACACTTACTATCGTGGCAACTCTCTGCCTTATCAATTTCTTAAAGTTTAAGGGTGTCTGGTAGGGGGTTACCACCATAGTAAGTGTCTGGCAATGGGTGACGTGACTTCTAATACTATCCCGAAGAATATATGAAAAAATTACCTTTTATACTTTCACGTTTGGAGGCCCCTTTGTTATCTGTTCCCTGCCAAAGCCACCATGATCCAATTTCATATGTCGCTAATCGTTCCTACCTGAGTAGAGGTATGCGCAGAAAAACTTTCAGCTTTTATAAAATAACGAAGGTCTGGCCGTCGCGGGCTCTTGCTCTATAAGATCTTATAAATTAAATTAAATTTTTCATGATCGCGCCGCTATCACCAATGTTACGATTTTTTTAAATTGGCTTATTTTCCTAATTTCGCTTAAATCTCTGGTTCCTAATTGAAAAGAACTGGCTTAAATTATTTTGAACGAAACATATTAGAACATTATGCAAATATTTGTTTTAAGAACATTATGCTAATTTACATTAGAATTTTTTTTTGTTTCTACCAAAAACTGTATAGAATAATAAAATAAATACCAGGCGAACTCCAGATACCGATACCAATACTTTATTATAGATGTACTTTTGTTTTTCTCCGCTTTTCACGGGAATCAAGTGAACCAACAAAGATGAAGCAAGAAGGAGAGTATCCGGGCGATCTAAGGATTCACATAAGCTAGTAACGGAGTATCCAACGGACAAGTCGATCTCTAGTGGCACTGCCAGTGTCAACACTCAGGATACGGCAAATCGGGACACGTGCGCTGATGTGGCGGGTCCCTAAAAGCATTCCAAGCTTTCGAATCTGCCAACACCAGAAGGAAAGCATGGAAAGCTTTCCAACAGTTAGACTATTCCGGATTCCTATAAGACGGATCCAGTTTAGCCACCTTTGATTGGGCTAAAAGAATCACCAGGTTAGAAGAGCGTCTGATTCCAAAAGGCAGATATCACAGGGAGATTCTCCAAAAGCCCCTAAAAGACCAAAGATCATTCCAACCAGGTCTTTTAGTGATGTGGTAAAATATCAGCTAGCGGTAGCTATTATATATAGAGTGCAGGTTGACAGCTGCATCACGCCTGCTAACTGGAGGAAGGTGGTAACGGGACTAGCCTACACATTTCTTGAAGTTTACAGATCTCGGTCTACAGAGATGGTGATTGGCATCGAAATTAGATCAAATTGATAGCATGTGTTGATTTTTAACGCTGTACGAGAAAGTAATCGATTTTATGGGCGAGGTTTGGGCAGGTGCCAAACTGGAACTAGTCAATGTAGAGGATATACCAAGTCGACCGAGAGCTCGTGCTTGAATCCCTGTAGAGCACGAAGATTCAGGCTACTGTAATTGCCAAAATACAATAATTGACCTTGACAATAATTGAAATGCCTGGAGATCAATAACCAGATTTTCTGGATCATTTCAGTTTACTTACCGTCTGACTGGACGTTGATAGACAAGACGTGTTGGATGTCACTTTTGTCTCCGATTTCATGTTTAACAGAGTACTTAACTAGGTAGTGTCTAAAGAACACCCTTTTCTGATTATCGTTATTTGGGAAAAAACTGGGCGAACTTTAGAGCGAAGAATAATTCCTGTAGGCGTTACTATAATGAAATATAGGAGTCCTCTGAAACATCAAGACTTCGTAAAGTATTATCAAATATTGCCTAAGTGCCGAAATATCTCCAACGACCGGACCAATTTCTCCAAAGAGTCATTAGAAATTCTGCTAGAATCGCATTTTCTGGGCTGCTCTGATAAATCTGCGGTCATTTCACATGACAACAGGGAACAAATCATTACCACACAGCCTTGCATTCTATCATACGAAATTACTGGACTGTAATGCATATTCCTTGGTTACAGTTTACGATATTGAAGGAGCCTTCAACAACGTTAGTCCTGTGACGATTACGTATACACTTGAAGATTTGTGAGTTGCATAATCACTGGTTAGCTGAAGTAACTTGCTTTTTAGGGCCAAAGCTATAGAAATCGGTGGAGTAGTTGTGGAAAGTTACCAGATTGGAAGTGTTAAAACAAATGCTGATTCAATAGCAGCTGATGAGGAGAAAAGTTTTGTTGCGGAAACAACAACGACATTACCACCTGGAAACAGCGATTTTATGCAGTTAATGGCTATGATGCAATAGATGAGTTCGAACATCAGTCAACAGATGAATTTGAATAAAAATTGGATGTTGTAAATACTAATACGGCGTCCAATAAAAAGGAAATGAATCAAAGTTTAGTTGCGAATAAGGAAGAGATAGGCTTTAACATCAATCAACAAATGGCAGCAAATTAGGAAGAAATCAGTCTCAACATCCAACAGCAGATGGAAATAGTTAACAATGATATGGCTGCTACCAAAGAAGAAATAATTAGCATACATCAACACTTGGACAAGAAACTTCTACAACTGTCAACAGCATTCGATGTAAAAGTCGAGAAAATTGAAGCAGAAATGCAGGAATTTGAGCGTGACTTGAATAAAGTCGTAACTAAAGTGGACGATTTTTAGAAGATGTTGAAACGGTTAAAGTTACTACACATGGGTATGTAGTGGTTAATATATTTAAATCCAAATAATTAACCACCACAAACTCATGACATAAACCAACGCTACTTAATTCACGCCATCCATTGGAGAAATTACTTAATTAATTTATATAATTAATCGATCAATTAATTGATTCGAAAAACGAACCAACAAATCGATTTCAGGTTCAATGGCTTTCGTTGCCAATTTTGGTTGGCGGTAAAATTATTATAAAACTTCATTCCTTTGAATGCGATCGAGCTTGTCGCACCGCGTTAATTTTCAACCAAAGTTAATATGAATTATCAAAATAGTGCTTCTCAATAATAATTAAAAACAAGAAATTTGTTATATTAACAATTAAGATAATATTGTATCTATTGTTCATTAAATAAATCATAAAGAATAAGTGCTGTGTTCTAAATCATAAAATAATTATATCACATTCAACAATATATTTCAACTAGCATCATTGGTGACGCCGATAACGGTTTTTACCGTACGTTCAAACAACATACAATTCCAAGTATTTGTTGGACAGTCTGGTACATTTTGTACCAGACTTAGAGGTACGTATCTTACGATCTTGTGATAGTTGCAGTGTGTTTGCTTTAAAAGTTTTTATTATTTTCGGTGCCGCAAATTATAACCAAAAATATCTGGTCATCTTATACAGTAAGATTTATGCTTCATAATTTGTTACTGTAACGTCAACATCTATAAAACATTTAAAAATCAACTGGATTCCAAATAAAATTTAATATAACAATTGTTCAACAACACAAAATTCAACAGTACAACAACAGCATTTTACAAAGTCAAATTTATTCAGAAATTCATTTATTCATCTAAAGAAAACTTATTACATCAACAATTTTATACAATCAAATATTGCTGACGCAAAAATTTATTTTTCTAATCGTACTAAAATTTCATCATCAATACCATCGTTGGATCAATTAAATTACTGCTTACCTTATTTCATCAATATTATTACAAACATTGCCGTTCTTAATCTTCGATAAACACCGTTGGACCCAAAACAGATAAAAATTATTTTTTTTATTACAACATATGTTTAATTTTTTTTATGATTAACTTTAACTTAATTGGAAAATTTTTTTTTTGATTAAAATAATTTTTAACGTAATTACAAATTTGATTTATTTTAAATCTCATTGAATTAGATAAATTAAATTTCATATCATTCATTCACTTTATTCAAAATATATTATGGTGTTGGGAAATTAGCTTTAAGAATTTAAGCTTGAATTTATTATTTGGAATTCATTTAAAAATATTCATATAAAATTTTTTCTTTATATATATATACCTCTCTTTATTTACTTAATTTTCGAGAATTTTGGTAATTCATATTAGCGTGATTATTTTCTTTTCAACAAGAAAACCTGGTCGCCTAAAATTTTTTCCACGAAGATTTTTCCATTTACTTACAATTCGATTTTGTCTTATATTTTTTTTTTATATAACGCGTTTTTTTTTTATATAACTTGTTTATATCACACGTTCACTCGTAAGTTTTTTTTTTACAGTGATTCATTTTTTTTGTCTATATAAATCTTACCGAAAATCAAAATGAACGACGATGAAACAATGAACAAAGCTCAAGGGATAAAATCCGATGGCCCTTTGGAGCAAGGCGCTTCAGCCAATTTGAAGCTACAGCCTCTGTGGATACAAAATCCACATACCTGGTTCAGAGTTGCAGAGCAAACGTTTGAGTATCAAAATATCAAACAAGATAAACAAAAATATCTACATTTGCTCCATTCTCTCTCGCCTGAAATGTGTGACATGGTTTCGGACGTCATTGACGGGTTACCCGAAACCAACAAATACGAAGCACTTAAGCGAACGTTGTTGGAACGATTAGCGCCTTCGGACGAGCGTCGCCTTGAATCTCTCTTGACCGGTCAAGAGCTTGGCGATCAACTACCGTCCGAGGCGTTTCGTAAAATAAAACAGCTAGCAGGAGAAAATTTTAGTGATAAAATCATACGGTCTCTATGGATACGGAAATTGCCAGAGATTATACGCATACCGTTGTCTGCTTTGCTTGAAACCACATCAATTGAAACGATGTCCCGAATGGCGGATAACATGTTCGAGGCAATGGCCCTTAACAGTAGCAGCAAACAAATTAATGAAGTCCGTCTATCTCGTCCAACAACACGTGCCACTCATAGAAGCCAATGGCGAGGCTCATCATCATCAAACTCGACAATGGAAGACCGTTTAAGCCGAATAGAACGACAACTGGAGCAATTAACTCGGTTTGGCCAATCGAACTCCAGGAATAGGTCAACGAGCTCGAGTTTTCGCGGTAGATCGCCATCTACATACCGATCTCAGTCAAGAGCAAGAAGTAGCTCTAGGAATAGAAATGGTTCATGTTATTACCATAGAACGTTTGGAGCAGCGGCACGCAAATGTAGATCTCCGTGCTCATTTGGTCAGACTACATCCAAAACCACCATGAATGTAGAACCAAACCTTCAAAAAAACGATTAAAGCTCGAGGTTGAGACGGCTGTATCAGAGAACAGTAACTCCAGTCGTCTATTTATTTTCGATAAAATAAACGAACAAACCTTTCTCATCGACACAGGAGCAGACCTCTCGGTGCTCCCAGTCAATAACAATCGATTAACTACAAATAGCTCCAAATCAACAGGTCTAGTTTTATCAGCTGCCAACGGCACGATAATCAATACCTACGGAACAAAGCTCCTACAGGTAGATATCGGCCTAAAACGAACATTCACACACGCTTTCATGTTAGCACAAGTGAATCGTCCGATCATTGGTGCTGATTTTCTTAGTAAATTTGGCCTTTTAGTCGATCTCAAACGAAAACGGCTGATTGATACAGCTACCCAGCTGTCAATCCATGCCACAATGGTTAGTGTTGATACGCCAACACCTATCCATTATACGATCGACAACGATTACGGCCTGCTACTAAAGAAGTTCCCTTCCCTAACAGCAGAGCCGAACTACAATTTACCGGTCAAACACAACGTGGTACATCATATTGTCACCACAGGGCACTTGCCTGTCTCAAGACCACGCAGACTAGATCCGATTCGTCAAAAAGCTGCGTTCACAGAATTTCAACACATGGTTGAACTTGGAATTTGTCGCATTTCATCTTCTTCTGTATCTTGTCCGCTTCACATGGTTCGAAAGAAAGATCTCGACTGGAGACCATGTGGAGATTATCGCAGATTGAACGCGGTCACGATTCCTGATCGTTATCCGATACCGCACATACAAAATTTTTCGATGAATTTGTATGGTTGCAAAATTTTTTCCAAAATTGACCTTGTTAGAGCTTATCATCTCATTCCCGTCGCGAATGAAGATATTCACAAAACTGCAATTACCACTCCATTTGGCCTCTTCGAATTCACCCGAATGCCATTTGGCTTACGTAATGCTGCACAAACGTTTCAGCGTTTCATAAATGAGATCGTTCGAGATTTAGACTTTGTTTTCGTCTACATCGACGATATCTTAGTGGCATCGATAAATGAGGAACAACACAAACTTCATCTGGAACAACTCTTCCAGAAACTAAGCGAGTTTGGTGTTCACATAAAGAGTTCAAAATGCGTTTTTGGCGTAAACACTCTCGAATTCCTCAGCCACACGATAACACCTAATGGTATTCTGCCTTCTCAAGAACGAATTAATGCCATTACGGAATTCCCAGCACCAACATCAATCAAACGTATTCAGCAATTCGTCGGTATGATAAATTATTATCATCGATTCATACCAAAACTAGCTGAAACACTAGCTCCAATTCATACACACTTGGCCGCTTTACTAAAGAAGCCCAAGACTCCGAAAAATTTCACTTGGCCAAACGAATGTCAACTCGCATTCACCAAGTTAAAAACCGAATTGGGCAATATCACGTTATTAGTTCATCCACGTAACGATGCTGCATACAGTATCACTACGGATGCATCGAACATTGCTGTCGGAGCAGTGTTACAACAACGTAACAACGATTGTTGGGAACCACTGGGATTTTTCTCAAAGAAACTTTCTGACGCTGAAACTAAATATTCCACATTTGATAGAGAGCTACTTGCAATATATCTAGCAATAAAACACTTCAGGTATTTTGTCGAAGGTCGCGAATTCACAATTTACACCGACCACAAGCCTCTCACTCGTGCAATACAATCGAAAACCGAACGAAACCCAAGGCAATCTCGCCACTTGGATTTCATAAGTCAATTTACTATCGACATCCAACATGTGCAAGGTAAGGACAACACAGTCGCGGATGCATTATCTCGTGCATCCGACAACGAAACTGCATCAGTTGAGATTCACTTCAACTACGATGCTATCATCGCTGCACAAAAAGCAGACTTAGAACTTCAGAATTTACTTTCTGGTTCCGTATGTCACACTAGTTCATCAATGAAACTAGAGCTTTTTAAACTTCCAGGATTCGAAATCGTCTGCGAAACATCAACGGGTAACAATCGCCCATACATCGCAGAACCATTACGCAAAACTGTCTTTAACACTTTACACAACTTGTCACATCCTGGTGTCAACGGTACTCGTAAATTGATTGCATCTAGATATTTTTGGCCCAGTATTAATAAAGATATTAATCATTGGACAAAATCTTGTTTATCTTGTCAACGCTCTAAGGTCCAACGGCATACAAAAAGTCCTACGGGACAATTTGAAATTCCACAATCTCGTTTCGAACATATCCATATAGATATCGTAGGTCCACTTCCTCCTTCTAATGGATGTTCTTATATTTTAACTTGCGTTGATCGATTCACTCGATGGCCAGAAGCTTTTACTATGTCTGACATGTCTGCTGCTACCATAGCCACGACATTTGTCAATAACTACGTATCACGATTCGGTGTTCCACTGCATATCACAACGGATCAGGGAACACAATTCGAGTCAAAACTTTTCTCCGAGTTAACAAAACTTTTAGGCTCACATCGGATACGTACAACGGCCTACCATCCACAAGCAAACGGAATGGTAGAACGTTTTCATCGACAACTTAAAGCTGCACTTATGGCCAGAGGCAACACTATTCAGTGGAGCTCCGAAATACCAATAATTCTTCTAGGTATTCGAGCTACAGTGAAAGAAGATCTGAAGTACTCACCCGCAGAACTTGTCTACGGACAAACACTGAAACTGCCCGGTGAGTTCTTCGTTGGAAATCCTCTTTCACAGCTGCCTACTCATGATACAGTCATTGATCAACTTCGAAATACAATGCACAATCTAATTCCAACAGCTACGCGACAAACTAAACAAAACGACATTTTTGTTCCGAAGTCGCTAGAAACCTGCGACTACGTTTTCGTCAGAGTTGATAGAATTCGCACTGGTTTACAAACCCCATATGAAGGTCCATACAGAATCATACGACGTCTACGAAAACATTTCATAATCGACATCAAAGGCAAACACCAATCTGTCTCGATCGACAGGTTGAAGCCTGCGTATGGTATCTTGTGTTCAGCTGATCGTTCACCAGCTTCTCGAACACACAAAGCTGTTCATTTCAAACAGACACACTAAGCGGGGGCTTTCATCTACGAGCGGGGTACTGTAGTGGTTAATATATTTAAATCCAAATAATTAACCACCACAAACTCATGACATAAACCAACGCTACTTAGTTCACGCCATCCATTGGAGAAATTACTTAATTAATTTATATAATTAATCGATCAATTAATTGATTCGAAAAACGAACCAACAAATCGATTTCAGGTTCAATGGCTTTTGTTGCCAATTTTGGTTGGCGGTAAAATTATTATAAAACTTCATTCCTTTGAATGCGATCGAGCTTGTCGCACCGCGTTAATTTTCAACCAAAGTTAATATGAATTATCAAAATAGTGCTTCTCAATAATAATTAAAAACAAGAAATTTGTTATATTAACAATTAAGATAATATTGTATCTATTGTTCATTAAATAAATCATAAAGAATAAGTGCTGTGTTCTAAATCATAAAATAAGGTAGAAACACAACACGGACGATAACGTCGGACGATAAAAAAAAAACGTCTACAATTTCGCTGTTGTAACCACAACAAAGGCGTCAGCGTGGAAAGCTGTCAAAAATAAAATTGCATAAACTAAAATACTTTGTTTTTTGCCAAAATAAATTTTACAAATTTCAATTTTAAAAATAACTAATTTTTACTAATAAATAAATAATAATAATTTTTCTACTAATAACTAATTTCAAAAATAAAATACAAAATACAAATTATGAAAATATATAAAAGAATAAAACCGAACTTTGAACATATACTGAAAATTCAGTTGACAACTCAAAACAAAACGATTAGAACCTCAGAAACGCGAAAAACATCAGAAAATCATATTTTTCAGTTGGCGGCACTGTCACAATATTATTAAAAATTACCCTTGCAGCCAAATAAAAATAAAATTGATATCTGGCAAAAATCACCGTCGACGATAAATTAGAAATTGAATCTAAATTTTCTCCGACGAAAAAAACTTTTTCGTTTATCGCTGTAGTTGTGTTTGAAATGTATGTATCCTGTGTATTCTAATGTTACTAACGTCGTCGTCGGACGATTTCGCCCGTGTTGTGTTTCTAGCTATAATTATATCACATTCAACAATATATTTCAACTAGCATCAGGTAATTCTTTTATAAACCGAACACCTTTCTGACCGACCCATTTTTGATTTGGCTGAACATTTTTTTAGGTGTTTTTTATCGATAAAAAAGATATACGTGTTCGAGGATTTTTTTTTTTTTGGAAAATAGAGCTGTTCTAAATTTCGTGAATTTTGTGATTTTTGGCTTGAAGACTTATTTTCAAAAATTCGTAGTTCCGAATCTATAAGAGCTACAAAATTTTCACGAAGTACTTTTTTGTAGCTGAAGAATTGAACTTTGAGGAAAAAATATTTTTTATAAAAAATATTAACAAATTCATATTATTATAAACAATTTAATTGTTCAAATCGATTTTTAACAATTGCCCCCAAAACGAATCCTTAGTATTTTCATTGTATTCTCCGTCAAATTTTACGTCAAAAACATGTTTTTAAAATATGGTACCTTTTCAATTATTCTTAAAATATTAATTTATGTAGCGCGTAACGACCCAAAAAACGGCTTTTTGCTAATAAAATCAAATCTGTAACTTGTATCAAAAAACGTTAAATGTGAAAGTTGTAGATAATTAAAAGGTCTACCTACAGCTTTTGTCTAAACTAGTTTTTGACATAACCTCAGAATTTTAAATTAAATTGCAAAAAATGTTACAAATCACTTTGTAACAATTATTTATTGAAAATTTGCATAAAAAAAATTTATGGGTTATTCGTTTTCAAACCGAATCTCCTGACTTGTTAGAAAACAAACAACGAGTTCTCGTGGTGTTCGAATGGGATCATTTATTCTCTGAAGACTCGCTCGCAAAAATAGTTTATTGGATCGAATTTGTTGAATGGGATGGAAATTTTAGGATTGTTTTATGATAAGAGCTTATGATTTATTTAAATGAAAAGAAATGGTCTTTATGACAAAAGAATCTAGGCGACGTCATGCTGGATAGAAATTGGAGCATGACACACGAAACGAAGATGAGAGTAATAAATAATGAATTCTATTACTTTAAACTTTAACTTTAACCGATATTTAAAAAAAACGAAAAGAAAAAAAACGAAAATAAGTTACAGATTTGATTTTATTAGCAAAAAACCGTTTTTTGGGTCGTTACGCGCTACATAAATTAATATTTTAAGAATAATTGAAAAGGTGCCATATTTTAAAAACATGTTTTTGACGTAAAATTTGACGGAGAATACAATGAAAATACTAAGAACTGGATTCGTTTTGGGGGCAATTGTTAAAAATCGATTTAAACAATTAAATTGTTTATAATAATATGAATTTGTTAATATTTTTTATAAAATGAATTTTTTCCTCAAAGTTCAATTCTTCAACTACAAAAAAGTACTTCGTGAAAATTTTGTAGCTCTTATAGATTCGGAACTACAAATTTTTGAAAATAAGTCTTCAAGCCAAAAATCACAAAATTCACGAAATTTAGAACAGCTCTATTTTCCAAAAAAAAAAAAAATCCTCGAACACGTATATCTTTTTAATCGATAAAAAACACCTAAAAAAAATTTCAGCCAAATCGAAGAGGTGTCAATGAATTTTCATCAAAATCCTTTCGGTTTGTAAAAGAATTACCCACATGTGGTACAACAAGTAGCAAATATCAAACTAAAGCCACCATTATAAAACGGTACCACATCTTTCGGCATCTTTATGTTCGAGTTTGAGACAGCAGCAGACCAGAACGTTTGGAACGCCGAAAGTCGTCTTGCTGCATTAATAAATTGCGCTTAAAGGAGAAGTAGCTGAAGCGTTACAGGCGGTCCCTGAAAACGACCGCAAAAGTTATGCAGAAGTGATGCGTTGGAGCGAAAATGTGGAAGTGATCATAAAAGGGAATTATAGAGAATTGAGTTAAAAGGTCGTTTGCAACAAAGCGGAGAATCTCTTCACGACTATTCCTCGGCAGTGGAACACGAATACTCCTAAAAAGGAATGTAGATGGGAACATCAGAGGAGAACTATTGGCACACAGAGGTGGAAGCGACATCAGATGCTGGGTATGAGATGAAGAGGGTTACATGGGACGGGAGTGCAGGAAAATTAAAGAGGCAGATAGGTCGTCGTTTTCTGCAAAGAATATGGGAGTCAAAGGCAAGCAGCACGGAGGGTTCAGGAGCAACAGTAGGAAACTCCTGTGTTGGGTATTTAGGAAATCGGGACATATTTCACAGGACTGCTGGAACAGGAATGCGTGATAGATCTTCGTCTCCTATTCAACGGAAGTCTGTTGAAGGTGCAACTGTAAAGCCAAGAAGTGAGGAGAATGCCTACATTCCAATTACAAGAATAGCAGTATATGGTGAAAATTTGAGTATAAAAGGACAAATTGAAGGTACAGGTTGCTTCATGACACTGGATACAGGTTCGGCTCGAATATTCGTTCGCAAAGGTTTGATTGACGGTGTTTTGGAACAATCAGATGGATTAAAACTACAAACGGTAACTAGAGAATGCGCTGATATAGAAGGGAAAAGGATCTCTGAAATAAAATTAGGGAACAACTGCTATCAACAAGAGGTGCTAGTGGCAAACATTATGGATGAAGTCATTTTGGAGATGGACTTCATTAAGGCGAAGGGATCCTAAAGGTTTACCGTTAGGATCCTACGTCCAAAATCGAAGACAAATCCCACTGCCTTCATGAAGTTAGGGTTACTAGAGCTTGCTTCGATGAATACTCTACTCGCAGGTTCGTAAGAAGAGGCACACTGCAAGGTGAAGTATTGTCACTTCTTAATGATCTGTTGTTAAACCTGGAAGGACTTTGCTTTATATTGACCGCTTATGCAACTGATTTTGTTATTGGAGCCTTCGGCAACTATCCTGGTAATCTTCTGGATCTAATTTAAAGTGATCTATGCATCCTCTCCAATTGAAGAGATAGATGTGGGCTGGAGGTAAATCCTCAGAAATCGGAATTGGTTCTCTTCTCTAAGAAACGTAAACCACCTAAATTTGACTTCTCAATTCTCAAGGGAGTCGTGAGTGTCACTGACAAGATTAATTACTTAGGGCTCATTCTGGATAGTAAACTAAGCTGGAATAACAAGAAAAGCTAATATTACTCGTACAAAAGTGCTATTGGATGAAGATGAAGTCTCGAACCTCACGTTGTCCACTGAATATACAGCTCAGTCGACCAATCCGGATATATGAGGTTGCAGTTTGGTTACCCGCTCTCAATAAAATTGTCAATCAGAAACTCATGATGAAAGTTGAAAGTTGAAAGCATTAGTGGAGCTCTAAGGACCACACGCACCGCAGCACAAGAAATTCTCTGTCATCTTACTTCTATCGATATGTTAGCCAGACAGATAACCGCCAGCATGGCAGTTAGGGCACTCCTCAATTCTGTTAAGTATGAATATTCCTTCGATCGTAGACTAGTCCATTCCGAAACCATTTTCTGAAGTTAGTTTCTCAAACGCTATTCCTAGAGGATTGGGAAAGTGAATTAGATAAATATACATTATACAGGTGTTGACAACTTCTACACGGATGATTCGAAAAAAAATTCGCAGGTCAGTTGCAGAGTATTTTACATAGATCAGAACTAAATATAAATTTATCTTTTCTCCTGATTAATCACTGTAGTGTTTTTCAGGCTGAACTTGTAGCTATAAAAGAGGCAGCAGACTGGTTGATTTATAATGTAATATCTGTAAAGGATATCGCAATTTTTACAAACAGTCAGACCGAACTTTTACGGTAAGGTATATTTCCTCGCAACTGCAATGACGAGAAGGAAACGTAAGCCCCATCTTCTGTGCTCGTGTGACGTGTCATGTTGTGGCTCATACGAGACGGTTTCTGTGTGCACGTACCTTTCATGATTTGACGGACGCTTGCGAGTTGAGTGCCCGGTTTCTAAAAAGCAGTGTTTGAACAGCACAATGGTTTTTCATGGTATGACTACGAACCGCTTGTGTCTAAGAATCGTCCTTAGGACGGCCATTCTAATCCAACCTAACCTACAACCAAATATTGATCAGATCGAATTTATAATTAGAGACATTATAAAATAAACAAAAAATGCCTTTATTTTTCTAATACAAAATACACAAAAAGAAATGATAAAAGCTGAAAAAAACATTAAAAAATGGAAATTTTTTGGAAAGCCAAGGAAATCATAGTGCGAGCACCGTTTTTTTAAATTGTTTTATCAAACTTTATTGACAGAGAACATTGGTATTGTTCTTGCAAATTTTTATTTTTAGCTTATTACAGCGTGTCCAGCAAACTAAAAATTATATTTTTTTATGATTTGAATACTTACTTTAGTTGGAACTTTTGCTATTAGTAGATATATTCGCACCGGTGTAAAGACCTAAAATACAAATTATTAAAATAAATCAAATTTTAAAATTTGATAACTTATACAAATACTTACAAGTACCCTATTTTCAGTTTTATCACCTTTTGTTTCCAATTTTATCATATATTTTACAAGAATTTTTGTATGTCGTCCCAACAAATTTTTTATACTTTCTGTAATTAAAAAAAAGAAAAGTATTTTAAGTATTCGGAAATAAATCCTGTTTTCGACTGCAAAATACGGATGCAAGTACCAAAAGTATAAATAGTCGGAATGTGTTATCGACTAAAATTAATAATTTATTTCAGTATTTGGAATTATTAATATTATTTATTAATTATATAATACAACATTTAGTATCTGATTATTTTTTCTTTAAATATTTTGAGTACGGGGGAAAATGTGATTATGTTAATTCTTATTAATATTAAGTATGTCCATCTTGAATTAAATGAAAATTTATAAATTTATACAAAAGAAGATTTTGTTTGTATATGTAAATACGAATAAAATTGTAAAAAGGCACTGCCTTATTTGTATATTATTAAAAAAAAAAAAAAAAAAAAAAAAAAATAATCAAATAAAAATCGTCGATTTCGAGTAACTGTAACTGTAAATGTTGCTCACGTAAGTCTATGTAAAAGTTTTGTAAATGAACTTGATAAAATTATTAAAATAAGAATAAAAAACGGAAATGCATTTTTCTTATTACACACATTAGTTGATAAAATAATTATGAAATTTTACAAAACAAAACGTTAGATATCAAAATATGATGATAAAATGTTGTTGTTACTTTTTAGTTATGTCAATTAAACAATTGTGTTAATTTAGTTTTAGTTGAAAGAAATGATTCACATGTTGTCGTTCGAAACTATAGTAAGAATAAGAAATGAATCATAATGTGGTTAACTATATCATTCATAAAATTTTAAAAGTTTAAGTCTGCAGTTTGTTTCAAACACTTGTTTTTAATTAAAGAAGTTCACCTTATCCGTAATCATAATATTTGAAGAGGCAAACTTGTGATTTTTTATTAAGTTTGCTGCCTAAATCCCAGAGCATATTTCAAGTCGGAGGGGTAACGATAAATGAAGGTTAGGTGTAGTTGAAGCATAATGCAATGTCAACTAGAGATGGCTAGATAGTTTCATTTCCAAATTATTTGGGTGTATATGTCTTCTAGACATCAACATTTCCAGTCATTAGACATCAAAATTTTCAGTCATCAACATTTAATTGTTCTGATGTCTGATGAAAAGACAACCTTTTAAATAGTTTTCAATGAAATTCCAAAATCAGTTCTTTAAAAGCAAATTTTTAGCTTTACCAACCATAATCAAAACAAAACAACAACATCAATTTTTATTAACCTCACACAACTCAGTTCTAATCGATAGTTAAAGAAGGCAATTAGGTAATAAATTCATTCAACCGAATATCCTCCCTTACAGTTTATTAAAATAAAAAAAATATATTTCATTGAATTATTGCAACAACAGAAAAAATGCGCAAGATTATGTACACATACATTTCTTTATAAGACCTTCAATTCCACTTTAAATTATTTTTATACAAACAATTGATGAGCAATTTTGTTGTTGTTGTTATCATTACTATCAACCACCACATTAAAAACTAAAATATAATAATTTTAGACTTGTGTAGTCAGTCGATTTAACAATTTCAAACCACTTCAAATTCTCAAATGAAACAAATTTAAGTCGGATAAAAAATTGTAATGCTATAACAAGGTTAGGTCATGTAAGGAAAATAAAATTTAATTCATAACTCGCCGGTTATTGGGATAAAAAACAAATATAATCTTTTGATATGAAATATTTATTAACGGGGGTGTGTTGAAAAATTGTTGTAAATATCGTTTAACAATATTAAGAAAACTAAGATATAGTTTCGTTTTTCTTCTAGTTTGCGTGAATGGTCGTTTTTTGATACATATTTTTATCGATTGGTAAAGAAATTTATGTTTTTTGTACGGCAAAATCATAGTATTAAATTTTACGAACTCACTTAACGTTCGGAAGTGGGTTTACTGACGCTCGTCTGAGTTTCCATCTCTAAAAACTCGGTTAACGCATCGATTAGAAATATGAATTAGGTAGAATTTTTTGGCAAATGACTAGTGTTATAGATTTCGAATTTTTTTTACCTGAAGTGACAACCCGGAAGTTGGAATTCAGTAACAGTTACAAATTATACTTTATGTATATTGACTAAATTTAATCAAAATCGATTATCAGGAACTGATGTTATTGAAGTTTCAAATAAGCAGGTGATCGGGCGGTCGCCACCACTTATCACAATATAATTTAAAATCTAATCAGTTCTTTTTCATGCAAATCTCTATCTCTTGTTAAAGTGTCATCAAAGTCGATTTATAAACGGAGTCTGTATGCTCCCAACCAACTTTAAAAACAAAGTGAGAAAAGTCAGTAGTTGTATGATGCAACCCCCACCACTATGGTCGATGTGCTTCAAAATGTGAACATTTTCTTTTAACACTGATTAAAACCTTTTTTCATCATAATCACTTCATTATTGTAGGCTGTAGTGTGGATAAAGACAATGAAAAAAAAGCAACAAAATTTTTTTAACCGGAAGTGAAAAACCGGAAGTTACGATGCAGAACTGTTGCGAACCGTACTAAATGCTTACGTTACCAATTTAACCAGTTCAATTATCAGGTACTGATTTTATTAAGCTTTCAAAAAAATAGTGCTCGGGAGACCCAATATCGTTCAAAACCGAATCAGTGCCTTGCCATACATATTTGCCTTTTTTGTCAAAGTGTCATCAAAATTAATTCACAAAAGAATATTGCTTCCAACAAAAATAAAAACAGAGTGGAAAAAATCACTTGTTGTATGATGAATCCCCCTCCCCCTTACCCCAATATACCTGAAAAATTAATAAAATCTTTCTAATAATAATTTTTTTTTTTTTTAATAAAATGTGTTGTGTAGTAGGAATTACAACATGTGTCACAATAACACATAAAAACCTTTTAAGACCAAGGTCCCACAACAACATACGTTCAAAGGTGTTGATGGACGTAAATCTTTCATTTTTTGTTTTTTTATATTTTTTGTTAAAGAATGGATACAAAAAATCCTATCACTGACAAAATACGACATAGCCCAATATTTTATGATAGAATAGAGAAAATAAAAGTAAATTAAAAAGTAAATAGCAAATTGTTACAAAAATTTGCTGAAACAAAACAAAAATGTAGTTGCCAATAATCCAGCCGGTTGCATATTCCTTGTTCCTGTGACGCACCGTCTTTCTTTAAGATTAAAGCCCACACATAATTATATGAAGGCTCGTTTCTTCAAGGAAGCAATAGCGTCTCATCATCAAGGATTATATAACAGCTAAGATTGAGGGTGCTACCGTTGACTACCGTTGAATACAGTTCATCCGCCACCACCCCTAAGATGTCACCTTGGCTAGTGACATCTCACTGCTATTGCCAGTGGTGTGTGATATCTCACGTCAACTCGTATGTCAATAGCAGGGACTGGAGTACGCGGGGTTGTCACACCCGTAGATCAAAGATAAAAAAAAATTTCAAAACAATAAAAACTGATCCCTCCAATAATTGAAATTTTTTATCAAAATTTCATCAAAATCAATTTGTAACTGTAGGCTATAGTAGGTAAACGAGAACTTTTAACCGGAAGTTGGTACGCAGAAATATTGGAAACCGTATTAAAAAGCATTATATCAAGTCTCAATAAGATAAGAAAGCAAAGGTTAGAAGTTATTCAAGATTCAAAAACACAGGTGTTCGGGAGACGCTCCGCCACTTAATAAGTTTTGTTAAGAGCCAGCTGTAGGCTTAATCAAACTGTTAGGTGTAAACATTCTCATTCATGTCAGAATCGCAGCCACTCTACGAAGCGGTTGTCCCTGAATATTTTCTAGTATCTGCGTTGCAATATTAATTTTGCCGCTCAAATGCTGTCGATGTAAACTCTTATTGTTCGTTCTATTCCATGATATAAAAGAGTGCAATGGTTCTTGTCTTTCATTTCGTTTTTTGCTTTCGTCAATTAATGCATATTTATATATGTATTTGTTAAAGTATATGATGCTGGCGATGAGAATTTAGCCAACCAAATTTTGTAGTAAAATTTATAGCAAAACTTAAAGTAGAAAAATTGGAAAATTATAAATTAAGTTAAATTAACATTTATAAAAAAATAACATACACAAGATGGATGGTTTTTACAACGTCTGAAAATTTTTATTGTGGGAAAAAACAAAAATATCAGAACACAATCATATGCTATTGTTTTGGAAATAACTTCATTCAACGGATTCCTGTCCGTTAATCAGGAAGAACATGGGGTAAGCGAAATTTTATTCCCAAATAATTATATTTGATGTGGTGGTAGTCTCGGTTCTTGTGGATTTTTGAGTTCGTCAAAGACTTTCTTTGCACCTTTGATTCAGTCCTCTTTTAAAATATATCGCGTGCATTTCAGTATTTGTAGTGAGCTGAGGATAAAATTTACCGAACCCACAAACTGAGACTGTTTGGCACCAACTCACAGTTTGGGTATCCTCAGAGCGACAGGACTTGTGGTAATCCTGACCTCTAACAGCCGCTCGTTACAGCCTCTAAATCCTACGCCCTTGCTAGTTGGGGTTTTAAAAGTTCCAACAAGACGTGGATTTTGCTTTAAAAGACTTACAAGCTTCAATATGTAATGAGGTTAAGATCAAATTGTAGTCAGATTCTCCCTAAGGCTCATTGATTTTAAATTGGACCATATACTTGGATTGACGTCATTGACTAGGCAGAGTAAAAACTGCTTAGTCAATGACGCTACATCACTTCGAATTGGCGCATTAAAACCAATGCGTCCAAGCGTCTGTTCTCCATGTTAGGGGCGGCTTGGAGCGGACGTCTGTCTTGGATCAAGCGGTTCGCTATATAAACGTGTAAAAAGGTTGTTTCTGGTAACCTTAAGATGCTGAACGGACCCATTCACGACAATTTAGGTTGGGCCTAAGGTTAACACTCTAACCCCGGAAAAAAACTTTGTTAAATTTGGAAATCAGGAAAAGAATTAGAAGAAACATCAGACTACCGAATCGGAACGTAGAACGTGCGCAGCCTGAGCTCTAATAAGATGCTCTAATAAGTCTTGAAACAGAAGCTAAGAGGTATAGGATGGATATCGTTGTTATGCAAGAAATTAGAAAGCCAATATTCGAAAAACTAGATTTGGATAGTTACTCTTTATACTGTAGCGGTCATCCTTGTCGAAGAGAATTTGGAACTGGTTTTCTTGTAGGTGAACGCATACAAGAAGCCGTGATGAAATTCATCCCGGTCAATGGAGGATGCTACCATCGGGTACGCAGTACATGCAACAATATTTCTCTTATTGCCATGCCTGCACCTACTACAGCTAAGACCGTCTACGAGAAGAATGCTTTCTACATAGCACTGGAAGAGGTTATGAAACAAACACCAACCACGCGACTTCATTATGGTTCTTGGTGACTTTAATGGCCAGGTTGGAAAAGATATCTCTTATGGAAATGTGGTGAGCTTCCCCAGCCTGCTTGAAATCGAATGATAATGGTCACAGAATGACTGAGTTTTGAAAATTGCCAGTACTTTAGTTCCGCATCGCTCGATTAATAAGCAGACTCAAACACTCGAAATCAAATTGATCACATGCTAGTTTGCTAACAGCAAACGAGTGTTTCAAGTGTTCTGGGGATGTGCGATCCTTTAGAGGTGCATACATTGGCAGTGACCACTTTCTGGTATGTGCTACGATAAGGTTCCACTTTTCAAATCCAGGCATTGCAAAATTCAATCAACGGAAACGTTTTAACATCTCATCACTAAAGAATGCTGAAAGTTGAAACTGAAGAGATATCACAACCATATTGCCGAAAAATTAGAGAAATCGAAAACCTTTACTAGAGACGTCGGTAAGTCATAATATTCACTCAAAGACGCTGTTTTAAGCGCTGCTGAGGGAATACTTGGACGTCCACAAAACCACTCCCAGAAGCCATGAATGGATCAAGCACATCTTGACGTTATTCAAATCAAAGGAGATTGCTATCTGAAATGTCTACAAGGACGTAACACCAGGTTCACGAAGGAGAACTATAAACTGGCAAGACAAGCCGTTACAAAGCTATGTAGACGAACGAAGCGAAAATAGTGGAAGAGAATGTGTGGGGAGATTGAAAGCTTCAATAAGGAAGATCAATCGCGTAACTTGTTTCAACAGGTTAAAAGAAGGAACCTCAAACTAGATCGACTGCTATTCAAACGAGGATCGGGAGCTACAAGTAGACTTTAAACATATTTTAGATACTTGAGCCACTTATTTTGAGAATCTTCTCAACTTAAGTGATCCGCAACAAGTCGGGCGACGAGAAAAGCCTATTCGTGGTGCGTTTTAGTTTTCTTTTTAGTTTTCAAAAAATTTGTTTTTTGTCTAAATATACAAATTCCAAAACAATTTAAAGCGAATCCTCGCAATGTTTGGGATTACAAAGCTGCGGATTGGCAAGGACTTTAAAGTTTTTTTTGGATGTTTTCCTTGGAAACGCTATTGCCTTACCGGCCAAGACCCAGACATAGCTGCATCAAATTTTTCTGAAACTGTAATTGATGGTATGCACAGATTTATTCCTAAGAAATTGATCATTCCGAAAACTGATCTATGGTTTTCTAGTAAATGCAAAAAAGCTATAAAAGTTAAAAAAAATGCTTTTCGAAAGTTTAATCAAAACAAAACCGATGAAAATCTTAGACATTACGTCGTAAAGAGAGAAATTTATGTCGTAAGTTAATAGATGAAGAGAAACATCTATTTAATAGGAAAAAGCATCTAAATTCGCAGAACATCCGACTGGTTCACGCAATATCTATGAAGCCGCAAAGGCTGACCAAAGCAACTTTTGTAAATCTTCCCTACCACCTCTTGTTAATAGAGATGTCCCTATCATTGATCCAAAAGAGAAAGCTAATTTGCTAGGGCATTATTTCTTTTTAAATTCTACTTTAAAAGAACCTAATTTCCAACCTAACCCTATTTCTAAAGTTTCTTATAAAATGAGGCGGATAATTTTTCGGAAAAACATTGTTCGAAAAATTCTTTTGAAAAATCAATGCTTTTAAAAATCTGATTTTATTCCTCCAATTATACTTAAAACATTTGCTAGGGAGCTAGCACCAATCCTTACTAAAATATTCTATTTGTCATATAAGAAAGTAATTTTTCCTGAAATTTGGAAAATGGCTAGTGTACAGCCAGTTTCAAAAGAGAGCAGTAAGACTGATCCTACGAATTACAGACCCATTTCAATTTTATCGGTAGTTGCTAAAATTTCTGAGAAATATGTCAATTTTAATTTAATGAGCTTCTTAGAGTCTTCCAAATTACTTAATGAGAGACAATACGGATTTCGAAAAGTAGAGCGAGGGAGATTTGCTGTCTTTTGTCACTCATATCTGGAACAAGTCGCTTGAAAACTTTGAAGAAACATTCGGTGTTGCTCTTGATATTTCCAAAGCATTTGACAAAGTTTGGCATAACAACCTTATATGCAAATTGAGATCCTATGGTTTAGACGAGCAGCTTATATCTTGGACACAGAGCTTTATATCTGATCGAAAGTTTCGGGTCAATGTTGACGGTGTATCATCGAATACTTTTTCAACTAATGCAGGAGTTCCTCAAGGTTCCGCTTTGTCACCAACTCTTTTTTAACCGACTTCCAAAAAGAAGGAGGTTCTGTGTTTCACTGTAGGGTTTTTTTTTATGTATGTACCGATTTCTCAAAAACGGCTCGTTCGATTTAGATGATTTAAATTGTGTTCTATTTGGGTTTATTCACAGAGGGTCCCATAATTTTTTTTATGATGTGAAAAATACCGTTATTCAGAAAATTGGAAAAAACCATATTTTTTATGCATTTTCGTTGATTTCGTCAAAACATATTATTCTGTTTGTTTGTTGTGGGCAGTATTATATTGCTAAACTTGTCGAGTTTATCGTAAATAATTTTCTATGACGGGTAATGTGCATGCCGTTTGTGCAAAAAATCATAAAACCATAATTAATAGATTGTCACTGATGAAAGTTTTTCCGGTATTTGAAGTTATTGCTTTTAAAACGCTTTCTAGCCAACATTTGCTTTATGACTTCACTAAAACGTGAACGTTTTGAAAAGAAATAGAACCGACTTCAGAAAAAACAAAGGAGGCACAAACAAGTGAAAAATAATTCAATTATGGCTTTTTTAGACAAAAATACGTTACATTTTGATTAATTTAATTTAATTATGCTTTACTATAGACAAAAAAATTACGCTATTAAAAAAGTTACTATATTAAAATAGTTACTTTTTAATCGACTTCAAAAAAGCAGGAGGTTCTGTGTTTCAATGTAGGTTTTTTTATATGTAGTACACCGATTTCTCAAAAACGGCTCGTTCGATTTAGATGATTTAAATTTTATTCTATTTGAGTTCATTCCCAGGGGGTCCCATAATTGTTTCTTCGATGTGAAAAATACCGTTATTCAGAAAATTAGAAAAACCACATTTTTAATGCATTTTCGCTGATTTCGTCAAAACATATTAATCTGTTTGGATATTTTGGGCAGTATTATATTGCTATACTTGTCAAGGTTATCATAAATAATTTTCTATCACGGGAAATATGTATGTCGTTTGTGCAAAAAATCGCTAAACCATAATTAATAGATTGTCACTGATGGAAGTTTTTCCTGCATTTGAAGTTATTACTTTTAGAACGCTTTCTAGCCGACATTTGCTTTATGACTACACTAAAAATAAAAAATGAAAAAACTTTTAAAAAAAAAATAGAACCGACTTCAGAAAAAACAAAAGAGGCACAAAAAAGTGAAAAATAACTCAATTGTTGCTTTTAGAAACAAAATTACGTTACATTTTGATTAACTTAATTTAATTATACCTTACTATAGACAAAAAAATTACGCTATTATACAAAGTTACTATATTAAAATAGTTACTTTTTATTATAATTATTATAGTTATTATAGTTGTTTTAATAGTTATTATATTTTAAAAGTTATTTGTAGTACAAAACTGTTGGAAATCGGTGCCAAGCCCGAGATATATTAGTCGGTTTTTCGTCAATGTGGCACCGACTTCGAACAGTTTTGTACTACAAATAACTTTTAAAATATAATAACTATTATAACAACTATAATAACTATAATAATTATAATAAAAAGTAACTATTTTAATATAGTAACTTTGTATAATAGCGTAATTTTTTTGTCTATAGTAAGGTATAATTAAATTAAATTAATCAAAATGTAACGTAATTTTGTTTCTAAAAGCAAAAATTGAATTATTTTTCACTTTTTTGTGCCTCTTTTGTTTTTTCTGAAGTCGGTTCTATTTTTTTTTTAACAGTTTTTTTTCTTATCTATATTAATGATTTGTTGGACTCAACGGTTCATCCTATACATAGTTTTGCTGATGATAGCACGCTTCATGCGTCTCATGAAGCACCTAAATTATATGCATCTCAACGCTTAGTAACTGTAGATCAAAATTGATAGATTCCCTTAACACTGATCTTAAAACAATTATGGATTGGGGTATTGCTAACAGTGTTGAATTCAATACAAGCAAAACACAGGTTTGTCATTTTCTAGAATAACGACACCCAATCCTTTTCCATTAACGTTTGGCCCCAAAAATCTTTTAGAGAATGAGTCTGTCAGACTTCTAGGAGTTGAGATTGAAAATAATATGAAGTGGAATTCTCATATTTTTAATCTGGCTAAGAATGCTGTTCAAAAGTTAGGATTTTTAGGGCGATGTCGTAAGTTTTTCAATAGCGAACAACTTCTTTTAGTTTATAAATCTTTTATACGTCCCTGCATGGAATAATGTTCTCACATATGGGGTGGAGCTTACTTGAGTAGTCTCAATTGCCTTGATTCTGTACAGCGTAGAGCTATTAAACGATGAACGAGCTTCTGAACAGATCAATCGATTTTACCTAAATCAGCAAACCTTTCACGTCACACCAGAGCAAATGTAGCAGCGCATCCCTTTGCAGTTCAAATAATTAGGTGTAGAGCTGTAGCCTTCCATTGTGACTTTTTCAACAGAGTCTCTCATCTTTGGAATGCCTTACCTTCCTGGGTTTTCCCTGATGAATTTAATCTTCAAGGCTTTAAAGTTAACCTTCATAAATTTCTCAGAGAAACTTAATTTGCATTCCATTCTTATCCCTAGTTGGCATGGTATCTTCAGATATTCAGAGATCTTAATTTATAATTTATTATAATTAACACTATAAACATGCCTAACTTTGAATAAAAAAAAAACGAACGGAATATGTGTGCCGTCAAAAGAAACTACCGACTAACAAGAATCCCAAGTAACAATTGTTAGAGTTGAAAGAAGCAATCTGCTCTATTACAGTTCTTTAAGTTAAAATAATTAGCCTGACATCTCTTAAACGTAATTAAAAGCGATTCTGAGCTTTACACAAAATTGGCACTACTCTAATTCATTGTTACCTAACAGTTCTAGCTCTTTTTACTGTTAGAGTGATTTAGCTTTATTAATGAGCTCTATAAATACTGTTAGGGCTTAAATCTATCATTTTATAGAGCTCGCTATATATTGGAATAAAAAATTTCCATGGGCACAAAATTATCTCGTTTAAGAGCTGCATTAAAGCATACTTAGAGTGCATTGGTTCAAACAATAAAAACATTTAATATAGAGCTTACTGCTCTACTATGTTTATTTATTATTTTGTAAATCAACTTGTTGCTCTTTTGAAAATAAAACGATAATGATATACGGCTTCTTGCTTATAACAGAAAGAATCTGTCCATATTTAATCTAAGAAAATATCGGGCATGAATTTAATCTAAAATTTGTTTTTATTATATTTTTTGTAATTATTTAATTTAGGCTTAGCTCTCAAAATCATACTAAAATTTTATGGTTCAATTCAAACAATATTTCATTTTAATTTAAATTATTCCATTTTAATTCAAAATTTATAAAATATTTTCTTAAAAAAAAATTTAATAAAAAATAATGTCATTACATATTCGGATAAATTTGTTTTAAAATTACGTCAGATTAATATTTTAGGAAATAATTGGAGTTCGTTTTAGAGCAAAATGTTTATAATTATTACTCGGCCGTCAAACGTTTTCATTTAATTGCTATTGCTTTATAATGGAAACCAGAATTATTCTTATAGAGTCAAAAAAACAAATAATGTTGATGTACAAACCGCCACTTTTTGCTCTTACTAAGCTCTAAATAGGAGTTCTAAGAGCGCTTCTATAGAGCCAACGTTAAATCACGTAGCTCTATAAATCATCTATAATAGCGCTCTTAAAGCATATTTAGAGCAAACATGTTACTTGGGATTGGGATGTCTTGTCAATAAACTCAGTACAGATGATCGCTTACGCTGATGATGTTGTCATTCTCGGCCGTAGTGAAGTTGTTATAAGTAAGACTTTCAACTTTCAAGTCGCTTGAGAGTGGTGATAGAAAGATTGGTCTGCAAATTAACTATACGATAAAACCAAACATATGAATGTTTCAAGAGAGGCTGGGATGAATGATTTGATGTGCGGCGAAGAATGAATTGAGGGAGTTGGATCTTTTAAATACTTGGAATCAATGTTTGACTCAAACAGCAGCATACTTAAATTACATATAAAAGCTCGAATAGGTGCAGGTAATCGAATTTTATACTCAATTAAGCCTTTCATTGGATCACCGTATGTGTCAACTAACACCAAACTCAAGTTATACAAGACTTTGATTAGACCGGGTGTAATGTATGGGTCACAAACGTGGACCATTATACAAAATGACGAATGACATTGATCTGTATTTGAGCGTAAGAACCTAGGCTACATTTTTGGTCCCACTTAAGACATACGATGGAGAGTAGAGAACCCGAAATAAACTTTGAGATCTTCTTGAGGGTCCTGATATAATAGGTTGTATCAGTTCCAACAGGATTGCTTGGTTTGGGCATGTTCTACGGACCCGACTCACAGTCTGGAATGATTACGAAAATGAACGTTAGTAGAGAATGGACGAACGCGAGGTAGACCGTAGACCACGACTACAATGGGAGACGAACGAAATGAATGACCTTAAAAAATCCATGGTAATTATGCCGCTGTTGCCAGTGACCGTGGTGAATATTAGAAGATTAGCTTGGCAACGCTTCTAAATGGAGCATAAACGCCACAAAAAAAAATACTTGGATCATTTGATAATAATTAAAACAAAGTCGGACAAGTGTAAATAAAATTCGCTCGCCAAGGGTTCCGTGAATGTAAAAGAACACAATATAGAAAAAAAAATTGACATAAAGTTGTGTTGTAAACTCTTTATATTACCAGATCATAGACGCATAACAAAATAAATGTTTATTCGTAAACGTCAATAGTAAAATTTTACATCTACATTGATCACAAATGCCATAAAAAAATGTTACTTCACGTTAAATCTTATCCATAGCTGTTTAAATTAGAGGAGTGGGATACAATGTACATACTAAAAATACTACTTTTTTAACAATAACTCAAAAACTGTGCATCGCAAAATTCTAAAAATAATTGCAATATTTCTTAAATTAGTTGCTCTTTCCAATGACACCTCACTCATTTAAGTCAAAAAAGAATTTTTTTATCCTCCCTACTCCCATCCCCTAAAAAAATACAGAAAATATAATTATTTGAGACTACGCTATGATTTTCGTTCAAAATATACCAAACTTCCTGCATCTTTGAATTTTTTTCAAATTTTTCTATCAATTCAGTGTCGAAACGTGGGGGGGAGGGGGGGTCTGAAAATTGCACTTTTTTGACAATAATTCAAAAACTATGTATTGCAAAATTCTAAAAAAATATTGCAATGTTTCTAAAATCAAGTGCTCTTTCAAAGGACACCCCACTTGACCTGGTTTTAAATGAAGTTTTTACCACTTTCATTCCCACCGCCTTTAGCTTACTCATTTTTCTATCGTTCCAAATATATTTTAAGATTTTCTACCAAGTAGGGTCGGAGTTAATCGAAGCAATAAAAACATAAAGAAAACGTCATTTTTTCAAAATTTATACAAAAAAATGGTGGGGTGTAAAATTCCAAAACACATTTTTGAGAAATACTGAAGTGTAGCCCTTTCATATGATACCTTACTCGTCTCGATAAAGTAAATCCATTTTCTCAAAGGTTTCACAACGTACCTCTTTAAAACAAACGAAACAACTTTAATTATATTTTAAACCGTCATCTTGTGTGGATAGGTTAGTTTTATAGGTACCTTAAATTTTAGGTCCATAGGATTATTGGTTTACGAGATAATCGACATAATGCGAAAAACATGTGGTACTTTCACCAATAGGGTTCGTTATAAAAAACGGAAACCCTAATAAATCAAGTAGGTTACTTACTATTATGGCCAGGAATATATGGCATTCTTCAAGTTGATCAGTTATTGTAATGGGCAAGATACTCACGTTGTGAGTTGTGCTTCCATTTCTGTCCTCTTTACCTATAGTAATATACTATAGAGATCTTTGAAGTCAATAGACTTTTTCAACTCAATCGGTGTAAGAACACCATTATTTAAAATATTTCTACACTTAAAGGATCCAACTATGGATCAAATCTAATCATCACGTCCATCAACTGGCATTGGGACGGGAAGTCGAAGATATAGCGCATCAAGTTCGTTTCGTTTGTTGGAGTGGAGTGGTCATATATTTGTCATAACTTATAGTTTCTTTTTATATGATGTGTTAACATAAATATAATTTAGGAAGCGTTGTGACCTGGCAGTTCTTCCTTCTGGAGATTCTGGGTGGTGTATTGCAGGCACGCGATGTTTTTGTTTTAGTTTAATTCGAATTTTCTTGTACTGAGGTTGGTCAATAGAACCCACTTGCAATTCGAGCTAGCGGCAGGGCAAATTGCGTGCCAACTGGTGACCTTCACGAACCACCAGACAAACCTCCTACTACATTATTTGCGTGCAATTATGATACAACGCAAATAATCTAACTCACTAACTATATCAGAGCACGGCTCTGCAAGGCACTTTCTTCAAGCCAAAATGGCGGCGTTCCACGGTGGCTCCAGAGCGACAATGTTTGGGTCTTTAGATCAATTTTTTGATTGATTTTGACCGCAGGAGCAGGAAATTAGCCATTCAGGCTAATGCTTATCATGACTTACGATCCCGCGGATACCAAGTTGGCATAAGTTTTTGTTGCATTTAGGAAACGGCCGTTGCATCTCAAGGCAATATCACGCCTAACAAACTGATTCTTCAATATAGCTCTCTGAGCTATAGCTAGACCACGTGTGATGGCTTGTTATACTGGTGTCATTAAACATCGAATGTTGATAAGCTATCGGAAAAAAAGACAAATTAAAACGAGCTATGTAGGCGACAGTTATAGGGTTGGATTACAGGTAAACAAGATTACAATTTTGCCAAGTAAAAAAGGAGGTAGTAATAATGAGTGGCCGGGAGTGATAGAATACATTGAGGTTAAAATCGGATTTTTTTTTTAGACATTTTGGGTCACGGTGGGTCCAGGGGCACGCTTTTGATAACGCCAAACAAATTGGTACATATATTATAAGATTGTTTTTGAGGCCAAATATGGACGGCCCTGAATATTCGACAGAGATGCTACTAGTCAGTGTCAATTAAGTAACTCAGATGACACCAATGGTAAAAACGAAAAACCTCCCAAAAATATGCTTATTGTACTGAAGACATGCATGCATACAACAAAACTGGGCTACTGCAAACGATATTAGGGACAATTAATTGAGTAAAATTAACGAAGAGCAAATATGTCATTAACAACGTGGTGGACTTACAAACTAAATGAAAAACTGGACGTTAAATGATTTGTGTTAAAAGTTAAATGGTCTTAATTAGCGTTCCTTCTGCCTCTAGAAACAAAACAGGACAGTGCGATGAGGGAGCATATTTTTCGTAATTTTATGTTTAAGAAGGAATGAACGTGAAACAAAATTAAATTTGAAGTGAATAAATTTATAAAATTTCTGCTCTGCAAACTCTACAAAAAAAATTTCGTTCTAGATTGTTTCCTGTCTTAGGTTTGATAAGAAAATTCAGATTTTATACCAAAAAACTCACATTTTAGACGGGCCACACTGTATGCTTTTACACATATTGGCTTTATATAAAAAATATACTATAGTAAATATTGTGAAAATCTATTTTCG